>CM033399.1:7938214-8538214 GCA_019426215.1 Buddleja alternifolia | reverse complement strand
TCCAAACAAACCATGGAAACATTTTTTAATCTTAATAACCCACTCTACAAATTTTTCATTAAAAAAAAACCCAAAAATTAAGATTAAGAACTTTTTGACTAAACTACTTTTCATTTATTAAGTTAAGAATAAATCATTTGATCTTTTTTATCTACTTTTTTTTTGTTTTAAAATTTTTAAATTGATAAATTGAATAATAAAGATATTTCTTTTTCATATTAGATATTTTAAATATTTTTATATAATTTATTTTCATTTTACTATGGTAATTATCTAAAAATATATTTTCAAATTTTTTAAGAAGATTAAAAATCTGAAAAATTTAAATTTAAAATTATATTTAGTCAATTATCAATATAAAATTTCTCAATGAATAAATCTCTACACAAAGCTACAATTGATTAAATTTTTAGTCTAGAAGGCTAAGAGAAATTAAGTCCATAAATTTATTAACACTAAATTTTGGACTTTTTGGAATGAAAAGATGGTGAAATGGGTTTTTATTTTCATGAGTTTTCTGGATATAAAAATTTATTTTAGGGGGTTTGTAGTAATTTTTTCTAAATTCTATATATTTTATGGGTACTCCACATCCACTTAGAAATTAATATTATCTATCTTCCCATACAATATATGACTTAAGATCAGATTATAATGAACTGGAGAATGTCATGATTCTCTCAGGTACCTAAACAACTTGATTATTTAAGTTGAGTCTCTTGTTGTTTGTGACATATGTAGATAAACCCCACTCACTCAGTTATTCATCGTAAATATCACCTTAATAATTCTTTCAAAAAAAGTTGAAGCCAAAACGAAGATGCCTTTACACCAAAGGTGGAATTGTGGTAGCATGGTTGGGTCAAATCTTAAAGAATTACACTCTGACATGTAATTAATGTTGGTTAAAATGAATAATTTGATTGTGATAAAATGGATATGCAAAATCTGAATCGAGGCGAGAGTTGAACTTTCTATCCTTAACACAATATTGCCCCGCTATAGCTCTGTTATTGGTGGTACGGGTTCCTGCAATTTGTGTCCCAAGATACAACGATTTTTCTCGGGATTGAACCACTTCAAAACCGAGACCCACGAACGAAATCCTGTTTCGAACTCTCAATAATAACATAATTCAACTCTTGATTTCATTATTTCCGGAATAACAAAACTCAAAGAATGAATATGAATGAAGAGGAATTGTTATTCGCTCTTAAGAAAATGAATACCCAAGAGGGGTTTATATAGGGATAAAGAGGGGCATAAGAGTCATTAAACTCACTTTAATGACTCACATGTGATGTGATCAATGACTCACATGTGATGTGATCAATGGCTCATATGTGATGTCATTAATGACTCATATAAAATCATTAATGACTCACATGTAAAGACCAAACAGATTTTGACTGTCATAAAAACGACCAATCACATGTGTGTTAAAATACAGCTCGTACGATCGTGGCCATCGATCGTAATGGGTAGTATCTTTAATTCCTCCTCGTTTTACACGGTTGGATCAGAAGAAATTCACGGTAAACCCACAGATTTCAAACCACAACTTCAACATTTAATTTCTCATTCGTCCAAACTCGGATTAGAGAAATTCGAAATGCACACGTGTTATTCGAATTTGTTACCGTAAGTACGTCACTCGTACTTTATTTGCATCCGATTTCCAACAATCCCCCACACGAATGAAATTAACATATGCAGACACATTGAGAGTTCGGGTGAAAAACTATAGCATCAGAAGAGGTAGCTTTTGGCTTTGAACCTTTCTTTGTGAAATATAATCGGATTTACTAGGCTGCCCAATGAACGCGATGTCTTGAATTGTTCAGCCGTTCGTGTAAACCAAGACAATGATATTCACACTGTAGTCTCTCGAACAGATTCTGTTCTCACTGTTGGGTCCATTTTGGCCGTGGCACCCCCTCTTGGATTCATAAGTGTTTACATTTTGCCCAATGTTGAGGCGGCCTACACCTCACACTTACATAGGTGACTTCCTATTTAAGAGTATCCTGCCATACTCCACTTCATTTAGACAGTATAGGAATCATTAAAAGCCCGGCTTAACCTTTTGCTACAACTTGCAGGTTGCACTTCTTTATCCTAGGCAATGGGTTTGGAGATAAACTCCTAAGCGCCATACTGAATTTTCACAACTTAGTTTTCCCATTGAACCATGATCTTGGGATCTCCAGTCAACATGGTTAGGTTACCGCTGTGTCCATTCTTAATTTGTAGTCTTTAACCCCATTCCTCTTGATAGGCAGTCTATTTGATCTCTATGGAAGTCCTTTCGTCAAAGGATCTACTTTATCCTCCATGATCAGTGGAGATAATGCCATTATAGATCAACTGCTTAATGGTATTATGCCTACGACAAGCCTGTCTAGACTTACCATTACTTATGCTACTATATGCCTTTGGTATTGCAAACTAACAATCGCAATTGTATGCACGTGCTATTGCCGACTTATTGTCTCAATATATCAAACTGGGCATATGTGCATATTGCAATATGGGTTCACCATGGTTCTCAACTAAATCTTTAGTCACTTTCTTACAAGAGCACTATTATGGAAACTAAATTTTCCAAGTAGTCTCAGTAAGACAAGTCTTTGGACCGTACCCATATCATTTATGTCGAATTCTTTTTCAACATCCTTTCAGTAGTCATGATTACTTACATAATCAACATATCAAACTTTCACACCAGAAAAGGTAGCTTTTGACTTTGAACCTTAGTGAAATTTTATACTATGAGCTATGTGTTTTGTTAAAACCACATGTATCACGCTTGTTGATTATGAAGTCGTTTGATAAAATAATATTTTGTCAAACCTTTCATGCCACTACTTAGGAGCTATGTTCGAGTCCGTATTCCGACTCAACATACCCCTCGGTTAGTTCCATGTGAACTTCCTCATCTAATCTTTTGTTTAAGGAACGCAGTCTTAATATCCATTTCAAATATCTCATGGCTATGCAAATTAGCAACAACAATGAATATTTTATGGATTTAATTCCTATTCCCGAAAACATGAAAAGACGAAATCAAGGTCTACCATTTGAAGGTTCCCTTTGGCTACCAAGTACGCCTTGTAACCTTGTTAAGGTTTGGGTGTTTTTACCTTAACCCACAGCCCCCACAATTCTGCGATACACCAGAATTGATTCAATCCCCTTATCTCCTCGAGATTATTTTTGGGATAAATAATACCAACAACTTCTGGCGATGCGATTTGGGACATCTAACGTTGCTATCCGCGATGAGTAACAGCGCTCCAAGCGCATCATTTTGGTCATATTAACATAAATCTATTTTATTTAATAGACAAACTCAAAATGATTACAACAAAATTAAATCCAATTTAATTTTGATAGGATGATTAAATCCAATTTAATCAATTACCAAATTAAATCCCATTTAATTTAGTCAATTGGGTCCAACCCAATTTAATTCAATTGAAATTCAGTGGCCCAAGCCCACTCTCATTTTAAACTTAAATATGTTGGGTCCAACTCAATTTCATTTAAAATAGGTGTTGGGTCCAATCCAAACTAATTTCAATTAAGATCCCTTGGCCCAAGCCCACTCTCATTTTAAACTTAAATATGTTGGGTCCAACCCAATTTAATTTAAAATAGGTGTCATTGGACCAAACTCAATCCCAAAATGATTACATTCATGTTGGGCCGAGCCCACACATGATTTAATAAATGTAAAACAAGCAAAAGCAAAAAGCAAAAAGCAAAAAGCAAAAGGAAAAGTAGCAAAAGCCAAAACTTTTCCGTAATGAACGGCTATTTAGCAATTCTTTTTCATGCTTTTTCATGATAACTACTTTAACTCTTTAATTTTATATTAATTCCTTTTGCCTCTTTACTTTTACCTTTTGACTTTTGACTAGTTAAAGCAACAGTCTTCTTTTTCGACTACTTTAATGCTTTTTACTTTAACATTTTTAATATATTAATAAATAAAAACAAAATAAAAGACAAAGCAAAAAACCTCTCTTTTTCCATCCGAGCTTTTGTGACTTTTATTCTTACATCATCCACTAATATATTATTTAAAAAGTGTTGGCCCACAAGAAAAACAAAAGGCTAAAAGGCACCTCTTTTACCGTAATGGGCGGCCACTTTTAAGACTTTTGCATTCTTTTCCATGATGACTACTTTAGCTTTTAGTATTAATATAATAAAAAGCTATCATCACCATTGATATCACTCCACCAGATTCTTCGATCCGGGAGGATTTTTCAGCGAGATTCGTCGATCCTCGCGTTGCCAGAAATTCGCCATTTTCGGCGGCAACCCAGCTTCGACATCTAAGCGACCAACGGGATTCGAGGGCCACAAGAAATTCGCTCTGAGCAATTTCTTTTTCGTGAGATTCGAAAATCGCACCTGCCATTTTCATGGCTTCGCCGGCGAACAGAGGCAGCAACATCACCCAAGTACCGTCTGCGATGGGTTACGGCGGTGAATTCACCGACACCTAACCCCACCACACGGCAGATTTGCTGTCTCAAACCCAGCGACAATTAGTTGTGTTGCACGGCGGCAATTCAACCAAACCGGGTCCAACCTGATTCAAATCTCGATTTTTAGATTTCCAGAATTTTGATCCAATCGAAAAATTCCAAGAACATCAAAATCAGATTTTAGTTCAAATTATTGTGATTCCAAATCACAAAATTTCAGATTTTTCCAAATCTTTGTTCCAAACAAATCGGATCTTTCACTCTCGATTTTCCAGCCCCAAACCTGATTCCAAATTATCAAAATCCAGATTTTTGGCATCAAATCGAGTTATCCAGATTTGATCCATTTTACTCACATCAAATTTGAATAATATTGTGTTAAGTTTGTTGGTTAAAATGAATAATTTGATTGTGATAAAATGGATATGCAAAATCTGAATCGAGGCGAGAGTTGAACTCTCTATCCTTAACACAATATTGCCCCGCTATAGCCCTGTTATTGGTGGTACGGGTTCCTGCAATTTGTGTCCCAAGATACAACGATTTTTCTCGGGATTGAACCACTTCAAAACTGAGACCCACGAACGAAATCCTGTTTCGAACTCTCAATAATAACATAATTCAACTCTTGATTTCATTATTCCCGAAATAACAAAACTCAAAGAATGAATATGAATGAAGAGGAATTGTTATTCGCTCTTAAGAAAATGAATACCCAAGGGGGGTTTATATAGGGATAAAGAGGGGCATAAGAGTCATTAAACTCATTTTAATGGCTCACATGTGATGTGATCAATGACTCATATATGATGTCATTAATGACTCACATATAAAGACCAAACAGATTTTGACTGTCATAAAAACGACCAATCACATGTGTGTTAAAATACAGCTCGTACGATCGTGGCCATCGATCGTAATGGGTAGTATCTTTAATTCCTCCTAGTTTTACACGGTTGGATCAGAAGAAATTCACGGTAAACCCACAGATTTCAAACCACAACTTCAACATTTAATTTCTCATTCGTCCAAACTCGGATTAGAGAAATTCGAAATGCACACGTGTTATTCGAATTTGTTACCGTAAGTACGTCACTCGTATTTTATTTGCATCCGATTTCCAACAATTAATGCATATTGCAAAGTTAGTGATCAATTAGAATGCAAGTTTTACGACAATTATGATGTAAAGTTTGAGAATTGACCATCCCCATTCAAAAACTAGAGTTTTACATGAAAGATTGCGAGACATTTTTGTACACAAGGCACAGTTGGTGAGAAGTGATGTTATTCCCATGACTTTCTACCTATCATTTAATATTAAGAATTGACTTTTCAATTCTCTTTGGTTTCAACTCCAATAATTAAAAAAGGATATTGCTTCTTAATAATCGCCGTCCATACTGAAAACATTTTGAACTTTAATCACTTGGAGAAAGATATAAATAGCTATATTTTATCCAAATTCAATAAATATAGATGTATATAATTATTTAGGGTAAATTACACCCAACCCCCCTGTGATATACGTTATTATCACTCCACCCTCTTGTGATAAAAAAAATATCAACTTACCCCCTTGTAATATTTAAAATATATTTTACTGCCTCCCTATGGTGTTTTTGCTTACAAAATTTTATTGAAATACTCTTATACCCTTGTCCTTTTAAGATATTTATACAATATAATTTTTCTTTTAAATTTTCTTTTATTAATTATTAATTTATTTCTTTAACATTTTCTATTTTCTTTATTATTTTTTCTTTCTTCATCTTCTTCCCCAACACCAAAATCTAACCCTAATACGATTCAACCATCTCCAACACCAACTAGCACCACCAGCAGCAGCCACCGCCACTGCCACCGCCACCACCCCTATTTCACCTTCAACCCATTGCCCGCCGCCACCACCACCACCACCGCTTGCTACCATCGCCGCCCCATCTCTACAAATCAACCACCACCATCTAAATCGGAGCGATTGAGGAGTCCAGGCCAAGGGCGGCTGTTGGCGAGGCCGTAACAGACGGTCTCGGCGATGCCGGAGATGAATACGCGGACGACGGAGGTGGAGGAGGACAATTGCTGGTTATCAGTTGCAGCGGTGGTGGAATTGGGGGCGGATTGGGGTTTGGAGATTGGAAGAATCGTGGGGCTGGCAGCGGCGGCGATCGTTCGTCGTTGTCGGCGGCAACCGTTCATCGGCGGCGGTGATAGGATACATGTATCTATATACATACTTATATATATATGTATATAAATATATATATATATATATAAATATTATTAATATATATTTTTAAATATCTTTTATAATTTAAATTTTTTAAAAATATATATTTATTATAAAAATAAGATGTTTATTATCAACCATTGATCTCTATAAAGATCAATGGTTGTAACAAATTGAATTTAATAAATTATAAGAAATTAATCATGACCATTGATATTTAGAAGATCAGATCCAATGGTCAGCAATTCAAGCGCAAAATTGTCTTTAACTGATGAAAATCCGATCACCACTCTCATGACACGCGAGTGAAGCGCGTAGGGAGTTAAATTGCTTCTTTAATTTATTCACAGGAGGGTAAGTTGATATTTTTTTTATCACAGGGGGGTGGAGTGATAATAACGTATATCATAGGGGGGTTGGGTGTAATTTACCCTAATTATTTATCTGGTAAAATCGAGTTCAATAAAATCATCACACACACACACACACATATATATATATATCAATCTTATTTGAATATCCTTCATGTTTTTTATTTAATTATATATTGATTTTCTGCTCACTTTTAGAAATCTAGATGATCATCATATCATGTTCATGATAATCTCGAAAAATTCCGAACTTGTAAAATATTTCTTGGTTTGAAAACTGAGGGGGGATTCAACAAGGATGACATGCAATGCAACACAAGGAAGTCCTAAGACTATGTATCCTATGCAAAGATATGATACTTCCCCTGACAAATTACACAAAATAGTCAGTAATCCAACTAAATTACCTAAATTGATTTAAGGCACTACTACATAAATGACTTATTACAGCGTTTTTTTTTTTACCTATTACAGCGGTTTAAACAATGTAATAGGTACCGCTGTAATTGGTTTACACTATTACAACGGTTAAAAAACCGTTGTAATAGGGACCAATTACAACGGTTATTAAAATAACCGCTGTAATTGGTTATTTATTTAAGTTTTCTTTTTTTGGAAACGCTATTATAGCGGTTATGGTAATAACCGCTATAATAGGTGATACGTTATTTTTTTTCCTAGTTGTACTGTACAACAAACCATAAAAATCAAAATTTAACACACTAACACAACAAACCATCCATAAAAATCAAAATTCAACACACTAACACAACAAACCAACCATAAAATCAATTCAACAAAAACAACAAATTAAAACTCAAAATTAACTTAACCAAATGATCTCATCTCTAACAACAAAAACCAATTCTTTCCTCCTAACAACATATCAGATTTTATGTATAATCTTCAACAAATGATAACGAGTTTACAATCAACCAATTAAATACAACAAATCAAATGAAAATTTACAACAATTTGCAACTTACACCATACCAAAAGCGCATTGGAAAATGTAATGTGCCAATTCGCAACGTACTTCATCAAGTTGCTCTATAGAGTAAGTGACGTATTGACAATCAGGAAAGTACTGCAAGATATAGATTGAAAACCCAACAAATTAAAGGTTTAGTAACTTAAAAAGGGAAATTAGAATTTGATGATGAGTATTAATTAGGATTATATATGCATACCGTTGGTGGGATTGTAGATTCTCTGTGGCTAATAACATCCTTCATGAATTTCATAATGAAGAAGCCACAATCTTTGTCGTTTAACTGCATGGGGCACTACAAAATTGAAATCGAAATGGTATTAGAACAAT
Organism: Buddleja alternifolia; assembly: GCA_019426215.1. Classification (NCBI taxonomy): domain Eukaryota; kingdom Viridiplantae; phylum Streptophyta; class Magnoliopsida; order Lamiales; family Scrophulariaceae; genus Buddleja; species Buddleja alternifolia. The sequence continues at coordinate 8,529,790 of CM033399.1, read as the reverse complement.
AACTTTTATACGAATAATCTCTTGGAAATATAAAATTATACTAACCTTTATACAAGTCCATTTACAGGCCATGTTTTTGGATTTGATCTTTTGGGTGTTACAATTTGCACGAAACATCAACACAGCATTGTTAAAAACATCAAAAAACAAGGAAAAATGTCTATATCAAGCAAATATATATGTGAAATCTAGGAAGATATATACACTTTAAAATTAATATTAAATATAATGGATACATTGATTGAATGAAAAACTTACTGATTGATTGTTTCTTTCATATCACGTCGGTTATTCGGATCACTGTGCAAAGAATCCAGATAATAAACGATCTCTTTAATTGGATCAATCACAAGCAACACCCAATGTCCCCTGAAAAGCATTCAAAAGATAAGTTCAAAATTAGTTTTGCGTACATAACAAATTTTACAAAGTAAAGTTGGGTTTTTAGTAGCTCACCCGGTGTTGTAAGGTGCAATAAACAACTTCTCGTCTGCGCAATCTTTCATGGCATTTGTCATATATTGCGCTTGTAAGATACGCTGAGAGGGATTAATACCTGCTCCCGCAGCTATAGTATGTGGGCTAAGGAACCCAAAATTATTTGCTTTCTCTTCGTGGACCACGTACTTAGCCCACAAACACCTAAATTGGGCATAAAATAAATTTGAACAACGAAAATAAACATAGTTCAAATTAATGCAGTACAATAATTTAAAAACTAACTTTTTTTAATTCATATTTAAAATCTTACTTGATGTAAATTGAAATGATAGAGACTCCTATCTCTTCTTTACGCAAAAAGTGACAGTCTCTTCCCGCCCAAAATACTCTTGATAGGGTTCGTTATTATAGATTGCCTCGGGAATGTTTATACTGACCAGTTGTTCAATAGGCATTATCTGCAGGTACCTTTCAAGAGTTACAAGTGGCTGAGGGAGTTGATCAACTGTTACAACGTCTGCTGCTCTGTCATCTTCACGTGAAGGGTTGGCCACTGGAGGTGTTCGTTTGATAGCTGAGTGCTTCGTCATCTCTGATTTATTTTTTCCAACTGATGATTTGGATTTTCCAAGAGACTATTTAAGCAAAGAAAACAAAACGTGAATGTTACAAACCAAAGTATATTTAATAACCTTAAACAATTGTTATAATTTATTAATGGCTAGTTATTAATAATTACGTACTGATGCATCACTGACAGTGACAAGACTCTTATGCCAAGCAACAATGTGTCCCACAGCCTCAGAAACTGTGAACACTCCTTCATCAGCGAGAGGGACTGGTAGGGGTGCAATATCTCAATTGCAATGTCAATCATCACTTTCACAAGGTGGGTGGGTAATGGACGTGTATGCAATGTTCTATCATCTGATCGATTGTACATTTGTCCCTTAGCCACCATACGATAAGACGGTGTTGAAAGTGCTAATTGACATTGCGCCACAACCTACATATATATACCATTATATTAGAAAATTTTGTATGTTTTAGAGAATTGCAAGTTATATGATCACTAAATAATTTCATATCATTACCTGAGGAAGGTTCGTAACTGGATCTGGGCAGCTATCTTTCAAAGAAACCGCCTCATCTTCATGTGGCTGCTGTGACCCAGATGCCTTATGCTCGTCAAACTCGTGTCGCAATGAGGATAGTGATGCAGTGAGCATGTGCACCATGTTTTTCAAGTTATCAATCTCCTCATCTTTAGAAGACTTTGAATCCGTAAAGTACTTTTTTTGTGATACCCCAAAGCCTACACCCCTAACGCGACCCGAATGCTCCTTCTTTTTAAGAGCTTTAGCCAATATATCATTCCGGGTCCTCTCGTTTCCACTATGGCTACCCTACTGTGATAAGCACTCCTATAATAATACATTTAAAAAATAAAAAAAATTAGTGAACTTTGCTCTTTTAAAAATATTTCAACAAAAACATACAACACATGATATAGCTAAAATTGCAAATAACTCACAATTTCATCCGCTACTCTTTTAACATTGACATTATCAATGTTATGCTGGCTGTCAGAATGTGCAATCCTCCACACGAGTGCTCGTGTCACGTCTGTGCAATCTGACCCAGCTTCCTTTCTTTTTTCCATCTATATTTTGATTATATATATATATATTAACAAGGAACTTTTATTAGAAAACTTGTAAGGATTCACTGTTAAACGAACTACGTACCTCAATTTGCTCCAGTTGAGCATATCCAAGACGTGATTTCCTATAAGGATATTCAGGTTCCTTTGCTCTTTCCTGATTTTCCCTACTTAGTTACTGTTCATTACATAATCAAAACATCAGTCAATGTATATGGTTTCATAGAAACGCAATATGCAACAAATGAAACCGTAAATTAAAATAATTACCATCCAATCTTCACTTTGTCGAACATGTAAAAACGCTGTCCAATCTTCTTGAGATATATTATATTTTTGGGGTGGGCTTAAATTAATATTCCCATTATCATCCTCTACCCTCACTCTGCTCAAGTAGCTCCTGACGTTTCGAGCTAGCTTTCCAGCTTCGGCTAAAACAAATTTTTGTCTACTTTCTTCAATATCAAAGGCCAACTATAAAAAACAAACAACAAAGTATATATGAAATTATAATTTAGAGAAAATTGAATAAACAAAAAATACATTAACCAATTAGAAACATGATAATAACCAACTTACAACTATTTCATTCCAAATTGCTGATTTTGTTGCTTCCGAGACGTGTCGCCAATCACTGATGGTAATCGGCGCCCTCTCACGAGCTATGACTCCAATGTAACCAACAAATGTTGATTTATTTGGGTCAATTGGTTGACCATTCTTATTCCAGCCGAATGGTAGCTTTAAGCCTTTACTTCTGGCAGTTATGACTTTTTTGATTGCCGCGATACCTCTACGTATCTCATTTTCAACACGTTTGTTTGAAGCACCTCCAAAATCCATCGACCTAGAGAAGCGAAAAATATAGAATTTAGATTCATATACCAAATATATAGTACCAAATAACGCACCCATTATTTTAGAAAAAATTCAGCAGAGTAACGACACAAAAATTTCTACCAAGTTCTAGACTTAATCTTCCCCCAATCCATCAAACAACAAAACCAATTCATCAATTCTTTCACAAAACCAATTAAACTTCACAAAACCATGAATGCATTAAACGATGTCAACAAAACAACACATATTGATCCAATCACAATACATAATCAAAATACATATCAACAAACAGGCTATACTCATGATATGTATTCAAATAATAATACTCGTTATCATATAGAGAGAGCGAGAGAGAAGAAGCTTACGGTGGTGGTGGTGGTGGAGACGGCGGTGGTGGTCGTGGAGGCGGAGAAGAGAGCGGATGTGGCTGTGGCTGTGGTGGTGGTGGTGGTGGCGGGGGCGGCGGCGGTATACAATATCGACCTACAAAAGTAAAAAATACAGAACTTAGTTTCATATAGCAACAACATAATTTTTCAATCCATACACTAACAAGAGACGCCGTGACTCATACACTAACAAAAAACGATATATGAAGCAGCAAAAAAGTTTAAAAAATAAGTCTATCATATAATTATCACATAAGTTCAAATACCTTTCATCGTTTTCTTTTTGTCGTTGGCTTAGTAGTCTTTTGCTTCTCCCCAATACGACCCTTTTGTGTAGTACGTGGATAAATAGATGGATTAATCCCTATCCCCTCTTGGTGATCTTGTCGCATATACAATTCATCATCACTGATATCCAAGTCACCATCACTATCAGTGGCTTGTGAATCACCTAAGATAGGATTTTCTCTATCATCATCACTATATGAACCATCATCCTCAATACAAGTATTTTTGTTTGCCGATAAAACAATTGACCACCTCTTATCAATAGGATCGGTGACAAAAAACACTTGCTTAGCTTGTGATGCTAAAATGAAAGGTTCATCTTTGTATCCTTCCCTTTCAAGGTCTACTCGAGTGAAGCCTATTTCACTATTATCGACACCATTTTTATTGTCAGGCCACCTACACCCAAATACAGGCACCCAAAACCAACTATAATCCAGCTCCCATATATGTTCAATCACCCCATAATATGATAAATGGGCATAGATAGGGTTATTATCTCTCGCACTTGAGATATGCATTGCTTGAGCTACAAGACTCACCCCACTATTCTGCATTGTACTCCGTTCATCTTGGTCTTTTGTATAGAATGTGTGACCATTTATACGATAACCTGAATGACAAAATACAAGTCTGCCCAGACCCATCGACAACCGTGCCAATTTATCTAAAACTGAAAGTGGATTCTCGTTCTGTTTCTCTTGAATATGCTTTCGGAACCAATAAGAGAAACTCTTATTATGCTCTCTTGAAATCCAACTCTCATTTTTATTTAGATTTAATCTCCTAAGTTGGTCCTTGTGCTCTTCAACATATAGCTCAACCTCATCGGTGTTGTGGAGCACATATAGGTGTGCCTGATCCCTTTGTATGCAAGGAACACTAACTAATTGCTTTCCAAGTATGCTTTCTCCTTCTGTTCTCCCTCCCACAACATGAGACTTTGGAAGTTCTGCAACGTTAGAATCTTTTAGATATTCTGTGCAAAATGTAATCGCTTCATCAACTATGTACCGTTCAACAATGCAACCTTCCGGTCGACTACAATTTTTCACGTAGCTTTTTAATACCTTCATATAACACTTAGCCGGATACATAGATCTCATAAAAGCCGGTCCACATAGTTGTGTCTCTTTAACCAAGTGAATAGGTAGGTGAGTCATCATATCAAAAAACGCTGGAGGAAAATATATCTCAAGCTCACACAAAGTGATGGCAATTTGTTTTTGAAGTGCAGGCAATTGTTCATGATCAAACACCTTGCTCCACATTGCTTTGAAGAAGAAACATAATGAGGTTATAGTTTCTCTCATCTTTTTTAGCAAAATGGCCCGTATAGCAATTGGTAGCAAATGATTCATGATTACATGACAATCGTGAGTCTTCATGTGCTTTAGCTTCAAGTCTTTCATTGATACAAGACTGCTAATGTTTGAAGAATACCCTTCTGGAACTTTCACTCCATTAAGAAACTCACATAATGTAATTTTTTCTTTCCTGGATAGAGTGTGAGCTGCTGGAGGCAAATAAGTACGTTTCCCCTTATTTGTTGGTGCTAATTTTTCTCTTATCTTCATTTTAACCAAGTCTAACCTTGCCTTTACGCCATCTTTTGTCTTTCCGGACACATTTAGAAGTGTACCAATGACACTATCAAATACATTTTTCTCAATATGCATAATATCAAGAAAATGTCTAACATGTAAAGATGTCCAATACGGCAACTCAAAGAAAATTGACCTTTTTTTCCACCCAGTTTTTGCAAGGCCACCTGCAAAAGTCTTTCCAAATTTGACCTCCAAGTCTTTTATATTCTCAAACACTTCTTCACCAGTCAAGCACTTAGGAGCTCAGCCTTCTTCTATATTCCCATTGAAAGCTTTCTTCCATCGACGATATCGATGGTTCCGATTTTGCCATCTCCGATGCCCTTGGAATGCATATTTCTGAGAGTGTGTCAATTGATATTGGTCTGTGCTCTTGACACATATTGGGCATCCACATTGGCTATGTACACCATATCCCTCAAGATTTGCTCTTGCCGAAAAATCATTGATTGTTCCAAATAACATGACTCTGAGATTGAAATTTTCTTCTCTGAACCTGTCATATACTTGAACACCGGTCTCCCACAACACCTTCAAATCCTCAATTAAAGGAGCCAAGTAAACATCTATATCATTTCCGGGTTTTTTCGGCCCAGAAATGAGTATAGGCATCATTATATGCTCTCGCTTCATGCATCGCGATGGGGGAAGGTTGTAGATCATCAAAATCACCGGCCATGTACTATGTGAGCTACTTTGCAAGCCATGAGGGTTGATTCCAACTGTAGCCAATACAAGGCGTAGGTTTCTTGATTACTCACCAAATTCAGGGAAATCATCATCAATCTTTTTCCATTGAGGAGAATTTGAGGAGTGTCGAATCTTGTCATCTTCAATCCTTTCTTCAAGCCTTCTATCAGCATGCCATCTCAAGTCTTTGGCTAACTCTTTACTACTGTACATGCGCTTAAATCGGGGTATTATGGGCAAATACCACATGGTTTTGATAGGAGCAGATCCATTCTTCTTGTACAGCGAGGCGCCACATTTCGGACAGGCCTTCAATGATGCATAGTCAGTTCTAAACAAAATGCAATCATTGAGACAAGCATGTATCCTCTCATATCCCATGCCAATTGAGGTTAACATCTTCTTAGCCTCATAAGTACGATTAGGTAACACATTATCCTCGGGTAGCATGTTTTTTAATAGATCAAGTAAGTCCGTGAAACTCTTATCACTCCACCCATTGTTGGCTTTTAACTTATAGAGGTTTAAGACTGCTTTCAATCTTGTGAATTTACTACCACTATACAGTGGTGTCTTTGAATCACTTGTCAATTTGTCATCTCCTCCAAACGATCAGGCTCATAATGATCCATGTCAAAATCCCGTGATCGATATGATGTACCACCCAAATCAGCTGAGGTGGCACTGCTTTCACCGTGTCTTGTCCAACGTGTGTAGCTTTTATCAATTCCATTACACACCAAATGATCTTCCAACTCACGTGGACTAATTCTCTTTCCAAAACAACATCGTAAACACGGGCAACTGATCCTAGTCCGATCCGGTGCATGCTCAACCGCAAAGTCGATGAATTCTTTCACCCCTTTCTCATATTGCTCCGACATACGATCCGCTAAAATCCAACTTCGATCCATCTCGATTTTGATTTATATTCGTTTTTTTCCTAATTCAAATTTATCATATCATACAACTATTGTCAAAACACTATAAAAGTTTCTAAATTATTTGAAAATTAAACTAACATTAATTACTATTCTTAAATAATTTTATTCTCAAAACTAAGATATTTCAACCACATCAAACTCAAACAAATATATATATGCAATAAAACAAATAACAATGCCCATTATTCTAAAAAAAATTCGGCAGAGTAACGGCATAAAAATTTCTACCAAGTTCTCGACTTAATCTTCTCCCAGCCTACCTAGCAACCAACAAAACCAATCGAACTTCACAAAACCATGAATGCATTAAACGATGTCAACAAAACAATAAAACGAAAATCCAATCATAATACCAACATAACCATTTAACACTAATCAACTATAACAAAAACCCATTAAACCCACATAACCAATTATTCAAACACTAACATATATAACCAAGTAATTAACATAATCAACTATAGTAAAAACCCACATTATATAACAAAAACCCATTAAACCCACATAACCAATTATTCAAACACTAACATATATAACCAATTAATTAACATAATCAACTATAGTAAAAACCCACATTATATAACAAAAATCCATTAAACCCACATAACTAATTATTCAAACACTAACATATATAACCAATTAATTAACGTAATCAACTATAGTAAAAACCCACATTATATAACAAAAACCCATTAAACCCACATAACTAATTATTCAAACACTAACATATATAACCAATTAATTAACATAATCAACTATAATAAAAACCCACATTATATAACAAAAACCCATTAAACTCACATAACCAATTATTCAAACACTAACATAATCAACTATAACAAAAACCCACAATATATAACAAAAACCCATTAAACCCATATCAATTATTCAAGCACTAACATAATCAATTAATTAACATAATCAAATATAACAAAAACCCACATTTATATAATTCACAAAAAATATAAACATATATATATATATATGTATACCTAGGGTTTATAATTAGTGGGGAGAAGGTGGTGATGGTGGTGAAGGTGGGGTTGGCGGCGGTACGGGTCGGCGGTGGTGGGGGTGGCCACTCGAGAGAGAGAGAGAGAAAACCAAAAAATGGGGGGGAGAATGGTGATGGCGGTGGCGGCGGCTGATTGTGGTGGTGGTGGTGGTGGTGGTGGTTGGTGGGGGTGGAGTGGAGAGAGAGATAAAATGGGGGGCCCGGGGATGGTGGTGGCGGCGGCGGCGGCCGAATATGATGGTGGTGGTGGGTAGTGGTGGTGGAGTAGAGAGAGAGTTGAGAGAGAGAGAGATACACGGTTTTGGGGGGGAAAATGGGGGAATTTTTTATTTTTTTTATGACCGGTTATAGCGGTTTTTTGAAGAACCGCTGTAATCGGTTGGAGCCGGTTATAGCGGTTCACCCATGAAACGCTGTAATAGGTCCCTCCGTTCAGCGGTTTTCAGAAAATCGCTGTAATAGGTGCGCTGTAATAGTATATTTTTGTAGTAGCGAAGGTGAAGAAAATTAATCCAATAACCCCTACGGCATAGTACAGATGGGACCAAATACACGTGTAGTACGACCCAAAATAATCAATTCAATATGTCTGAATATACAGTACAATTAATTCTCAGCTTTAAGCTCAACTTATAAATAAACATTCGTATAAATACTCTTAACAAAAAAAAAAAAGACTTTCGTATAAATAGCACATTCATCAACGGTGCAGGTAAAATTTCTCCAATGCTTTAATTTACACAATTTAATTTATGGTAAAATTACAAAGAAACCCATAATTTGTGAGCTAAATACAAGTATCTTCTCTCGAGTATGACTAATTACACATACCTCCCCTGGATGGAAGGGTATCGGAGAACGTCTAATGGAAGTGTAAAATGATTATTTTGCCCTTAAACTAATATTTTTTGTAGAAAAAAAGAAGAATATCTAAAAAATTCCTCACAAACCAGACGTTTTAAAAGACCAAAATACCCTCAATGAAAAGAAAAACCTGGAAGAAAGAAGAAACAAAATTTTTGAAAATTACAAACTAGTTGGGGAGGGGGACAGGGATAGTGGCGTTGGTAGCGCAGAACATGCCTGGAGAGGGGTAGACAAAGGTGGGGTTGGGGGAGGGGTTTGGGGTTCTTTTCGCCAGTCGCTACGCTGAAATCCTTAAGGAGTTTTTAGTCATATATGAAAATTTCGACTTCGAGATTTGACATATTGATGTACAAACTACTTTCCTCAATGTGAAGACTGAGGAAGAGACTTATATGCAACAACCGAAGTGCTTGACATCCAAAAGCAGTGAACATAAAGTGTGCAAAGTCCAGAGGTCCATATATGGACTCAAACAAGGTTCCCCAAACTGGAATACATGTTTTGACACTGTCATACAATAGTATGGATACATGCAAAATGTGTATGAAGCATATGTCTATAAGAAATTTAGCGGGAACGCATTCACGTTGCTTTTACTTTATATCGATGATATCCTATTGATCGGAAATGACATTATGATGATGTAGTCGACTAAAGTATAGTTGTCAACTTAATTCTCTATGAAGGATATGAGAGAGCATCCTACGAACTTGGTATGAAGATATTGTTAGTGTTAGGTGCCTGGCTAGCCATTTAAGTGGCGCTGCCAAACCTGTAAAACATTAGTGTACAATCTTGTTTTCTACATCAAACCATTTATTTATATATGACATTTGTCTTTATTTATAAATCCATGTCGTAGTTGACAGAGTCACGAGAATCATTGAATGGCTATGGGAATCGCCGCGCACAAGTAGGTGGCGACTGTGGAACATTTTTTAGGGCCGTGATCCTAAACTACTTCAAGTCAAATAGATATGTACAAAAAAATAAATCATAGTCTCATGAAGTCTTACTCGTACAACATTCCTGTAGTGGAAGTGCCTTGTTCTATGGGCATTGATCGAGGATCAGTGTATGTGCAGAGGGTCTACACTTGTATAGTGTGAAGACATGGTTTTTCATGGCTCGAATTACTTTATGTGTTTATATGTGCTTCATTTGTTTAATCGACATGTAAATTGAATCTGCATGTTTTTGATTAAATTTCTAATAGATCGATTTAATAAATCCGAAATTGTTGGTATTTTTTGAAAAATAAAACCTGAGCCTGAATTTTCTGCATGAAATTGTTTTGGTGTTTTCTGATCAGATTTGATGACGAAGCAGTGAAAAACAGCAAGGGAGTTGTTTGTTATCTCTCCGTCGTCAAACTTAACAGAAGAATCATCACGGCGGCGGCATTGCGATGACAAAAACAATTGAAGACAATGTTGTACAGAAATAAAGGCGGTGTTGTTTCAGCGCCGCCGTGCGAGAAATGAGGGCGGCGAATGCGACACCCCGTGGCAGCACGTTCGCCGATTGTGACTGTACGACAAGCGCGTTTGATGCCCTTTGTTCACGCGTGAGTTGGAGCTCCTATTAGTGTGTATGCCCTCAAATGCCATAAAGAGGATAGATTTATAAGTCATTGACTTGTAACTAAACAATATCTTTTCATAATATAAGGCATTATTGTGTTGTTTTCTTATAGGCGCTTGTAAGGCTTTAATAAACAACGTAAAGTCCTTGATAATAAGGCAAACCTTCTACTTTCTATGGGTTAGGAAGAATGGCACTAGAAGAGTTTGATCCTTATTATCTAAATTTGGTTCGCAAGTCGAAGAAAGTATTGACTGGACATCAATACAGAATAAAGACTTGTATGATGTAAGTTTTGATAGAGAAAGTGCTAGTCAATCACTATGGGAATGGTAGTGGGAACTTATATCATAGACATCTCAGTTGGACTGATATGTTCGAACACGACTCGCATTAGTTTTGTCACATGAGTTTTCACTTACTGACAGTCAATGACATAAACCGATAAGTTGTGATAGGTACACGTGAACCTAAGACCTGAGCAATCACGTTGAAGATGTACTTGTGACATCAAGTCTGTCATAAGAGCAGTTAGATCCAATTCACCCATTGGTGGGTCGACCTCGAAGTGCGACTTGATGGGCAAGTGGCAGTCTTAACGGATTGGCAAAATGAGATTTATTTTCTCATAAGTGAATGAGCTAAATATCCTATGCAGTCATGAATGAATGATGTCAAAAGTCTTTGGCCAAAGCATAAAAGAGATACTCATGTTAGACATGAAGATATACTCAGTGACCTCGATTCATTATGAGCTAAGCATATGGTCAAGTCCTGTGAGTTTGACTTAACCATGACTCTCACTTAACTGGGATATATGAATAAAAGGTTTATACTTGTACGGTATTCACAGCGTAGAAGGTTTGGAATGATCCTATTTATTCGTTCTCAATTTGGATACGATGTGAGCCACAGGTCTGGCTAGGTGTTACTCACATCCTCTTGGATTCCTCCCAATTGCCTTTTGAGACGAACCTAAAGAGTCGCGCTTAAAGGAATTGCAAAAGGAAAAATCATGGAAGTTAACTTGAGAGAATTCTCGGTATTGAATATCAAAATTAATTAATTAATTAATCATTTGATGATCTTATTAATTAATTAAGTTGACATGTTAATTAATTTCTTGGAGAAAATTAATTATAGAGTTAACGAGGATTTAATTAATTATTTAATTAATATATTTATTGGATAAATAATATTAATTAAATATATAATTAAACAAATTAAAATGGACTAAGCATAGGGCTTAGAAAAGCCCTAAGTATGGCTAGGATTATTACGTTATTTGTCTTTCATTAGTAGTATAAATATACTACTTAGTGAAAATCAAAGTAAGCCTCAAGTCATAACTTTCTCTCCAAGTCAAAATTATCTTCCATCTCTCTCTCTCTCTCTCCATCTAGCTGATTTCAAGGAGGAAAAAGAAGAGGATTTTCGCTTTTGATTCCGGCGTGGCAATTTAGAGACGATGACAATTTTGCTGTTAAAACGGATCGTGATTTCTGGTTCAGAAACTAAAATTCGCGAATAAGGTACATATTTCGAAACACAATTTAAAGATGCGAAATCGAGATGAACCACGTGGGAGTTTTATTTTCCGCTGTGTTTTATGTCATAAATCCCAACAGATCCCATGTGGCGGCGACTCATGATGGCTAAATTGTAACCCTAATTTGTTTAAGTGCTATTTTATATTTTTGGAAACTTTATGATTTTTTGTAATTTCTGGAAAGTTTTGGAAAAATTTTCTAATAAGAAAATTATATTTTTTCTTGGATGTTTTTGAAAATTAAAAATTAAGTATTTTCATTAAATTTGAAATTTTGAAAATTGAGTATTTTTTAATTTTTCTTAAGTTGTGTCTTTTTGGAAAATCAAATTGATCAGTAGAATTTTAATTAAACAGAATGGAGTAAAAAAAGATGGTAATTAATTATGTGGCTTTAAGATTTATAGTATGATCTTATGTGTCTTATGTGGTGGTTAAGCCATGAGTTAGGGTTGTGCTAGATTAGTTGATATGCTAGGCCTGTGTGCCTATTTTCTTTTGAGTCTGTATTGCTTTTTTTTTATGTAATTGTACTCTTCGAAGACCAAGAACAAAAGAAGACAGCGTTCAAGACAGAGCTTGAAGACCTTTGTGTAGGGTATGTGTCCTAATATAGGTTTAGTATTGTCACCTGATGGCTCGGGTGACCCCTATTTCTTTGATTAGAAAAAATCACAACAAAACCACATTTATTTACTGTCTAAGCATGTATATATTTTATTTTTGTGCTTGTGTTGCATGATCGCTAAACAAGATAATTGAAATTGGTGAAACCTTGCATGTGAAAACTCTCGTTGAATATATTAAATCCATTAACGGAATAATTCTGGATGTTTGTCCTAAATTATATGGGCCTTCCATTATTATCAATATAATGAACCTTGAGAACATTCGGGATATTGTCCTCGAGTCGTGAGATATATCGAATGCCTAAAGCGGCTATTATATTGACTAGGCATTCTACTTTGACTTGTAATTAGTCATATAGAAGAGCACATGAGAATTATGCGGTTCAAACATTGTCCATGAGTCGTGGGTCATTTGGATTGGGTAGTTAGCTATTAGAATTTTATGGGTTAGATTTAACACTAATAAGTGTATGGGCTCATGTTCTTGGGGTATATATGAAAGGTGAGGCAAACTATCTTTAGTCCCACATCGAATGTGTGGGAAAAGGCTATCAAGTTATCAAATCATAGAGGCTCATGTTCTTGGGGCATATGGCGAGATTCCTTGGAGCCCTGTGGGCTCGACATCTTGTGTTTTCTATCATGAGGGTGATAAAGATCGACAAAGTGGTGGGATACACGTGTAATTAAAGATCAAATTACATGTGGATATATAAAAATTGAATGCTAATCTTATTGGTATGGCATGTCATTTTGTAGATAAGTAAAATGGCTAAAAATATATTCTCGATTATCCTTTTATTATCATGCTTACCGGACCAAATTTAAGGCTTGACACCTCAATCTATCTGAGTTCCTTGAGAGCTGAGGTCTTGACAATGTGTTGACACATGACTTCATAAGGAGGCCAAGGCCAGCCACTAGAGCTCATACCTTTGATTACATGATTTGGCGAAGAGATGAGTCCTCTGTTCGACGTCTTATGTCATCCACTATGTTTGATGGGTTGAGATGGTATGTGGATGATGTGGTATATGCTAAAGATGTCCTTCATGAGTTGGAAATACTATTGGTGCATTATGATAAGCCTGGGGTGCCAGCCATGAGATGCTATAACTGTTGTGAGAATGGTTACTAGATCAAGGACTGCACTACACTTCACAAAATCTGTGTGATAGGTACGTTTATTATTGAGGTTAACTTGTCGATTAACCCTGCTTCTTGGGTGTTCAAAGCGATATCATCTAATTAGAGAGATTGTTGATATAGGCAAAGTTTGAATGGAATGAGTCGAATCAGCAGATAACGTAGCAGACGTATTCACCAAACCATTAAGCAAAAGGATATTCGAAGTTCATCTAGAGGAGATGAGACTTAGATATATGGGCAAATGGCTATAGGGCAAGTGAGAGATCATTGATATAGGTGAAGTTCGAATGGGACGAGTCGACTCAGACGATAACATAGCAGACCCATTCACCAAACCTTTAAGCTAAAGGATGTTCGAAGTTCATCTAGAGGAGATGAGACTTAAATATATCGGCAAATAGCTATAGGGCAAGTGGGAGATTGTTGTATTAAGTGCCCCGATAGCCATTTAAGTGGTGCTACCAAACCTGTAAAACACTTGAGTATAGTCTTGTTTTATATATCAAACAGTTTATTTATATATGGCGTTTGTCTTCATTTATAAATCTAAGCCGTAGTTGATAGAGTCCCGAGGATCATTGATGGCTATGGGAATGGTCGCGCACAAATAGTTGGCGACTGTGGAACTTTTTCTAAGGTCGTGATCCTAAACTAGTTTTAAGCCATAGAGACATGAGAAAAAGGAAAATCATAGTCTCGTGAAGGCTTGCTCGTACAACATTCATACAATGGGAGTGCCTTATTCCATGGGCATTGATCGAGGATCAGTATATGTGCCGAGGGACTATACTTGTGTACTGTGAAGACTGAACCATCCCGATGGATTCCATGTTGGTTCCATGTCTAACTTGAAATCTTAAGGGTATAGTTGAGATAATCTTTAAGACCTGAGATGTCATGGCTGCAATGGGTTTGGCCCACTTTACTTTGACTTATTCCATATTTCAGGAGAATTACGAGACGAGATAAGGTTGGGTACAGTTTGGTCGTACGACTGAATAGATGACATCAAAAGAGGATCCATCCACGATACAGATACCAGAAGATTTTTTATGCTCTTCTATGACATAGATGACTAGTGTAAAGTCTCTGACTAGAGTATCAAAATCATTAAGAAGGAGTGGTGATCCTTCAAAGATGGCAAATGTCACTATGATCACAATATATACATAGTTATCAAAGTTGCTTCAGTTTCTACTAAACCCAAATTCTAGACTTGGATCAAGAAAATGATGGAAGGGATGGCTCATACAAAGATCATAACCTGTAGAGGTCCTTCACTATAATCATTTATATTTAGGTCTTCATGACAACGTTGCCAGACATCGAATCATGATCGATGAGAGCCTTGAGTCAAGTTTGTTGATAAGACGCAAAACCTTAAATAATTATCTCTATCATAATTATTTAAGCCTTTGGGAGATGTCTCGTTGCTGGCATGTAAATGAACTTAGGGGGTCACACACATAACTCAATTATGAATTTCCTTATGGAATAAGTTAATTATTAGGTAGTATTAATTGCTTGGAATTAATCCTAAGTGGATTAGATAAATTCTTTAGTAGAATTGATTAAATAAGAATTAATTCGTAAGTAAAATTAATTAAGTGGAATTAATTAATTAGTTTAATTCATGAAAGGAAAAATAATAATAGTATTAATTAATGGAAAATTGCATTTTTAGTCCCGCAAAATAGCTATGTGCGCACTATTGATCTGAAACTTTATGTGATTTGCACATTAAGTCACACAGAATAAAATTCCGTTGCACATTGAGTCCTGGGCATTAAAAAATTGACAAAAATCATTAGTCAACTTCTGAAAATTGCATAAGACCCCCCAAAATTATGTAAAACTTGCAAACTCGGTTCTAAATATGTTTTTTCCTATTTTTTTTTCTTCTTTCCTCTTTTCCCTTTTCTTCCCCTAGGCTTCAACTGACCACCTTTCTGCAACCCACCTCCTCCGATGTTGCTCTGCCGCCATCGTTCGGCCCCTGCCACCAATGCCCGCTGCACATACAACTTCTCTCGAGCCCAACATCGCCATTACACAATTTCACCCAAATATCTCCACACCCAAATTGCAATAAGCCGTCACGTGACCACACCAAATTGAGATGTCATTGTCGTGTTTCTACCGTCAAGCCACCAACTGTTCGCCTAGATAGCGTCACCACGCTTCCACTTTTTTTTTAATGTATTTTCTTTCATTTTTGCTAAGTTTTTTCTGAATTTTTTTCAAATTTATTTTCTATTTTTTTCTCAACTTTTCTAGCTTCTCAAACTTTTTGTCCTGTTTTGCCGATTGGCTTTACAATTGTATTTTCAATATTTTCTTATTTTTCTGAATTTTTCTTATTGTTTAATATTTTTTTTTATGTATTTCTAAAAAAATTCTGTGTTTTCTTATTTTTAAGACATTTCTAAAAAAAAATCATAAAAGAAATAAAACTTGGAATTTCAAAACAATTAAATGACTATAAAAAATAAAAAAAAATCAGATTCTTTTTAGAAAAATAATAAAACAACAAGCTCAAAATTTCTAAATATCAAAAAAACTCCATCAAAAATAAGAACAATAAAAAATTCAAGAAGGAATATTATTTGCCTTTAATTAATTAATTGTGTAGAATATTATTTGGATTAAGACTTGATTTGAATACACATGGAAAGAATTTAAGAGGGAAAAGTATTTAACAAAAGACAAATCTCTTGTGTGTGTGTATGAGAGAGAGAGAGAGAGAGGTCGGCTGACCCCTATATGTATAGGGAGGGTCAGCCACCCCTCATAGTGGTACAAGCTTGCTTTGTGCAATTTTTCTCATCTCTTCTTCTCTCTCTGCATTAGAGCCAAAATACTTTTTCCTTCCCTATTCTCCATAAGCCAAATTGTTGTGAATTTAGTTAGCACTCAATCACATCAAGATTTTCAGGAAATACTTGGAGTCTGAATAAACTTAGAGGTACGACACTTGGAGTGCTTGGAGGATTTATCCAGAGAAAGAAAAAGCTTGAAAGGGGTAAATTTTCAAAGGCTTGAAATTTGGATAAGAGTTTGTTTTTTACACAACTCTAAGAGGTATAATGCTTGAAACCCCCTATGTTTATTTTGTAATTCGATAGTATCATGCAACTTGTTCATACGTGATGCCCTTTTATTTTAAATATTTTATTCCGCTGCGTGAGCCACAATGAATTTAAGATCACTGTATCGTGTGCAACACGTTTGTTGTCTAACTTATATACTGAGAAAGATCGCGTAGGCCGCTGGAAGTCTCCCAATCTTTGTAAACTTTCCAAGTCTATGTCCCTAAAGGTTGAAGTAGAAAGAGTAAGGATGTCTCACATACTTTATGCATCAGCCCTATGCAACATATTGTATATGATGTTATGTACGAGGCTTACTTACCAAAAAAGATGATATGTACTAGGCTTTATGTGGCATACGCACTAAGCGTGTATAGTCGCTATCAAGTGAACCTCAGTAAGGAACATTGGACCACTTGAAGGCAATCATGAAGTATCTAAAAATAACTATTTGATTTTGGTATACGACAGTGGAGAGTTAGAATTAGATTGTTTTACCGACTTTAGCTTCCAAACTAATATAGACAACTCAAAGTCGGTTTCTGGGTACGTATTTTCTGCTTAATGGTGGAGTAGTGAGCTATAAGAGTTCCAAGCAATCCAGCACCTGTAATATTGTTGAAGTAGAATGCATTGCAGCTTTGGAAGCTGCAAATGAAGTTTTTTGGATAAAAAACTTCATCCAAGATTTAGGTGTAGTTCTGTTAGTTGTTAACCTAGTACCGGTATGCTATGAAAACAATGGGGATATTGCGCATGTAAAGGAGCCTAAGTATCATTCAAAATCCAATCATATTCAGAATTGACACCATTTGATCATGAAGATCATTGGGAAAGGCGATGTTCGTGTGGAGCGTGTAGACATGGAAGTTAATGTTGCAGACAACTCACCAAACTCTTTAGCCAAAAGGTGTTTGAAGGACATATTTGGTTAATAGGCCTCAAATACATGGGTAATTGGCTATACAACACGTGGGAGACTGATAGAGTAGATGCTCGACGTGACAATTATTTTGGTTCTGTTCTTGTTATTTTTGCACACTATGCAACAATCTTATTGGTTAAAAGTAAAAGTGAACTTTTCATTTGTATTCTTTATTCTTGAATGGTTTCTTACATTGCTTACATTGTGGATCACACACAGCTGTAAGACATTATCATTCATCGAGTATGGTGATAATGTATATGTCTCGAAGGCCGTGATTCTTAAAAAAATTGTTTCAAGTCATCAAAGGGTTCCTTAAGATGAGAGATACTAATGAACCCAAGAGACTTGCTTGTATGATGCATACTCTTAGAGGGTGTAACTCGTTCCATAACTATTGGCATGGTGAAGCCGATGCATGTATGAGGGTTCCCATTTGAGAAATTGATAAACTGAACTCTCTCGTGGTATTTTCTTAAATTGGAATCTGTCGAATGTGGAACTTTCTATAATCACATAGGTGTATGAGTAATCCCCATGGACATGAAGTCCCATAGGCCATCTTGTGCATAGTCCACCATGCTTTGATTTATCACATGTTCACTTAGTGGATCGTCATGTTGGATAGTTTGGTATGGTTTAATTATGTACGAAAATGCACGAGAACCAAGATGGGATCCATCTATAATTTAGAGAATTAGTCAATCTCCTCTGTTTACATGATGCATCGACATAAAGAATCTCTAGTCGAACTAAGATATCTAAAGAGGCAATGAGTTTCCTCGTTTAGATGATCAAAGACGATATCACTAGTTATGGGAAACATAACTAGTGAGTTATTAAGGTTTCGACTATACCATTACCCTAGATTCAATTAGGAGATTAGATGGAAGGATTACTTACGAGAGGATCGTGATTATAAAAGGTTGTATCTTTACTATTCTCTTATGTCTACATCTTCATGGCTTGTGCTAGACAATAACCATAATTTGTAGGTGCCTTGAATTAACATGGTGATTAATTCAAAGCATGATTGAATCAAGAATGAATGAATCTAATACTTTTCATTTTAGGAAAATACAATGACACTAGGGGTGTTCAACCAAACTGCTATACAACTCCAACGAACTGCCGCTACCCAAACCGCACCACAAATGGTGGGTTGATGATTTGATGGGTGGATCTTTAGTTAAGTCTAAAAAAAAAATCACATTTTTCAATCAGCTTCTGTTTTAACTTTTCATGCATTGCAAAAATCGCGCTCTGCCGCAATATATATATATATATATATATATACACACATATTCATATATACTTATATACAATATTAATTTATTTATCACCATTATGTATTAACCCTCATTTGACAATTGATTTATGATTTATTTTCTCAAATATATTTGTACTTTATTATAATAAGTATGCATTTATCGAATATATCACGAAGTACCAATTTAAAATTGAAATATTTGAGAAAATACAATGAAATTGCACAAAGAAAGAAACTTTATTGGTGTAGAAATCAATAAATGAAAATTGATATCTAAGCATAAGTTAAATTCCACTATATAGTTTATATTATCCTTTTAATTATTCAACGAAAGTTTTCATAAATGTTGGATTTATTATGAAATTGATTGGTTGTTAATAAAAAAGTTTGTTCTTTTTCAATAGATTATTTTTAAGTGAAGTTTGGTGATGATTTTGCCAAAAAAAAAAAAAGTGACAACAAATTGACTTTTCTTAGTTTTTAGAAAAATGACATGATATTTTGTGGAAATGAAAGAGAAGACTTAAAATGTATGTTGTTAGATTACTTTTTCGGATGCTGCATAACTAATAATTTAATATTAAAAAATTTACAATGAAGTAAGTTCTGCTCTAAAGACTTGTAATTTTAAATCATGAATCATTTTAAAAATTTAGCATTGTGTGACTTTAGAAAACAATATACTTATGAGTTTTAACCATATGTTGTCAGAATATTTTGAATCATGTTTTTTTTATTAACTATGATTTAAACTTGTACACGTTAAAGTTTTTCTTTCTTTTACCCAACCCGCACCATGTACACCCCTAACTGACATTTTTAGAAAGTGTACTTGCCTTTTTTTTTTGGTAAGTCAACGTGCAATAAAAACTAAAAGAAACAGAAAAGCAAAATTATAAAACACTTAGTCTATACCCACAGTCCTACTGGGTAGCTGGTACGTGTCGAATGCACCAAAATATAATTACTGTTCTCACAAGAATTTGTAGTACTCGTAAGTCCAGGTCGAACCCTAGAGATTGGTTGATCAAAATAATATTCAATGGGGAGGTTTGTTTGATGAATTAATAATGACAGGAATTAAATAGGAAGTTTAATAAATGTAAAGCATCGATTCAAGGATAGTTCGTTCTTCAATTCAAGTTGATCATAGACACCTAAAATACTATCTATTCTTTGATTACTTAGCCAAGAACATAAATAACCAGCTATTTATATCCCTATTAACTTCCGTATATCATTAACCAAAGCCCAGCACCCGGTTAAATTCTTATTATCAACTGACTCGGTATTAAGCAATCCTAATCATGTTAATAATAGCGTAACGAATTAGAAGCGACTAAGGATAAACAATAGTTTAAGCAAGCGCCAACTATTTAATTTACTCTAATGTTTCCCTTAGGTTATCAACGAAAATTGGGATCCTAATCATGAAAACCTAATTGCTACATGCACAAATTAAACATAACAATTACGGATTATAAAGATTTGTTAGCAATAGATTGTAATAGATAATCAACTAATGTGCACCTTAGATTATTATCTAAACAAGCATGAACATTAAGAATAAGAAACAAAAGATAATCAAACCGTAGATAGATAGATAAAGCTCCGTGTCTCACAACATGTGAATCAAAATGAACTCCCTTGAATCGAAATAAAAACTTAGCTACTCATAATTGTAAGCATAAAACTTGAAAATACTATTTTTCTAACTCTCTTCTCTTTGTTTTCTTCTTGTTTTTGTTGTTTTTCTCTTCAAGTCTTGCAAGACATATATATAGGCAATGAAAAGATGCTATAATCATGGAGAGAATATATTCTCTCTTCCTTTATCAAGACATGAAGAATATATTCTTCTCTTTAACATCAAAGTATAGAGAATATATTCTTCCCTTTAACATCAAAGCATGGAGAATATATTCTTCCCTTTACACCTTGAATTGCCTCTAATTAACCATCAAATCTGACTTTGACTCCTTCTATAAAGTTGTAGATTAGTGTGTTATCTTTCAATTCCAATGGGCCTTGACTAAATCCAAGATACATAACTCTATTTATGAATTTTTCACCACAGCTGCGCAGTCCAGTCAAGAACAGAAATCTTCTGTTCTTGAACACTTTTGGGCCCTTTAACTTCCGAACTGGGTCTGGACTTCTTCACAAGAAATGTAGGCCTTTGTCTTATCTTTCCAACTGGATAAAATTCAATAGAAACTAAATTATGTATCTCCAGATATATCAATATTTCCAAAACATCGCCAAATCTGCCATTTTGATTGAAATTGATATTTTGCACTCCAAATCTTGCCTAAATCACAAAATGAGATAAAATCAGTTCCAATGGCCATATAATCACAACAAAAATGCTAAATATAGAAGAAATAAAATATATAAATATTGCACTTATCAAATTCCCCCACACTTAGCTCTTGCACGTCCTCGGGCAAAGACAAAGAGAAACTTGAAAAAAAAATAACTAAAACTAAAGCTAACCACTTTCGTAGGTAACACGGTTGCATTTAGCATATGCAACAAGCCTTTAAACCCCTAGGTTACCCCTAGTGGACAAGTTTAGTCTCGTGAGGGTTTGCAGAAGATATACCCACAAAATCAATCTCTCAATGTACAAACAAGCAAGTTCATGAAATTTTCTTCCCAAACATCATCAATTCGTAACCAAAAATTAACAAAATTTTCTAGAAAGGTCAATCATGTGTCCACCATTACTCTTGCATTCACACAAACTTCTCAAGAATTCACTTCATTTTGTAACCGCAATACTATTAATGCAACATTTAACTCAACATCATCCCTTTATATTTCCTCAAGCATGAATTAAAACGAGCAATATATTATTATTAAGCACACACTTGTCTTTTGACGCGAATACAAACATTACTCATGAATGCACCCGGTTACTCAACAAGCGGATCATTTCATTCTGGACATACTTTGAATAGCCCTATTAGATTTCCAACACAGTAGCAGGTTTGGGCCGATAGATCCCAGACTAGATAGTCTTAGGTTATCAAGCTTGAAAACTCCTCAGGCTTAATCCCTTCAGTGTAGATAATCCCAGGCGCTATATTATATCTTCAACATTACATAGTTTACGCCTCAAGCTTTACACCGAGGAATTTCATCCGTTATTACTTTAAATCACTATCAACCAGATTAACCTTGAGGAATTTGAAGGAATTTCAGTGAGTCAAAAGTCACATACAAAGTTATGCTAAATTACGAATTTACACGAATTTCTCTAAAAGTTTGTACTTCAACAATTATAACAATTTTAACACTACTTAACTTCTCTATTGAATCTAGTCTATTTTTCAATCAACCACTGATGAAGGGAAATAATTTTTCACTACCTTACTTGGCTGCACAATAAAGAATTTTTTTTTAATCATAAAACAAATAACTAACCATCTCCCCCACACTTAAAATCTGCAATGTCCTCAATGCAACACAGAATCAAAAATAAATAAATAAATTTAAAAAAATGAACAAACGAAATTAAAAGAGATAGGAAGAAAGAGCAAATCTGATGGTGGTCGTTCAGCCACTCTTGGGTTGCCTCCCAAGCAGCGCCTTTTTTTAAAGTCGTTGGCTCGACTTTGCAGCCTTTTAATCCAAGTAAGTTGGATTGATCAATGAAACTTCTTCAATTGTATGCTCTTGGAAACCTTCATAGAAAGGTTTAAGTCTATGTCCATTTACCTTGAACAACTTGTTAGTTTCTAAGCTTTGAATCTCTACTGCACCATAAGAAAATACATTAATCACAACAAAAGGTCCAACCCAACGAGAACGTAACTTACCAGGCATTAATTTGAGTCTTGAGTTGTAAAGCAACACTTTTTGTCCAATCACAAATTCTTTCCTAGAGATCATCTTGTCATGAAACCACTTGGTCTTCTCCTTGTAAATTCGGGAATTCTCATAAGCATCAAGGCGAATCTCCTCTAACTCTTGTAGTTGCAACTTCCTATGTATACCAGCTTGATCTCTATCTAAATTGCAACTCTTTACAGCCCAAAACGCTTTGTGTTCCAATTCCACCGGAAGATGACACGATTTACCAAAGACTAACCTATATGGAGACATCCCAATAGGTGTTTTATAGGCTGTCCGGTACGCCCATAATGCATCTTCAAATTGAAGACTCCAATCTTTTCGATTAGGATTTACAGTTTTTTCCAAGATGGACTTGACTTCTCGATTGGACACCTCGGCTTGCCCATTTGTCTGAGGGTGATAAGGTGTGGATGTCTTATGAAACACCTCATATTTTTTTAGCAAAGTATCCACAACTCGATTACAAAAATGGGACCCCTGATCACTTATCAACGCTTTTGGTATGCCAAACCTACTAAAAATGTTAGACTTGAGAAAACCTACAACAGCTTTAGAATCATCAGTTTGGGTGGCTTTAGCTTCCACCCACTTCGAAACATAATCAACCGCCAGTAAGATATAAACAAAACCAAAGGAGGAAGGAAAGGGTCCCATAAAATTAATACCCCATATATCAAAAATCTCACAAACAAGGATGGGGGTTTGAAGCATTTCATTCCTATGACTTAAATTCCCCGTCTTTTGACATTGTTCACAATTTTTACACATGACATAAGCATCATGGAATAAAGTAGGCCAATAAAAATCACTATCTAACACTTTTCTAGCAGTTCTCTTAGGTCCAAAATGACCACCACACGCATAAGCATGACAAAATTTCAAGACAGACTCTAATTCAGAATCAGGCACACATCTCCTAATAATTTGATCGGAACAAAACTTCCACAAGTATGGATCATCCCACACATAATATTTTGCCTCACTCTTAATTTTATCTTTCTTAGCTCTACTCAAATCATCAGGTAAAGTTCTAGAAACTAAATAATTCACTAAATCAGCATACCAAGGAACTATACCTTGCAGAGCAAACAATTGCTCATCCGGAAAGAATTCTTGTAGTGGCACCAGATTTTCTTTTCGCACTAATCGACTCAAATGATCTGCCACCAAATTTTCAGCCCCCTTTTTATCTTTAATCTCCAAATCAAATTCTTGAAGAAGAAGAATCCATCTCATTAACCTCGGTTTTGATTCTTTCTTCGCCAAAAGATGTCTTAAAGCTGCATGATCAGAAAATACAATCACTTTAGATCCAAGTAGATAAGAACAAAATTTATCTAAAGCAAAAACAATAGACAAAAGTTCTTTTTCAGTAGTTGAATAATTGCACTGAGCCGTGTTAAGGGTCCGGGAAGCATAATGGATCACATGAGGTTGTTTGCCAACTCGTTGTCCTAAAACTGCTCCCATTGCATAATTACTCGCATCACACATTATTTCGAATGGAAGAGACCAATTTGGTGGCTGCATCAAAGGTGCAGTGGTTAACGCTGATTTCAGTTTATCAAAAGCGCCCTTGCAGTCTTGGGTGAATTCGAAAATCATATCTTGTTGTAGCAACTTGGACAGAGGCAATGCAATCTTTGAAAAATTCTTGATGAATCTACGATAAAAACCTGCATGACCAAGGAAAGATCGCACATCCCTCACACATGTGGGGTAGGGTAAGTTCACAATTAAATCTACCTTAGCTTTATCTACCTCAATACCCCTACATGAAATAACATGTCCTAATACAATCCCTTGTTCTACCATAAAATGACATTTTCAAAATTCAAAACAAGATTTGTGTCAATGCAATGATCAAGCACACGAGATAAGTTTTCAAGACAAGAATCAAATGAATCCCCATGCACAGTAAAATCATCCATAAAAACTTCAATGTACTTTTCGATTAAATCAGAGAAAATACTTATCATGCAGCGCTGAAAAGTGGCTGGTGCATTGCAAAGTCCAAACGGCATCCTCCGGTAAGCGAATGTTCCAAACGGACACGTGAATGTGGTTTTCTCTTGGTCTTCAGGAGCAATCACAATCTGGTTATAACCTGAGTAACCATCAAGAAAACAATAATGAGATTTACCGGCTAATCGTTCAAGCATTTGATCAATAAAAGGTAAAGAAAATTGGTCCTTTCTCGTTGCTGCATTCAGCTTGCGGTAATCAATGCAAACACGCCACCCATTTTGAATCCTCGTAGGAACTAGCTCATTATTCTGGTTCTGCACTACCGTCACTCCAGATTTTTTTGGTACAACCTGAACAGGACTGACCCACTTGCTGTCCCGAAATTGGGTAAATAACTCTTGCATCCAACAACTTCAGGATTTCTTTCTTTACTACATCCATCATCAATGGATTCAACCTCCTTTGAGCCTCTCTGCTTGGTTTTGAGTCATCCTCTAACAAAATCTGGTGCATGCACATGGAAGGACTAATTCCCTTGATGTCTGCTATAGTCCATACAATTGTTGTCTTATGATCTCGAAGCATCCTAACGAGTCTTTCCTCTTGCACCGTAGTCAGATTCTTTGCAATTATTACTGGCAAGGTCTCGGTTTCCCCTAAGTACACATACTTCAAATGCTCGGGTAAGGGCTTAAGTTCTAAACTCGGTGCCTGCAACACAGATGGCAACAATTTTGTGTGATTAAATGATAACTCAATTTTTGACACATTATACCTGCTAGGGGCTTGTGGTAAGGACTGCAAAGCTATAATCATCTCTTCAACTTCATCACTAAAATTCAGATGTTCCCCGAATTGCCATAAACCATGACTGAGTACTACTTCCAATGCATCCACTTGATTTTTCTCAAAAACCTCCTGGGCTAACACATCAATAATATCAATAGAATAAACTGAATTCACATCAGGAGGATACCTCATGGATTCGAATATGCTAAATTTGACAATCTGCCCATCGAACTCCATTGATAAAGTGCCATCATGAGCATCAATCTTTGTTCTTGCTGTTTTGAGGAAGGGGCGTCCTAGGAGGATCGGGGCTGGATTTGGGGATCCATTATCTTCCATATTCAGAACGTAAAAATCAGCTGGAAAGATTAATTCATTCACCTGCACTATCACATCCTCAAGCACCCCCTCGGGGTATGCATTAGATCGATCCGCCAATTGTATAATAACACCAGTTTGTTTCAAGGGACCCAAATTAAGAGATGCATAAATTGAATAAGGCATGACGTTAATTGATGCACCTAAATCTAACATGGCACGTTAAAATCTATTATTACCAATCACACAAGGGATAGTAAACGTACCTGGATCCTTACACTTAGGTGGCAGTTTTCGCTGGATTATTGCAGACACATTTTCATCCACTTTAATCTTTTCGTCTCCTCGTAGCTTCCTCTTCGTGGTGCATAGCTCCTTAAGGAATTTCGCATATCTCGGAATCTGACTAATAACATCAAGCAGTGGAATGTTTACTGCTACCTTCCTGAATGTCTCCAATATCTCCTTCTCTTCATTTTGTTTCTTGGATTTACTTAACCTGCTCAGAAAGGGGATGGAAACAGGAACAATGTTAGTGGAATTATGCATGTTTGAAGGAAAACTTACCTTAGGAGCTTCGAGACTAATTTTAGCTTCTGTGGGTTTTTCTTCTTCCGGCACATTTTGAGTTGGGCTCTGAATTTCTTTTCCACTCCGCAAAGTTACTACACTGGCATTCTCTCTAGGATTTATGATTGTTTGGGAGGGTAATTTGCCCGAACCTTGAGCTTCCATCTTGCTCATCGAAGTTGATTATCAAAGAATCATACAGAATCTTCTACAAGGTAGTAAATAGGTGGATCTCGGGCTCCTAGATCAAACAGATTTCAGGACCAATGAAGATCTTCTTCTACAAGCTTCTCTCACTCAGAAATAGTGCCTGTAAGGGGTTTCAACAACTTTTTCACTCAAATGAAAGGTTGAGGGTTTTATCACAAGGGTTTGTTTGTTTTTGGAAAGATCAAACAACTTGGAACATCTCAGTAAGAATTTAAGTTTCTTCTTTGGAAGATGTTTGAGATATTTGTGACTGTATGGAATGTATGTAAAAAGCTTGAAGAATTTTGGCTATGGAGTTTTTAAGATTTTTCTTTGAACGTGAATTTCAGCAGAGTTTTCTTGTGCATGTACGTATCTCTATGTTTAGGGTTTGCTGGAATGAGGTATTTATAGGCAATTCTTGGGATCTGTCCGTTGGACACATGTGAGAGCGTGCCTTTCACGTGGCGCGTGATTCTACCTTTTTCCTGACATTCCTGAAATCCTGCTGGTTCCGATTGGACGGAAGCAGCTATAAACTCTGAAATTCTGGCAGTCTAATAAAAAAGGTGGCTTGTCCACAAGTCATACTAACTTATCACATTTAATGCACTTATTAGGCATTTAATGCATTTGAATTTATTTCCCGTTGGAAATAAACGTCCTTTGAATGATTGCATTTAATTCTTTCATGACTCAAGGATTTATTTCAGGTGAATCTGATACTGATCGCTGGTAGTTCATTGAGCGCTTGATCCATAAATCCTGAAATAGTCCTTTTGCGTTTGACAGTCGCTAAGAACAAATCTTCATCTTCATTTGACTTCAGACACAGATATTCAACTTCTTCTCTAATAGACTCACTCAGAATTCTATTAGCGATTCGGTATCTAATACTTAGTCTAAAATCTATAAAGATAAAATTACAAGCCTAAACAAAAATTACAAATTTTCAAACGCTTATACATTTGATCTATGAAAGCAGAAACTTACATTATATTTGGGGTCTAACATAAAATCCTATCTTGTCATCATCAAAACATTTAACATGAAATTCCTAACAATTTCCCCCTTTTTGATGATGTCAAGACCTTAACTCTTATAACTCTTTTATAGTTTAAGAGTTCAAAGAAAAGCCCAAATGATTATAAGTTAGCGTTAGAGAGTTAGATAAGTTAGTTATTTGTTAGATTAGCCTCAACAAGGTGTTTCAGTGTTCAATCATTCATTCAAATAATTTCAAGTAAATTATACAAATGATTGTGCTGAAATAAAATAACAACAACATATAAAGATAAGAAAAAGTAAGGCATCATCTTCTTTGTCGCTTAGCCATTTCTTCTCCTTGATAGATTTCATTTGCTAGGTCCAGCAAGATTCGATCAATATCTATCATGGTAGTGTATTGAACTTCATCAAAATCATGTCTTCTCTGTTTAGCACTTTCTTTTAACTCTAAAAATCTCCCCACCCAATCCCTAGGAGGGATTCCAAGTTCTCGGATCAAGTCATGATAAATGTCTTGTCTTCGATCATTGGTGGATTTCCAGTTTAAAGGCCTTCTAAGCGGTCCGGCATATGGAGAAAACCCATACTTCCTAAGAATTCGATGTCTAAGTCTAAAAGCCTGTACTTTCCTAGATAATATCTTAGCTTGCGATTCTTAGATAACATTTTCTTTATACTTGCTATTTCATCGAACATAGAACGCCAGTGCTTGTTGTCAGCTTTGGAGATTGATTCTTTCAAGGCTTTGGATGTTTGATGCTTTTCCTTTTCATTTCCCCCCTTCTTGGCATCATCAAGAGAGGGTTCAAATCAATAATATTTTTGCGCAATAGCCGAACTTCTTCAACAAGTAGAGCAACTTGTTGAGCGATACTCTGAGCAACGACATTTGAAGAATTATGCCTTTCAGTATCAGCTGAAGCGTTCTGCGCTAGATGACGATTGAATTCTGAGGAGAGTTCAGCGATCAGAGGTGATATGTTGTGCATGATGGCAATAGTACTTTTATTTGCAGCGTTGGAGATATCACGGCTTCGAGTGTCAGACATTATTTGGAGTTGTCTATCAGCTGTGTCAAAAATCTTTGAGCAAGAACTCTCAATTTTGTTGAGCGAGTTTCTTACTGCTTGTCTGAAATCTCGAGCGTCTGAATCACTGTCAGAATCCGAGTCTGAAGAAAAACGGTCAGGGGACGGAATGAGTCCGTATGACCTAGAGACAGTAGCCTTGCCTGTGGTTTTATCGCGAATAAAAGGCTCTTCAGGCTCTGCGGCTATTTCAGCATGAACTTCTTCTATTGCTGAGTCAGGCGTCTGAGTTGCGGTATCAATTTGAACACTTTGTTCAACAAGGGAAACCTCGACTGCTCTAGCGCTGGGGGCAACATCTTGCATATCAGCGTCTGTGGTTTGAGCGACTTCCACAACAGAAGTTTGTTCCTCTTCCATCGCAACAACCTCGATCGGAGAAGCTGGAGTTTCAACAGCGATAACCCAGAGAGGTCCAATAGCTTCCATGACATGCCTTGGACTAATCAGGTTGGTCTGCAGGATAAAGAATATAGCGTCTTCGCGCTCTTCATTGCTTAGTGCAAGTTTCACTCCTTCCGGAAGATTAACTCCTGAAGTATAAGAGTTGTAGAAGTCCAAAATAAATGGCATTAGAGCTTGAGCTGCTGCTTGGTCCACTGGCCTGATCAGCGATATCATCTTGGCCACTTGAATGTTCTATTGACAAAAAAGCACATGGCGAAGATTGTATCTGATAAGAGGTGTTTTTACGTGTTTTTAAGACCGTAATTCTTATGATTTGGATTCACTTATTGCTTAAATCATGTCACATTTGCATTTAATAGGTGTGTTAAGTGAATACAGGTAATAAATGAGAATACATGAAGAAAAGGGAAGAAAAACGATGTACAAAACAAGTTCAAACATGTTTTTCAACACCTAGGCGGTTTATGCATCTCCTACCACATTCGAGCGATAATTCCGTACATTTTGAGACCGAATTAGACAATGTTTCCTTCTACAAAGTTTTAGATGTATGTCTTAGCTTCAAATGGGAACTTGAAACATCCAAATCTGAGGTCTATAGAGATAATTGTGAAGGAAATACGATTACTGCGCCAAACAGAGAAGTACATGTGCCAGGATACGCCCCAGCGCCCTTCTAGTCATGCCTAGGCATGGATAGTCCGAATGTTACTCCTTTTCAGCCTAAATTCCAGCATTATATGATGGGTAAGAATCACTTTTGGCCATAATTCAGCACATGTGTTGAGGGGTTGTCATAAGTGTGTTTCTTGGTAGATTTACTTTATGGGCGCCAAATCAGAAACAACCTCCATGTTGAAACGTAATTTAGGTATACTTAGCGACCGAATTGGACAAAATGTCCTTCTGGAAAGTTGTAGATCTATGTTTTATCTGAACATGGGGACTTAAATCATCCAATTTGGAGATCGGTGGAGAAATTTATGAGTAAACTACTAAGACTGCGCTGGAAAGCAAGAAAATGGCAGCATGCATGTGTTTTGTTGAAGTTTTCACATGGTTATGCTTGGTGGAATTCTTAAGGGCCGAAAGTTCAGCATTTTTTTGCTGGTTGGAATCTTAAAAGCCAAACTTTAAGCATCACCTTAGGTGGAATTCTCATTGGGGAACTTTAATGGGAATTCTTAATGCATACTTTAGTGGAATTTTGGCTATAAAAGGAGGGGGAACCCATACTCTTCATCATTCACTATCAATTTTAGATTCTTGGAGGAGAGGGGGGCAGCCCCTAATCTGATTTCTCCACCATTCATCACCATTCTTCATCACTCTTGGAGGGGAAAACTAGAGGAAGGAAAAGAGCTTGGGGATTGAAGGCTCAACTTCAAGATCCATCATCATTCACCATTTAGGGAGTTTTTAAGAGCTTTTCATTTCATTTATGTCTATGAATATTCCTCTTATGTCTTTTATGCTTTCAATTATGAACTAAATTCGTAAGACTAGGGCCATGCAAGGTCAAATTGTGATATATGCTTACAATAGATGATTGTTGAGGTTGTTATTATATTGTTATGTGATGTGAATTGTGTTTTTGTCTATCTTGCATATACTTGATCACTATATGTTAGAATCTTATGCTTAGGTTAATATTTCGGGAGAAAATTGACTTAGGGTGCAAGAAATTCACATCATGACCCGCAACTAATGAGGAATTGCCCTAGACATAGGTAAAGATTCCCGGGTGAAGTCGTTCGATTCAAATCGAGTGAACTCTAGTACATTAATGCATGTTTAGTGGTTAGATTTCCGGATAGGGATATTTGGGAAATCACGATCTAAGTATAGGAGTTTATACGCGAGACATCGGTTATTCTCTACCTTAGGAGTTTTCACCATAACAATATAAGAGTAATTCTACAACAAGAGCCTTTATAAGTATATTTGATCAATTTGGACCTAGCATGTGCCTTAGTCTCCCTTTATAATTGGTTTTAATTCATTTGCATAACCTTGTTCTTATTGTACACGTTTTTACATTTAAGTTACTTTTATTGTAGTTGTTTTTTTGTATAAAATCATAAACTACAATTCAAGTCCTTGAGGTTCGACAACCCGGACTTTTCGTCAACACTTATTACTACACACGACTAGTGCACTTGCTATCATAGTACGTTAGCTTTTAGCGTGTCAGTATCCTCGGAAGTCGCTTAGCCCTGAATAGTGGTTAAAAGTAATAATCCATCGCTGGTGCATTTTCTATCACTGCTCTTCTATCTTGGTAGAATTCAGCAAACTCAGCCTGCTCATCTGCAACATTGACACGAATTTCACTTTATCCTGGAAGAAGCGGTTGTTTACTGGTGGAGGCTTCTTCGTTCAGATCTGGAAAGATGCGTTGATCAAATGCTTGAAGAGAGTGAGCGTCCGCCTTGACTGAATAACGCTAGCTGTTGGTGGATGTAGCTCTCGATAGGTTGCCTGTAAGCTGGCAGATCGCTAACATTTCCGGCAATATGCTGACGATGTTGAAGTAAAAAGGTAGCAAACCCTTGGCGTCTATATTTGATTCCAAATTCAAATAAGAATGGATATCTCACAAGTTCTTCAAGAGTATAGAAGTGTAAAACAAACTCTTCAGCCCATCTGGTTGTATCCATCATCCATCGCTTGCCAAGCTTGTTAGATTTCTTCTGATCTTTTCTAGTGGCAAGGAATTTCTCAAAACGTTCAGTTTCTTCATCGTAATCCTCGGCCCATAATCTTGCAAGGTATTCATGGGCTTCATCTTCTATCCACGAGTTAATTGGATTTTGGACGCTCAGCAACAATCGGTCCTTTTCCTTTCCAAAGTTTGAGTGGATTAGGGGAAAGAGCATTCTAAGGAGATCTGACGACTGATGGAAGAGCCGAGTATCCAATCCTGTTGAAATCCTCTTCATCAGGGTTTTTAAGCCAATCGCCCATGTAGGGATTTTTGATAACAGTTTTGTTTGACCGGAGAGGATAAAAGGACTCATCAGAGCGACCGGTGAAATTAAAACGTGCTTGGTCAAAATCTATTCTGTTGATCGCTGGTCTTCGAATATATTCCAATCGAGATTGAAGACGCTCCAGATTGTATAGACCCAGGTTAGCGAATCGCTCGAAAAATTCAAACTTAGCAGAATTAGAAACATCAGTCCGATGGAGAGTGTTTTGAAAGTTGATCTCCATATCAACCAAAGTTTTGGTGTCATGTTCTCTAGCGGCATAGTAGA
Organism: Buddleja alternifolia; assembly: GCA_019426215.1. NCBI lineage: Eukaryota > Viridiplantae > Streptophyta > Magnoliopsida > Lamiales > Scrophulariaceae > Buddleja > Buddleja alternifolia. The sequence continues at coordinate 8,497,392 of CM033399.1, read as the reverse complement.
ACTCCACTTCTTCATTGTATCCGTGAGGAAAGAAGTCGATGACACGGGGGGGAGATCCGGTTGGAGTGGGAATGAAAGCAATAGATTCTGTTGGGATAGGGGCCACGTCTATTGACCGCTCAGCATGCTCAGTCTCTTGACCTACTGGAGATGTTTCAGCGTCAGGAAGGACTTGGACGATTTCTGACACGCTAGAAGCTAACGTGCTTGAATAGCAAGTGCACTAGTCGTGTGTAGTAATAAATGTGGACAATAAGTCCGGGTTGTCGAACCACAAGGACTTGAATTTTAGTTTAAGATTCCTAATGAAATAAACAATTAAAGTAAAGGTAAATTAAAGTAAAGCGTGTAAGATAAGAACGAAGACACACAAAGGATTGAAGACCAATTATAAAGGGAGACTAAGGCACATGCTAGGTCCAAATTGCTTAATTATACTTATAAAGGCTCTCGTTGAAGGTTTACGCTTATGTTGCTATGGTGAAAGCTCCAAGGGTAAAGGATAACCGATGTCTCGTGCTAAACTCCTATGCTAGAATAGTGATTTCCTAAGTATATCTACTCGGAAATCTAATCACTAAACACACATTAACCCACTAGAGCTCACTCGATTTAGATCGAATGACTTCACCCGGGAATCTTTACCTATGTCTAGGGAAATTCCTTATTGGTTGCGGGTTATGGTGTGAATTTCTTGCACCCTAAGTCAATTTTCTCTCGAAATATTCACCTAGGCATAAGATTCTAACATATGGTGATAAAGCATACGTCAAACAAGCAAAAACACAAATTCACACCACATAACAACATAAGAATCACTTCAACAATCCTCTATTATAAGCATAAATCACAATTTGGCCTTACATTGCCCTAGTCTTACAAGCTTAGCTCATAGTTGATGGCATAAAATACATAGATAGATTCATTTACATATTCATGGACAATAATGAAAAGAGAAAGCTATTAAAACTCCCTATGTTGAATTGATGATGGATCTTCACTTCAATCTTCAATCCCCAAGCTAACCTTCCTTCTTGATCTCTTCCAATTGATGAGAAAGTGGCCCCAAAAACCTAGAAAATCGCCTTGAATCCCCAGGAGTTCGAACCCTCAAATCAGCTGAAAATTTCCTTTTATAGCTTCCAAAAATGGTTACAGTGGCGCCCAGGCGTGGGTGGATCGGCACCTAGGCGCCGCCTACATGGCAGGAGTTTCTTGGAGGAAAAGTTAGGCGGCGCCCAGGCGTGGCTACACTGGCGCTCGGGCGCGGAAGATATCGCGTCGAGGCGGGGGATGTGTGGCGCCTATGCGCCGTACTGCGTAGCATTCTGTCCTCATATCTTCGGCTGGCGCCTGGGCGTGGCCGAACTGGTGCTTGGGCGCCGATTTGCAAAGTATCCTTTAGGAAATCGTTCGATACACCGTCTTTTGCCCTTTTCTTCGTGCAACGTCGCTTAGTGCTTGAATTCACTTAATACACATATTAAACATACAAGTGGCACAAATCAAGCTATAAATGGACCTAAATTGTAAATAAAAGGGGTTAAGAACATGTGCAAAAATGACTCTTATCAACCCCCCCAAACTTATCAATTGCTCGTCCTCGAGCAATAAGAGCTAAAGGATAGGAAAACAAAATCATCATCACACACGGGAGAAACAGAAAGAAAGAAAAAATACCTAACTCACTTTCGTGGAGTACACGGTTGCATTTAGCGACTGCAACAAGCCTTTGAACCCTTGAGTTACCTCAAAGGACGAGTTATAGTCTCGTGAGGGTTTGCATACGATATACCCACAAAATCGAAAGGCTTTCAACCTCAATCAATCAACGCAAATCAATATGATTAATAAAAACGCAAAGGCATGAATTCATCTGTTTAAGCTCAAAATTACATATATATACACGTCACATACTTACTCATGTTACGCCTTAACATCGAAAAGACCATCCTAAGGATGTAGTGTAATAAATCTCCAGTATTATAGCCGAGTGGCATTTTTACCACTTTTTAAGCATTAATCCCATATCTATCAATTTCAATTAGTCACATGGCATGAGAATTGAAGAAAACTTCATAGCCACTTAAAATTCACCAGTTTATCCACTTTAGGTTTTCACTTAAGCAACTTTCAACTCAAAACATTAGAGGCTAGACCATGTGCAATGTTCGGTTCTCTTTGGCTTTCTATGACACCCTTGTAACGAGCTTTAGGCCAATAACTCCCAAACCGGACGGCTTTAGGGTATTAAGTGTAGAGACACTCCTAAGGGCTTAATCGCTCGAGTGTCAAAGGCCACAAAACCAAACTAGGTCCTTATTCACTTTACACTTGCATTGGCTTGAGCTTAGCTCAAATTAGCATAATAATACAGTTTCTAGGCATGGTACTCTTTGCCTCCAGTATCTATTAAGCCTGACTTTTGCAGTCATACCAATGTTCAACCCCTTTTAATATTGTTAAGCATTCAAAGCTGACATTCTCAATTCATAACTCATGTAAAAATTCTAAGTTGATATTTCCGGGATCAAGCTTTTAAGTGTTTCACAATGGTTACCCACTTAACTCCTCTACCCTCGACTTATGTGCATATGTGAATCATCTTAAGGTCAATCTAGTCTAGTTAGGGTCCCATAAGTAAGAAAACAATGTGTATAGTTATTAAAATCCAATTTGATAGAGAAAACATGCCATGTATTCAAATTAACCATTCTCAATGCATTGAGTGAAGGGCTTAAATTCTATCCAGAAATTTTCAAAATTGCACAAGTTTCACATGTAGAGGTACCACCCCCCCAAACTTGGACCGAAATATATAAAACATGGATAAACACAACTACAATGGATCTAGTATACCCCCCCCCCCCAAAACTTAACATGAACATTGTCCCCAATGTTCGAAAAAAGAAAGGGCAAAGTACACATCACCATAGAGTTGCTGACAAGCAAACCCGAGTCCTCAACTGCAAATGTATCCAAGAGTGGCAACAACGGTGTGAGCAAAGAATGCAACAACTACACGTTAAACGATCCTAGCCAGACAAAGCGTTAAGTAATGGATAGAAGCGTGAAACGAAAAACAACCAAACAGCAAAGCAAAAGATAACTAAAACAGACATGTTTCTACGAAAAACATCGGATGGAACAAACATAACAAAATATCCGAAAAACAAACAACAACATAAACGAACAACTAAACAAGATTGATATCCAACAAAAGAAAACAGGAAAGGACTAAATAGACATGCTAATCCTCCTCATTGACAAAACGGTCCACAAAATCATCATCTCTCGTCTCATGGCCACCCTCATCCTCGTCTCCACCCATAATATCATCTATGTCGAGCATATCATCTATCCCTCCCTCGGGCTCAGCAGGGGTACCCCCAACCACCAAAGCACCGGCACCGATCAGATCATCCGGAGGAGGAGTGGAAGAGTGGGGGAAATATGGGAGCGCTGAATAGTCAAATGGCCCAAGCCCAAGAATGCGTCTTGCTCTCGGAATAGCTGGAAAAAATGAGCACATCCCTCACTCATCATGGCATGCATATCAGTCCGAAGGGTCTCCACATTAGACGATGTGGTGTGGCTAGATCCGGTGCCATGAGCCGGACCAGCTCTCGGGGGCATAGGCGGATGGGCTGAAGCTGGGGTGTTCGAGAATGAAAGAGGTGAACCGGCAGGGTCTGTAGTCTGGCTCTGAAAAGCCCTAACACCGCCTATCAAGCACAGAGCCGAAATAAGAGACAGAAACATAAACGAGTTCTTCTTCGGATTGGTTGACTCCCCACATTTTCTCTTGATCTATTTCGGGTCGACCACTGGAGTGAACTCGATGCCCATCCTCTTGATATGCCCTAATAAATTCCGGTGGATCAACCCCACGAAGTTAACCCGTCGCTCTGTCATGATGGAAAACACAAGTGAGGCACGGTCCTTGTTCAACTCTGATCGGTTGGAGCTCGGGAGGAAGCTATAATGGATGAAGTCGAGCTAAAAGGTTGCCTCGGGGAGCAAGATACGACGGGGTAAGTGTGACTCCCCTTCGGGCCAAGTCGTACCCTTAATAGCAATGACCCCAAGGACCTCGTCAAGTGAAACAGTGTATGTCCCATCTAGCTTGTAGAGATCAAGATACCCGCAAGTTTGTGGAATCGCATCCCGAGGCACTCACTAAGAACAATGGCTTCAAAATTGACCCTGCGATCCCAAACCTCAATCGTGTGTGCCTTCCAACCCAATTTGTCTGTGATGGAAAGGTACGCCCCGGTACTATAAAACTCCTGAATCCAGGGAAGGCGAGTAACCTCTATGGGGCCACAAAAATAATCCAAACCATGGAACTCGATGCGGGCTTTCACGGCACTCTTAGCACTGAAAGCAAAAGGCATTTCTTTGATAACCGTCCTACTGTAAAACCCGTTAAAAATGAGTTCTGCTTTCGGGTGTAAAGAATGGGAAATCATAGTCGGTGATATTGTGTCCTGTGGGGGTTCGGGGTTTGTGGAGGACCCTTCCCCGACCTTATTTTTTCCTTTAGATTGTTTCGAGGTTTACTTAGACATTGTGTATAGAATTTCAGCAGCGTAACTGCGTTGAATTGGTTACCAGGTTCTCGACTATGTCCCGAGAGCACGCAAACAGCCCACAATCACAATCAACCAAAAAGAAAGAAATAAATGCCCAAACTAAATGTAAATAGAAATTGCCACACAACAAATTCAAACTGAAATTATAGCTCCAAGGGAAATCACCACTCACCCCACATCACTCTACAAATCTGAGATTCACCTATAAACCCAAATCCACCAACAACTAGCAATAAATCCGGCCACAAATCACAAATACCATCACCAAAATACAGCCCCACACGACTTCAATAGTCAAAAATGAGAAAGGACAAAGCTATTCACTCACCTTGTGACAAAGATACTTGTAGACTGATGGAAATGAACCCAAAACCGAGAGAGATCGAGAGTGACTGATCACGGCGGTGAATCAGCAGCGAATCGGCGGGAATAATCGATGAAAATCGGTTTAAAAGTGGTGGAAGGCGGCAGATCCGAGTATAGAGAGAGAGATGATGATTTGTTTTGACCTAATTCTGACTTAAAGTAAATATATACCTGATCGGCGCCTAGGAGACATCCTGCGAAGTACAAATTGGCCTTTGGGATTCAGTCGGCGCCTGGGCGCGAGATATGTTACGCTTGGGCATGGATAAAATGGCGCTCGGGCATAGAATTAGTGGCGCTCAGGCGCCATGATGCGAAGCAATGGTGACTTCTGGGCTCCTTCGGCGCCTAGGCGTGGGATGCTGGCACTGGGGCGTGTTCTGGGTCGGCGCCCAGGTGTGAGTTAGATGGCTCCTGGGCGCAGATCTGCGAACCAAAATGCCAACTGAGGGTGATCGGAGCCTAGGCGCGATATACGCGGCGCCCAGGCATGGTTGTGATGTGTTGAAATTTAAGTCCATTTCCTGCAAAAATAAAGAAAGACAACGATAAACTCAAACTAAAGAAAGACTAAGCATAAGAAAACAAAGCAAACTAAATGAGAAGCACAAGAAAACAAAGCAAACTAAATGAGAAACACAAGAAAACAAAGCAAACTAAATGAGAAACACAAAAATACTAGAAAGGGATGAGAGCTTGGGTTGCCTCCCAAGAAGCGCTAGTTTATAGTCGGTAGCTCGACTTAAAATATGGAATCATGGAGGATCCCTGAGAGGGATGGACACTTTGTCCCTTGGTCCATCAATCCCCATGTAGTGCTTTAACCTTTGAGCGTTTGTAATGAAGGTTTGTCCCGCATCTGTTGTGAGTTCAATGACACCCGAGGGGTATACGCTACATACAAGAAATGGTCCCGACCATCTTGACTTGAGCTTCCCGGGAAAGATTTGAAGGCGAGAGTTGTGTAAGAGAACCCTCTCGCCCACGTGAAACTCCCGGGGAAGAATGTGCTTGTCATGCCACGTTTTTGTTCGTTCCTTGTAAAGTTTGGCATTCACATAAGCTTGGTGGCGCCATTCCTCGAGCTCATGCAATTCGAGCAATCGATTTGTACCTACAAGTGTAGAGTCAAAATTTAGAAATTTAATAGCCTAAAAGGTACGATGCTCAAGCTCAACCGGTAGGTGACATGCTTTTCCAAAAACAAGGCGATATAGGGACATGCCAATTGGGGTTTTAAACGCGGTCCTATAAGCCCATAAGGCGTCATCTAGCTTAAGAGACCAATCCTTCCTAGATGCATTGACCATTTTTTCAAGAATGCGCTTAATCTCCCTATTAGACACCTCCACTTGCCCACTCGTTTGAGGGTGGTAGGGAGTTAAAATTTTATGCCTTACCCCATACTTGTTCAATAAGTGTTCGAATTGCTTGTTGCAAAAATGGGTGCCACCGTCACTAATGATAGCTCTAGGGGTTCCAAAATGAGTGCAAATTCTTTTCCTTAAAAATCAAGTACCCACCCGAGCATCGTTAGTGGGCAAAGCCTCGGCTTCAACCCATTTTGAGACGTAGTCAACCGCAACAAGAATATACTTATTGGAACAAGAACTAGGGAAAGGTCCCATGAAATCAATACCCTAAACATCAAATAATTCACACTCAAGCATGCTATTCAAGGGCATTTCATGTCTTTTAGAGATATTACCCGTTTGTTGACACCTATCACAAGATCGGACATACAAAAATGCATCTTTAGAGAGTGTGGGCCAAAAGAAACCTGATTGAAGAACCTTAGCCACTGTTTTAGAAGGCCTAAAATGGCCACCTACCGACATATCATGGAAATGAGATAAACTGATGCTATCTCCTTCTCGGGGGCACATCTTCGAATGAGGCCATCTGCACAAATCTTAAATAGATATGGTTCGTCTCACAAATATTGCTTCACATCAAATAAGAATTTCTTCTTTTGATGGAAAGTAATATTCGGGGGAAGAACTCCCTTGACAAAGATAATTAGCAAAATTTGCATACCAAGGAATCGGGTCATCACATATAGCAAATAAGTGTTCATCGGGAAACTCTTCTCTAATTGGTGTATCATGCAAGTGTCCGGGACTAGGGGTCTCTATCCTTGACAAATGATCGGCGACTACATTCTCTACTTCTTTTTTATTTTTGATTTTGAGGTCAAATTCTTGAAGTAGTAGAATCCACCTAAGGAGTCTAGGTTTAGCATCCTTTTTGGTAAGCAAGTACCTTAGTGCGGAGTGATCGGTGTACACAATTACTTTGTTCAAAACGAGCTAGGCATGGAATTTGTCAAACCCAAACACTATAGCTAGTAACTCTTTTTTCGTGGTTGCATAATTCAATTGTGCATCATTTAGAGTCTTACTAGGATAATAGATGATTCGAAATACCTTTTCCTTCTGTTGGCCAAGTACCACACCAACCGCGGTGTCACTTGCATCACACATCAACTCGAAGGAAGAGCTCCAATCGGGAGGCACCATGATGGGGGCTGATATCAACCGCTCCTTCAAAGGGAAGAATGCCTGCATACAAGTAGAGTCGAAATCAAACGGCGTATCTTTAACAAGCAAGTTAGACAATGGTTTCGCAATTTTAGAAAAATTCAAGATAAATCGCCTATAGAAACCGGCATGTCCAAGGAAACTTCTAACGGCTTTGACCGATGTAGGAGGGGGAAGCTTCTCAATGAACTCAATCTTGGCTTTGTCCACTTCAATCCATCTATGAGAGACTTTGTGACCAAGCACAATCCTTTCCCAGACCATGAAATGGCACTTTTCCCAATTTAAAACAAGATTGGTTTCCTCACAACGTTTTAAAACACGAGTTAAATGATCAAGACATGTATTGAAAGATGTTCCAAAAATTGAAAAATCGTCCATAAAAATCTCAAGGAATTCCTCAACCATGTCATGAAAAATTGCCATCATGCACCGTTGAAAGGTGTCCGGGGCATTGCACAATCCAAATGGCATCCTTCTATAAGCAAATGTGCCATAGGTACAAGTGAAAGTGGTTTTCTCTTGGTCCTTGGGGTCTATGGCAATTTGATTATAGCCGGAGTATCCATCTAGAAAACAATAGAAATCGTGCCCGGCTAACCTTTTGAGCATTTGGTCAATGAAAGGGAGGGAAAAGTGGTCCTTATGGGTAACGTCATTTAACTTACGATAATCTATGCACACTCGCCACCCGGTAAGCATACGTGTAGGAATCAATTCATCGTTTGCATTTTTAATCATAGTTATGCCCCTTTTCTTTGGAACGACATGAGTAGGACTTATCCATGCACTATCAGAGATAGGTAGATTATATCTGCGTCGAGTAACTTAATAACCTCTTTCTTGAATACCTCTTGTATTTGTGGGTTATACCTCCTTTGTGGTTGATGTATAGGCTTGGCGGAGTCCTCCATGAGTATTTTGTGCATGCATATAGCCAGGCTAATGCCTTTAATGTCTGAAATTGTCCACCCAAAAGCTTTCTTGTTGGCCCTCAAAATTCCCATGAGTTGTTCCTCTTGTTCCCCTGTCAAAGAAGATGAGATAATTAAGGGCAATGTCTTATTATCATTTAAGAACACATATTTCAAATGCAAAGGCAATGGTTTAAGCTCAAGGGTATGGGCCTCTTCAATGGAAGGGCGAGGGGGAGCCGATAGTGATTTTTCTAACTTTTCAACCCCCATGACAAGGTAAGGATGTTGCTTTCTAAGCTACACACAATCTCCAATTGCTCCTCACTCGCCAAATCGACATCCATGGATTGCACAAGACATGCCTCTAGCAGGTCATCTACCAAGTGTGCCTGAAAAGTTTCACCAATCAAAGTGTCAAATGTATCAATGCGTAAACATGAATCATGATCATATGGATGTTTAAGCACTTTAAATACATCGAAAATAATGTTCTCATCACCCACATGAAGAGTAAGCTTACCATCGGCGACATCTATGATTGCCTTACTTGTGGCGAGGAAGGGCCTCCCTAGAATCAACGGTACTTCTACATCCTATTCCATGTCAAGCACCACAAAATTGATCGGGAAGTAAAATTTGTCCACTTGCACAATTACATCTTCAATGATGCCCTTCGGGTGCTTAATTGAACGATCCGCCAATTGTAAGGACATTGATATAGGTTTGGGCTTCCCAAGGTCGAGCTTCTTAAAGATAGAGTAGGGAAGAAGATTGATACTCGCTCCCGAATCGCAAAGCACCTTGTCAAAAGTAAGATGGCCAATATTGCATGGTATGGTAAGACTCCCCGGGTCCTTGAGCTTGCGAGGCAATTTGTTGAGTAAAACGGCGGATCACTCCTCGGTAAGACAAATCGTTTTTTTTTCCTCCCATTTTTTCTTGTTGGATAGAGTATCCTTGAAAAACTTGACATAGTTCGGCATTTGCAAAATAGCGTCCACAAAAGGAATATTTATCCTCACCTCATGAAGAATAGACAAAATACGGAGGAAACTCGGGTCCATCTCCTTCTTTTTCTTCTTCTGTGCATTTGGGAAGGGAAGACGGATCTCAATGGGAGGAGGAGGTGTTTGAAGCGAAGAACTAGGACCAGAAGAAACAGGAGACGATGCCTGGGCGCGGGACCAACGATGCCTGGGCGTGATCGTGATGGCACTCGGGCGCGGTCGTGCCTACCACTTCTTCCTGCTGTGTCATGTCTGGCGCCTGGGCGCCGTCTGAGCCACGCCTAGGCGCGGATGTGTGTAACAAATTGTCAGTGCTAAGTGTCACCAGTGCCTGGGCGTGAGGAACTTCGCGCTCGGGCGCGGACATGCGAACAGGATCACTTTCAACTTGTTTCCCACTTCTCAAAGCAATGGCATGGCACTGTTCTTTTGGGTTCTTTTCCATGTCACTTGGTAGAGTCCTCGAGGCTCTCCCACTTACCGTGGAGGATATTTGACCCATTTGTGTCCTTATATCTTTCATCTCCATGAACATATCCTTCATTATATTGCGGAGTTCATTGATCGACGTATCCGATTTCCTTATGTGATCATCAAGTCGCTCGTCGATTGTGGGAGGTCGTAATTGCCCTTGCCCTTGTACATTAAGATTTCTATGCCTCGGAGGTTGGTTGTTGAAAGGAGGCCTCGGAGGTTGGTAAATACCCGGTTGTGCGTTTTGTGCGTGGTTTGGTCTCCTTGGGAAATTTTCGGGTACATGAAAGTTCAATTGGTGTCGATTATGATTCCCAACAAAATTTACATCTACAACCTCCGGTTCCGGGGCCACCACTTCTTCTAATTCTTGCACACAAGAAACCCGTCGATTTGGTGGAGGGAGCTCATCATCATCTTTGGGGTAAAGTTCATCCTCCCTAGCCATTTGCTCAAGCTTAATCCACACGGTCCTACTATCAAGGCCCAAAAGGTCACCACCTGCTCCCTCATGGAGTCGGTGTCGAATCCGAGATAGGATTCCATTCTAGAAGTGTTGAACTTGCTCGTCTCGGGTATAATTGTGATCGAGGCACTTTCGAAGCATACCCTTGTACCTTGCCCATGCGTATGCTAAAGACTCATTCCTTGTTTGTTTGAACCCCGTGATCTCACTTCTAAGCTTGTTGATTTTTGATGGAGGGAAGAATTTGTTGAGAAACGCATCTACTAGATCATCCCATGTTCCAATTGATTGTGGGGGCAACGACTTGTACCAAAGAGTCGCCTCATCTTTCAAGGAGAAATGAAATAATCGGAGGCGGATGGCATCAAGATCTCGTGGGTGGAATTGCATAGTAGAGATCACATTCTCAAAGTGATCTAGGTGGTCATGAGGTGAGTCTCTTGGGTCACCATAAAAAGGCTCTGCTTGAACCATCCCGAACATATGAGAAGGAATGTGGAAAAGCAAAGTCCGGAAAGATAATGGGTCCCGGTGTAGTGTGTACTGACACGCTAGAAGCTAACGTGCTTTGGTAGCAAGTGCACTAGTCATGTGTAGTAATAGAAATGGACAATAAGTCCGGGTTGTCGAACCACGGAGACTTGAATTTTTAGCTTATGATTTTCAAATAAACGCAAAGACAAATTAACGGAAATTAAGAGTAAAACAAGTAAGCAAACAAAGAACAAAAGAAATAAGAACAAGCAACGGATTGAAACTCAAGTGTGAGAAATAGGCTAAGGCACATGCAAGACTTGATTTGATCCTTATTCGCTCAAAGACTCTTGTTGAATTATTAGACCTAGTTGCTATGGTGAAAACTCCTAAGGTAAAGAATACCCGATGTCTCGCAATATACTCCTACACTTAAGCGGTGGTTTCCTAAGTATGTCTACCTGGAAATCTAACCTCTAAGCATGCATTAAGGAACTAGAGTTTACTCGATTAGAATCGAACGACTTCACCCAGGAGTCTTTACCTATGTCTAGGGCAACTCCTATTTGATCGGTGATGCTATAAATTTCTTGCACCCTAATTTAACTCTTTCTCAAGATACTAAGCTAGGCAATTGATAAAACATATGGTGATCAATCACATGTAAGGAGTATAAGCACAAATTCATAACACATAGCAACAAAGGAATTAATTCAACAATTATCAATAATTCGAATAAATCACAAATAAATTCTTACAAGGCCCTAGCCATATGAATTTAGCCCATAACTATCAACATAGAAGAATTCAACATGTTCTTATACATAAATGTAAACATCAAATGCAATGAACAATGAAAGAAACTCCCTATAAGGTTGAATGGCAATCGATCTTTTGATGTAGCTTCAATCCTTGGCTCTTATCCTCTTCTTGCTCTTCAAGATCAGTGATAATGGCCCAAAACCCCAGAAAATGCTCCCAATTCCCCAGATTCCCAACCCACAAAAAGAATTGAAAAATCCTATTTATAGTTCCAAATTTCTGTTATCGCGGCGCCTGGGCGCGCGTTGATCGGCGCCTAGGTGGCGAGTCTTTCTTGGGGCAAAAGTTCCGGGGCGCCCAGGCGCGGAAAATGGGCCGCCTAGGCGTGGAAGTGCGAAGCTTCGATTGTTGTTTGCTGGGTCGCGCCTGGGCGCGACAAAAATGGAGCCTAGGCGCCTCAGTGCGAAGCCTTGAGCAGCGTTGGGTAAATGAGTCCATCGTCGTTTACTACCTGAAAGCACTTTACACACATATTAAACGCACGAGTGGCACGAAATAAACGATATATGGGCCTGAATAGTCATTAAAAGGACCTAGGAACTTTTGTAAAAACAACTCCTATCAACCCCTCCAAACTTATCACTTGCTCGTCCTCGAGCAAGAAAAAAAACACAAGATACGAACTCATCACCAACCACAGGGAAAAAATAAAAAAAAGGAACTACCTCACTCACTTTCGTGGAGTAAACGGTTGCATTTAGTGGATGCAACAAGCCTTTGAACCCTTGAGTTACCTCAAAGGACAAGTTATAGTCTCGTGAGGGTTTGCAGACGATATACCCACAAAATCGAAAGATTTTCAACCCCGATCACTCAACGCAAATTACAATGATTAATAACACACAATGGAATGAATTCATCTGTTTAAGCTCAAATTACAAATATATACACGTCACACACTTGCTCATGTTACGCCTTAACATCGAAAAGATCACCCTAAGGGTGTAGTGTAATAAATCTCCAGTATTATAGTCGAGTGGCATTCTTACCACTTTTCAAGCATTAAACCCATATTTATCAACTTTTGATTATTCACGTGGTACGAGAATTGAATACAACTTCATAGCCACTTAAAAATTCATCACTTCATTCCACTTTCGACTTTAACTTATGCACTTTCAACTCGAAACATTAGAGGCTAGACCATGTGCAATGTTCGATCCTCTTAGGCTTTCTATGACACCCTTATAACGAGCTTTAGGCCAATAACTCCCAAACCAGACGGCTTTAGGGTATCAAGTGTAGAGACACTCCTAAGGGCTTAATCGCTCGAGTGTCAAAGGCCACAAAATGGTTGTCCACTCAACTCCTCTACCCTCGATTTATGTGCATATGTGAATCATCTTAAAGACAATCTAATCACGTTTAGGGTCCCACAAGCAAGGAAACGATGTGTATAGCCATTAAAAACCAAATTGATAGAGAAAACATACCATGTATTCAAATTAACCATGCTCAATGCCTCAAGTGAAGGGTTGAAATTCTCTCCAAAAAATTGTTATGCTTGAATTTTCACAAAAAATAGTACAAAACACATGCAATAGTAACGATTCCCCCAAACTTGAGCTAAAAACAAGATCACATGACACATAAGATTAATAAGCGCTACTCATACCACCCCCCAAACTTAAACTCAACATTGTCCTCAATGTTGACTCAATCATACACACTCAAAAAGGGGGTAAACGAGAGTACTTACAACAAGGGTGCTAAAAAGCAACCCTTAATCACGTGAGATCCACTCCAAGCTCAAATCCACAATGAAAGATCTCCAATGCAAAACTCGGCTACTACATGTTATGTACTCACAATACAAACCATCAAGACTCAAAGAGAAGCATGCCAAAAGTGCATGCTTGAACATAACATAAAGAAATAAACTAAACAAGACAAAAACGAAAGCAAAAAGAAAAGAAAACTTACAAACTTGGGTTGCCTCCCAAGAAACGCTTGTTTATAGTCATTAGTTTGACTTTTGTGCTTTAAGGTTCAAATAGGTGGCCCATTTAGAACAAAAATATCCTTGCCATTCCTCCTTTTCTTCTTATGTCCCACTTGCCTCCACTCATATTGCGGTGTTTTGAGATAAGCCCTTTGTGTTGGATTTGTCTTATCAATTTCACGAACACGTAGATGTGGTGGAATGTACTTCATGAAAAAATCATCTTTTCTCACCTTGCCTTGTTGCTCAGTGGGTACCTCATCCTCCATCGTAAGGGTGCTCTTAGTCTTACCAAGTGTACAGTGCTCATCAAACAAAACGTGAATAGCATCGACATATAAACAAGTAAGATCAGCCATAGGCGGTTGCATGTCATGACAAACATCAAATATCACCTTTTTATCACCCACCTTCAATGTCAACCTACCCTTTCCCATGTCGAGCTTGGCGTTGCTAGTGGCTAGGAAGGGTCTTCCTAGAATCAAGGGGACATTAATGTCACTATCCATTTTGAGAACCACGAAGTCGACCGGATAGAAGAACTTGTCAACTTGTACAATGACATCCTCGATAATGCCCTTTGGTTTCTTGATAGAGCGATCCGCCAATTGCACGGACATTAATGTTGGCGTAAGATCTCTAAGGCCTAGCTTCTTAAAAATAGAGTAGGGAAGAAGGTTGATACTTGCTCCGGAATCACAAAGAACTTTGTCGAACTTGAGATGGCCAATAGTGCATGGTATTGCGAGACTCCCGGGATCTTTGAGTTTAGTTGGCAATTTATTGAGCAAGACGGCGGAACATTCCTCAGTGAGACACACCGTCTCCTTTTCCTCCCACTTCGGTTTGTTAGATAGTAGGTCTTTGAAGAACTTCACATAATTTGGCATTTGGAGAATGGCATCAATAAATGGAATGTTAATCCTCACCTCACGAAGGATTACCAAAATCCGAAGAAAGCTCGGATCCATCTCTTTCTGCTTCTTTTTGTGTGCATTTGGGAAGGAAAGACGAATCTCGATAGGATGAGAAGGCGTCGGAGTGGAAGAATCAAAACTGGGTGAAACAGGAGGCGGCGCCTAGGCGTGCATATTGGCGCCTAGGCACGGATCTGGTGGCGCCTGAGCGTGCATCATAGGGCGCTCGGGCGCGGAACTGCGAAGTGATTTGTCCTGCAGAGGTGAAGGCGGCGCCTGGGCGCCGTCTGATGGGTGCCTAGGCGTGGTACTGCAAAACTCCTGTTCAGAGCAGGGGAGATCTGGCGCCTGGGCGTGCAACATAGGGCGCTCAGGCGCGGGACTGCTGGCAGTTTCACTCTCTAATTGTTTTCCACTTCTCAAGGTTATGGCATTGCATTGAGCCTTCGGGTTTTTCTCCATGTCACTTGGTAGAGTCCCCGGGGCTCTACCATTCACCGCATTGGAAATTTGACCCACTTGGGTTCGCAAGTCCTTCAGTTCCATAAACATATCCTTCATCATACCCCGAAGTTCGTTGAACGACGTATCGGACTTCTTCATGTGAGCATCGAGTCTCTCATCGGTTGTGGGAGGTCGCATTTGCACTTGACCTTGACCTTGTCCATTGAAGTTGCCTTGCCTCGCGGGTGGGTTATTGAAAGGTGGTCGTGGAGCTTGATAGATCCCCGATTGTGCGTTTTGTGCGGGGTTGGGTCTTTTTGGAAAATTCTCGGGTACATGAAAGTTCACCCGAGGTTGATTGTGATTCCCCACATAATTGACGTTGCCAACCTCCGGTTCCAAGGCTACCACTCCCTCAACTACTTCCTCAATACAAGCAACTTTTTTAGAGGACGAGGCCTCTTCATCGTCGGGGTAAAGCTCGTCTTCTCGGGCCAACTGTTCTATTTTGTCCCATACACTTTGACAGTCTAACCCAAGGAGATCTCCTCCCGCACCCGCGTTGAGTCTTCCGAATACGTGACCGAACCCCATCATAGAAATGAAGTACTTGTTCATTCAAACCAAAATTATGATCGGGGCATTTTCGGAGCATGCCCTTATATCTAGCCCAAGCCTCGGCTAAAGACTCATTACTCATTTGCCCAAACCCTTTTATATTACTCCGGAGCTCATTGATTTTGGAGGGTGGAAAGAATTTATTTAAAAAGGCATCGAACAACTCACCCCATGTCGTAATAGATTGTGGAGGCAAGGATTTGTACCATGTTGTCGCCCTATCCTTTAATGAGAAATGGAAGACTCTTAGACGAATCGCATCAAGATCCCATGGATGATATTGAATGGTCACAAGAGCATATTCTATAGTCTCTAAATGAGCGTGAGGTGATTCGTCCGGTTCTCCATAGAAAGGTCCTCCTTGCACCATACTAAAGATGTGAGCTAGAATGTGGTAGTTTGGTGCGAAGAAATTAGGCAAGACTACGGGCCCCGGAATGGTATGGACCCTAGGTGGTAAGCTACCCCGAACCGATGGTAATTGTTGAGGAGGTGCCGCTTGCATGGCTTGTAGAACACCTTGAAAACACTCCCTGTTTTCCGGTAAATTCATATCGGGAAAATTTCCATTCGGGTTTTGGTTGAGATTATTGGCCATTTCCCTTGTTCGCCTACTAGCCCGAAGAACTCGTTCAATTTCGGGCTCCAACTCGTATAGAGGTTCGTTTGAGGAGCGGGTCATGCACCACACAAGAACCTAAGCATTTAAAAACAAGAACGAAATTAGACCTAACACGAAAATAAAAGAAAAGCAAGAAGTAAAGAAAAGACTAATAATTATGAAAACGTAAAAGAAAACAAAAGCAAAAACAAAAACAAAAACTCAAAATAAACAAGTCCCTGGCAACGGCGCCAAAAACTTGACACGCTAGAAGTTAACGTGCTTTGGTAGCAAGGGCACTAGTCGTGTGTAGTAATAGAAATGGACAATAAGTCCGGGTTGTCGAACCACGGAGACTTGGATTTTTAGCTTATGATTTTCGAATAAACGCAAAGACAAATTAACGGAAATTAAGAGTAAAACAAGTAAGCAAACAAAGAACAAAAGAAATAAGAACAAGCATTGGATTGAAACTCAAGTGTGAGAAATAGGCTAAGGCACATGCAAGACTTGATTTGATCCTTATTCGCTCAAAGACTCTTGTTGAATTATTAGACCTAGTTGCTATGGTGAAAACTCCTAAGGTAAAGAATACCCGATGTCTCGCAATATACTCCTACACTTAAGCGGTGGTTTCCTAAGTATGTCTACCCGGAAATCTAACCTCTAAGCATGCATTAAGGAACTAGAGTTTACTCGATTAGAATCGAACGACTTCACCCGGGAGTCTTTACCTATGTCTAGGGCAACTCCTATTTGATCGGTGATGCTATGAATTTCTTGCACCCTAATTTAACTCTTTCTCAAGATACTAAGCTAGGCAATTGATAAAACATATGGTGATCAATCACATGTAAGAAGTATAAGCACAAATTCATAACACATAGCAACAAAGGAATTAATTCAACAATTATCAATAATTCGAATAAATCACAAATCAATTCTTACAAGGCCCTAGCCATATGAATTTAGCCCATAACTATCAACATAGAAGAATTCAACATGTTCTTATACATAAATGTAAACATCAAATGCAATGAACAATGAAAGAAACTCCCTATAAGGTTGAATGGCAATCGATCTTTTGATGTAGCTTCAATCCTTGGCTCTTATCCTCTTCTTGCTTTTCAAGATCAGTGATAATGGCCCAAAATCCCAGAAAATGCTCCCAATTCCCCAGATTCCCAACCCACAAAAAGAATTGAAAAATCCTATTTATAGTTCCAAATTTTTGTTATCGCGACGCCCGGGCGCGCGTTGATCGGCGCCCAGGCGCCGCGTAGGAGGCGAGTCTTTCTTGGGGCAAAAGTTCCGGGGCGCCCAGGCGCGGAAAATGGGGCGCCTAGGCGCGAAAGTGCGAAACTTCGATTGTTGTTTGCTGGGTCGCGCCTGGGCGCGAGAAAAATGGCGCCTAGGCGCCTCAGTGCGAAGCCTTGAGCAACGTTGGGTAAATGAGTCGTCTTTTTGCCCTTTTCTTCGTCCATCGTCGCTTACTACCTGAAAGCACTTTACACATATTAAACGCACGAGTGGCACGAAATAAACGATATATGGGCCTGAATAGTCATTAAAAGGACCTAAAAACTTATGTAAAAACGACTCCTATCATGTACCCGAGGTTGTTGATTACCACGAACCGATGGAGGAGGCGGTGGAGGTGCCGGTTGCATAGCTTGGAGTATATTTTGCAACAATTCCCTATTTTCCGGGAGATTCATAGTTCCCATTCGGATTTGGATTGAAATTGTGGACCATTTCTCGAGTTCGTCTACTAGCCCGAAGAACACGCTCTATCTCGGGCTCAAAATCGTATAGGGGCTCGTTGGATAAGCGGGTCATGCACCACACATCAAACCTTTCAATTAAGCGCAAGAAGCAAAATTAGACTAATACGAAAATAAGAGAAAAGCAAAAAATAAACAACTAAGAATTATGTAAACGTAAACAAAAATCAAAAACTAAAAATAAACAAGTCTCCGGCAACGGTACCAAAAACTTGACACGCTAGAAGCTAACGTGCTTGAATCATGTGTAGTAATAAATGTGGACAATAAGTCCGGGTTGTCGAACCACAAGGACTTGAATTTTAGTTTAAGATTCGTAATGAAATAAACAATTAAAGTAAAGGTAAATTGAAGGTAAAATGCGTAAGATAAGAACGAAGGCACACGAAGGATTGAAGACCAATTATAAAGGGAGACTAAGGCACATGCTAGGTCCAAATTGCTTAATTATACTTATAAAGGCTCTCGTTGAAGGTTTACGCTTATGTTGCTATGGTGAAAGCTCCTAGGGTAAAGGATAACCGATGTCTCGTGCTAAACTCCTATGCTAGAATGATGATTTCCTAAGTATATCTACTCAGAAATCTAATCACTAAACACGCATTAACACACTAGAGCTCACTCGATTTAGATCGAATGACTTCACCCGGGAATCTTTACATACGTCTAGGGAAATTCCTCATTGGTTGCGGGTTATGGTGTGAATTTCTTGCACTCTAAGTCAATTCTCTCTCAAAATATTCACCTAGGCATGAGATTCTAACATATGGTGATCAAGCATACGTCAAACAAGCAAAAACACAAATTCACACCACATAACAACATAAGAATCACTTCAACAATCCTCTATTATAAGCATAAATCACAATTTGGCCTTACATGACTCTAGTCTTACAAGCTTAGCTCATAGTTGATGGCATAAAAGACATAGATAGATTCATATACATATTCATGGACAATAATGAAAAGAGAAAGCTATTAAAACTCCCTATGTTGAATTGATGATGGATCTTCACTTCAATCTTCAATCCCCAAGCTAACCTTCCTTCTTGATCTCTTCCAATTGATGAGAAAGTGGCCCAAAAACCCAGAAAATCGCCTTGAATCCCCAGGAGTTCGAACCCTCAAATCAGCTGAAAATTTCCCTTTATAGCTTCCAAAAATGGTTACAGCGGCGCCCAGGCGCGGGTGGATTGGCGCCTAGGCGCCGCCTACGTGGCAGGAGTTTCTTGGGGAAAAAGTCGGGCGGGGCCCAAGCGTGGCTACACTGGTGCTCGGGCGGGGAAGATATCGCCCCTAGGCACGGGATGTGTTGCGCCTAGGCACGGCATATCTTCGACTGGCGCCTGGGCGTGGCCGAACTGGCGCTTGGGCACCGGTTTGCGAAGCATCCTTTCGGAAATCTTTCGATACTCCTTCTTTTGCCCTTTTCTTCGTGCAACGGCGCTTAGTGCCTGAATTCACTTAATACACATATTAAACATACAAGTGGCACAAATCAAGCTATAAATGGACCTAAATTGTCAATAAAAGGGGTTAAGAACATGTGCAAAAATGACTCCTATCAATTTCCTTAGCGATATCCACAACTGCTTCCATGTCTATATCTAATTCAACAGGAATCTCAGAAGGTGGAGGTGCTTCAGCGTCTGGTGCATTTTGAGCTGATACATGCAAGCGTTTGAGAAAAGCAAGCAAAATTTCTACTAAGTAGAAATTGGAAATAAAATACTACAACGCTTACCCTGAGGGGGTTCATCGACTGTTTCAGTCGCTTGTTCTTCAACAATTTGAACAGTTTCCTCAAGCTCTGGGACAACTTCTTCTGGATCCTGAACACGGGAAAGCCTCTCAAATTGAGGAGCGGCTTTAGGATCTGAGCTGATTTCAGGAACAACGTCAGATGGAGGTGGAACCCTCGCTGGTTCTTCAAGCGCTGGCTCTGTAGGAGCGCTTGTTGATGCAACTGGAGTGGATGAAGGAGTACGCCTTCCGGCAAGCAGTACTTCTTCTACCTCTTCTTTCTCTTCTGGAGAGATGATGAAGACAGATGGGGGAGATGGTGATTTGGGAGAAGGATAAGGAGATCTCTGTTTCTTCTTGGACTCCGGCTTCTTCTTCTGCTTTTTCGCTGGCTTGACTGGCTCAGCAACCTTAATAGTGATCTTGCGTTTTGGTCGCTTAACCACCACCGCCTCTTCCGATGAAGATGATGATGAAGACGAAGACACTTGCTCTTCATCATCGCTGCGAACAACTTTTTCGGCAAGAAGTAGCTCATGCTCTTCTTTGGGAACCGCTGCACCACCATGTCTCCTTGGCTTAAGCAGCTCACTGATCATCTTTTTTCCATAAAACTTTAGCGTTGGGACCTTCTTTCCAGCAGAGTTGGTGAAACCGCTAGCGCTAAGAATGTGACTCAAAACAATCCCGTAAGGCTTGGGATTAACCGACTTGGCCATCACTGCCTTGAAGCGATTAAAAACGTAAAGTGACCAATTTATCTTTAGTTTGGTCAGAATGGCCACCATCATCTTGTACTGAAGGTTGGAAACCTTATCGAAACTTCCCTTTCTGCATTCGATCATATTTGCACATATGTCCGCAAGAATGACATATTCACCTTTCATGTCGTTTTTCTTGAAGTTGGGTTCGTAGGCAGCTTCAACTTCATCCTTCTTGATCAACACTGAGTCGCTTGTTGGCTTATCATCACTACTTTCATTTGATGATTCCAAATCCTCTTCAGGTGCGGAGAATGGTTCAGATTCCGCTAGCAAACCTTTTGACGAAGGTTGCTCCTGAATTGGTTTCTATCCGCATAGTCTTGCCTTGTAGGCATAGACACATTTGGATAAGGACAATTTACCTGGTAGTGCCCTGGTTTCCTGTAATTATAAAACAAATTAGTTTTCATTTTTTGTTCAGTGGTTAATCGCTTTGAACCAACTGGCGCTGAGAGATTTTGATTGGGAGTTGTAGGCGCTTGATAAGGAACTGGTGCTACTAGTTGAGGTGCAGAATATACTAGCACTTGATACTGAGGCGCTGGTGCTGGGGGAGGGGTTTGAAATGAAGTTTGTCCAATAGGATTTCTCTTTTCATAACTTAGAAATTTCTTGAATTTCTTGACCAATAAAGTGATCTCTTTTTTCTCGTTTGATTCTGTTACTTTCACCTCACTGATCACTTTGCCCTTACTTTTGGTGGTAGCGATCAATGCTCCCGATTCAGTCGCTGAAGTCGATGTATCCCTGACTTCACCTAATTTTCACTCAAATGCCTTCAATTCTGAAAACACATGTTCTGGAGTGAGAGTCTCCAAGGTTTGTGATTCTCTCATAGCAACAGTCTTAATCAAATACTTGCTTGGAAGACTTCTAAAAATCTTATTGACCATTTCCTTGTTGGTCAACTCTTTGTCTAATGATGCTAATTCTGTATTGAGCAAAGTAAACCTTGCGTCTAATTGTTATAGCGTCTCATTGGTCTGCATCTTAAAATGCTCAAATCTTTGCATGGCTATGGGGAGCTTGTTCTCCTTCATTTGTGTTGAACCTTCGCATACTATAGCCAACTTATCCCATATTTCTTTGGAAGTCTTACATTGCTTGATCTTGTTGAACAATGCATCATTGTCTCCTAATGCTGAGTAAAGTTCACTTCGTCTAACATTATCTAGATTCGCTCTTTTCCGATCATCTGGCGTCCATTCTAACTTGGGTTTCTCGACATATCCATCTGGAGTGGCTTCATCAGCTCCAGGTGCTCGAGTTATCACTTACATGATCTTAATGGGGCCATCTGAAATTACATCACACATTTAATTATTGCAAGAACATAAATACGCGAATACTCTAAGTTTCCAAGAATCAGAATTTGACTCTACCAACTTAGGCATTTTATTAAAATCCATAATGAGATGTTTTAAGAGAAAATTTTAAAGCGACTAAGTTTAGAAAAATGGATCTAAACAAGCAGTTACGCTCGAAAATGCTTAGGTTTCTACTTCAACCACTCTGATACCACTTGATGGTCCCAAGTGGCATACGAAATGGTCTAGAAGGGGGGGGGGTTGAATAGACCCTGAAGTCTTTTTCAACTTCAAATATTTTGTATCACTTTTTAAAGATTAGAACGCTTAGGAAGCTGAGCGCTTGGGTCAGGCGCTTCAGTAAAGATAACTTAGACTTAGTGATTTTAGCAATTTACCAAAGTAGGGTAATACTTGAATCGCGTAATCAGGGTTAGCACAGCGGAAATGATTTTAAAGCTTTTGCATTCGTTTTAATTAAATAGTCGCTTAGCAGATTAACTTGTCTTTTTCAAAGTAAATAATATAATGTAAAGCAAGACAATAATTAAAGTAAATAACACAAAAAATTGTAAGGTTCACTGGGTGATGTAATCTCAGCTACGTCCTTCTTCTCCTTTTCACTTGGATGAAATTTACTAAGATGATTATCAAAGAATCGCACAGAATCTTCTACAAGGTAGTAAATAGGTGAAAATGATCTCGGGCTCCTGGATCACCCAAATTTCAGCACCAATGAAGATCTTCTGCTACAAGCTTCTCTCACTCAGAAATACTGCCTGTAAGGGGATTTAACAACTTTCTCACTCAGGTGAAAGGTTGAGGGTTTTATCACGAGGGTTTGTTTGTTTTTAGAAAGATCAAACAACTTGGAACATCTCTGTAAGAATTTAAGTTTCTTCTTTGGAAGATGTTTGAGATATTTGTGACTGTATGGAATGTATGTAAAAACTTGAAGAATTTTGGCTATGGAGTTTCTAAGCTTTTTCTTTGAACGTGAATTCAGCAGAGTTTTCTTGTGTATGTACGTATCTTTATGTTTAGGCTTTGCTGGAATGAGGTATTTATAGGCAATTCTTGGGATCTGTCCGTTGGACACATGTGAGAGCGTGCCTTTCACGTGGCGTGTGATTCTACCTTTTACCTGACATTCCTAAAATCCTACTGGTTCCGATTGGGCGGGAGCAGCTATAAACTCTGAAATTCTGTCAGTCTATTAAAAAAGATGGCTTGTCCACAAGTCATACTAGCTTATCACATTTAATGCACTTATCAGGCATTTAATGCATTTAAATTTATTTCACGTTGGAAATAAATGTCCGTTGAATGATTGCATTTAAGTCCTTCATGACTCGAGGATTTATTTCAGGTGAATTTGATATTGATCGTTGGTAGTTCATTGAGCGCTTGATTCATAAATCCTGAAATAGTCCTTTAGCGTTTGACAGTCGCTAAGAACAAATCTTCATCTTCATTTGATTTCAGACACTGATATTCAACTTCTTCTCTAATAGACTCACTCCGAATTCTATTAGCGATTCGGTATCTAATACTTAGTCTAAAATCTATAAAGATAAAATTACAAGCCTAAACAAAAATTACAAACTTTCAAACGCTTATACATTTGATCTATGAAAGCAAAAACTTATATTATATTTGGGGTCTAACATAAAATCCTATCTTGTCATCATCAAAACATCTAACATGAAATTCCTAACATCTAATGACCCTACCTTCCGCCGCTGATTTTCGATCTTCAAAGTAGATTCCGTCCATATTAATTTTAAACCATTTCGGAGGGGGAGGGATGCAGTTCACATGGTCGCGCTTAGGTGGGTGCTTATTGGAAGGCCCAAAGATTGTCATCAGATCGCTAGCTAACATTTTGATAGAGAGAGCAATTTCCTTTGGATGTTCATGTTTGTTCTTAAAAATAAAATTATTACGAGAGATCCAAATTGACCAAATGGTTGCAACGAAAAAAAATTCCAGTCGCAATCTGGGATGATAATATTTTCAAAGTGGGAAAGGAGAAAATTCGAAAGCTAATTGTCATGGTTGATGGCCATAAAATGAAAGAAATTCGATGGTAGTATGATGAATTCCTATACTTATATTGCCTTAGTACATTCAACGAGAGTGTGTAACACATCTTCCCTTGCCGAATTACATCTTGTGCACGTGCCATTATTTACAAATTTTCTATCAAAACGTAGGGAATTGGTGAGGTGTTTATTATGATGACACAACCAAATAAAGAGTTTCAACTTTTGAGGTCCCCTGGTTTTCCATATCCAACTCCAAGCCGGTTGGTTCGAATTGGGCCTAGGCCAAGGTCTGATTTTCCATATCAAAGAAAGGTCCCAACGCCCCTGAATATCCATTATATCCGCAATATGATGGCCAAGGTCCTTACTCTCAATGCACATCTCAAGAATATCGCAAAGCAAGACATCGCCTAACCACCTATCGAACCAAATGGAGATCTTGGTTCCGTCGCCAATTCTCCAAAAGATTGCACTCTCAATGGCCTTAGTACTTCTAACGATACCTTTGTAGAGACTCGAAGAGTTGACTTTAGGAACATATTCAAGAATGGAATTGGTCGAACAAAGGTATTTGTTTTGAGAATTTTTGGTCCAAGGATTGTTTTTGTTTTGAAAGACTCTCCAGTCGATTTTTGCAAGCATAGCCATATTAGCTTTGCGGGATTTTCTAAGACCAAGACCCCCATTTTTCTTACATCTAATGACCTTATCCCATCCCACCAAGTGGACCTTCTTGACATTGTCCCTCGATCCCCAAAGAAAGGATCGATTGATTTTGTCAAGATGATCACACACTTTAGATGGTAGCCAATTAGTATGCATAGAATACGTGGGAAGGGCCAAGGTAACTAATTGGATCAAAGTAGAACGGATGGACAAATTAAGATTTTTCACTTTCCAACCGGAAAGACGAGCTTGGACATTTTCGATAAGGTCCCTGAAATTATTGCTATTGTTCAGAGAATGCATTATCTTGACTCCTTGATATTTCTCTAAATGCGAGGTCGGGCTGAAATTTAGGATACTAGCCATCTCATAACGAACAATGATCATGGTCTTCGAAGCAAAAAAGACTTTGGATTTCGACAAACTCACCTTGAGCCCGGAAGCTAGACAAAAGACATCAAGAGTGTCTTTGATGGTTCTGGCAGATTTGACATTAGACTGGATGGCAAGAATAATATCATCGGCGAAAAACGTGTGTGAGATGTAAGGTCCCGTTCTACTAAAAGCAATGGGATCCCACACCTTATTCATCACCGATTCCTTAATCATGTAGGAGAGCATCTCCATAAAAAGTACAAAGAGATACGGGGAAAGAGGGTCCCCTTGACGGAGGCCACATCGCGGTGCAATGGGGTCAAGGGTTTCTCCATTCCAAAGAATACGAAGGTGAGAGGACTCCACACAACTCCTGATAAGCCGGATAATATTTGATGGAAATTTAAAAAGGTGAGGAGTTTGATCAAGAAAGTCCCATCTAATCTTATCAAAGGCTTTCTCCAGATCAATTGTAATAATCATGCTCCCTTGTTTGCCTTGAGAGATGGAAAGAGAGTAGGAAAGCTCTTGAAGGACAAGGATGTTATCGTGAGTGCTACGACCTGGGATGAAAAAATTACTAATGTGAGGCTTGAGCCTAAGTACTATGGTCTTTGTGATAATTTTAAAGATGACGTTACAAAGAGCAGTCTGTCTAAATTGAGTAATCATCTCCGGGTGGTCAACTTTAGGAATGAGAGACACATAGGATTGATCAAGTTTAGAGGGAAGGTTGCCCGTGATGAAAAATTCCTGAACCACTTTGGTCACAAGGTGACCAACTTTATCCCAAAACTTTTGGTATAAGAAGGCTTGACACCCACCGGGTCCCGGGGCCTTGTAAGGGCTCATGCTTAGGACCACTCTATGAACCTCACTTCTCTCCACTCGAGAGCCAAGAGAAAAAGAGGTGGCATTGGCTAAGGTTCTTTGAAAAGGGCTGTTGAGAAGGTGATGACACATGCTACCCCTGTCCCTGGCAAAGAGAGAGTCAAAATAATCCCTCACATGTGACTTAAGTCTCGCATCCTCGGTTCACCAGATTCCATCAATTTTAAGAGCATGCATTTTGTTCCTTTTTCTTCTACAAACATAGTATAGGTGAAACAATCTAGTATTTCGATCCCCGAATTGCAACCAATTAACCCTGGATTTTTGAAACCAAAGTATTTCCTCACGGTGCAGGGTTAAGTTAAATTCTTTTATCAAATTGTTGAGAGCTACACTACCGATAAAAGCGAGCTCTTTTTTGGATTCCTAAAATTCGAGCTAGAAGTTGTCTTTTTTTTTTTTTTTTTGCAAAGATATTATCAAAAACCTTTTTATTCCACTCTCTCATTTCCTTAGGCAAGACATCAAGGGCCTCCATAATATTGAAGCGGTTAGAAAGAATGTTGTCAATGATAGTGTCACATTCGGGGTGGGTAGTCCAAGCAAGTTTAAAACGAAAAGGTTTGGATTAGGGATTGATGTAATACCTTGACAATAAGTCATGATCGGGTCGTTGTCAGAATAAGTAAGGGGAGGTGAACAACCGTGCCCTCGGGAAATTGCAATTTCCATTCTTTATTTTCTAGCACCCTGTTGAGACGCTCTTGAACCTCTGTAATCCCCGCCCTCGTGCAAATCCATGTGAACTTAGGTCCCTTGAACCCCAAATTAAGAAGTTGCAACTCTCAATCTCCTCTATGAATCTATTACACCTACTCCAACTAGCCAAAGAACCATCCTTTTCTCTTGAACACTTCGAATATCATTAAAATCCCCTGTCAACATCCACGGGCACTGGATTTGAGAACAAAACTCTCGTAAACCATTCCAAAGGGCATCCTTACTCCGGCGATTAGGTTGGGCATATAATCCTGAGCAAAACCACTCATCTTCCACTGATCAAAGCATGAATGACCTCAGGGAGTACTGCCATTATACGAACCTGAATTTTGAAGAGGTCCCACAATATCCAAATACCCTCTCTATACCCATGGTAGGCGCACGACAAACTCCATCAAAACCAATACTAGTAGAAATCTCAATAGCTCTCTCTTCTAAAACTTTTATTTCAAGGATAGAGACGATATACGGCTGGTGATCCTCAATCATAGAACGAAAATGTCTTCTAAAATCCCGACCTTCTGCACCTCTACAATTCCAACTAAAAACTTTCATTGGAGAACTAAATAAGATAGAGAGCGAAACTGGACAATTAACATGGCTCCCCGCCATATTCCATTGAATCTGTGACATGACGATTCGCATCAATTAACATTGCCTCTCCCATTCGTCCATGCTCAAACGCATCGTCAGCCGGCAATTGAGGTAATCTTGTTGATCGGGATTTGTGTGATAAGAGGTGTTTTTACGTGTTTTTAAGACCGTAATTCTTATGATTTGGATTCATTTATTGCTTAAATCATGTCACATTTGCATTTAATAGGTGTGTTAAGTGAATACAGGTAATAAATGAGAATACATGAAGAAAAGGGAAGAAAAACGATGTACAAAACAAGTTCAAGCATGTTTTTCAACACCTAGCAGGTTTATGCATCTCCTGCCACATTCGAGCGATAATTCTGTACATTTCGAGACCGAATTGGACAAAGTTTCCTTCTACAAAGTGATAGATCTATGTCTTAGCTTCAAATGGTAACTTGAATCATCCAAGTCGGAGGTCTATAGAGAAAATTGTGAAGGAAATACGATTGCTGCGCTGAACAGAGAAATACATGCGCCAAGACACGCCCCAGCACCCTCCGAGTCACGCCTAGGCGTGGGAAATCCGAATCTTAACTCCTTTTCTGCCAAAAATCCAGCTCTTTATGATGGGAAGGAATCACTTTTAGTCATAATTCAGCACATGTGTTGAGGGGATGTCATAAGTGTGTTTCTTGGTAGATCTACTTTATGGAATTTTATACCACACACTTTAGAGTAATGGAGGACACAAGAGAGGAACAACACATGGGAGGGAGGGGAATCTACACCTATAAAGCTAATCATCTCTTGCACTCATTCTTCATCAAGGAAAGAGGGGGAGGAAGTGACCGATCCATTGGAGAGAAAGGAGAGGGAGAAGGATTCTTGGATTCATTATCATCATTGGAGAAAGAACATTCACTTGGAGTTCTATCATCATTTAATTAGAGGGAGTTTTTAAGAGCTTTCCATTTCATTTATGTCTATGAATCCTTTTATGTCTTTTATGCTTTCAATTATGAACTAATCTTGTAAGACTAGGGCCATGTAAGGCCAAATTGTGATATGTGCTTATAATAGATGATTGTTGAGGTTATTCTTATATTGTTATGTGATGTGAATTTGTGTTTTTGCCTATCTTGCATATACTTGATCACTATATGTTAGAATCTTATGCCTAGGTTAATATTTCGGGAGAAAATTGACTTAGGGTGCAAGAAATTCACATCATGACCCGCAACTAATGAGGAATTGCCCTAGACATAGGTAAAGATTCCCGGGTGAAGTTGTTCGATTCAAATAGAGTGAACTCTAGTACGTTAATGCATGTTTAGTGGTTAGATTTCCGGATAGGAATATTTGGGAAATCACGATCTAAGCATAGGAGTTTATACGCGAGACATCGGTTATTCTCTACCCTCGGAGCTCTCACCATAACAATATAAGTGTAATCCTTCAACGAGAACCTCTATAAGTATATTTGATCAATTTGGACCTAGCATGTGCCTTAGTCTCTCTTTATATTTTGGTTAAATCACTTGTGCAATCTTGTTCTTATCTTACGCGTTTCACACTCATTTTACCTTTATTGTATTGATCTTTGTTGTTATAAAACCTTAAACTAGAATTCAAGTCCTTGTGGTTCGACAATCCGGACTTCTCGTTCACTTTTATTACTACACACGACTAGTGCACTTGCTACAATAGCACGTTAGCTTTTAGCGTGTCAGTATTTCACTGAGATCACTATTCTCCAATACAAGCGGTGTATTGTTAACGTTCGGACAAAGTGAAACCTCATGTCGTAATCCACAACCACATGAGGAGTTAACATGTCCTCCTCGATAAGCAGATACCCTAAGAGCACCAAGAAGGTGAAGACCTATTCTGTTGCCGGAGACTTCAAGGTCCATTAATTTGGGCGCTACCTTCATAGAGATACAAGAAGCACGAAGGACTTGGTGTCTAGGCATGCATGGTGGCTTGGTGCTAACCAATGAGATGAAAAAGATCCAACCAAGAAGAATAAGAATTTTGTTGCTGGTAAATTCTTATCCTTTAATCAGGAATAATTCGATTGAGCAAACTGAAATCACATCTTGGGATGCAAGCATTTTAAATTTTTTAATTTCGTTGTGCATCGTCACCTCAGGGTAGTCAATCCAACAAAGTTGTCCTAAAGTTCCGAATCTTCCAAAGAGGTCTAGGAAAGATGTCATCTTTCTCATTATGGTCCAAACGTCTAGTTAAAATTGCCCCTACCAGCCACAATGAGAAACCATGATGGTTGAGGTTTTCTAGACGGTTCTAGGACTACTTATGTTTAGTTGTGTCTGGCTCCTTATAAACCATTGTAAACCTCCAAAATTCAAACCTTGAGTTTGTATAAACAAGGACATTAATGTGAGACTGGGAGACAGATTGGAGAAGAACATCAGTTTTCTTGTCTCAAAGAAGATCCAAACCGCCCCTTAATTTTGGATTCAAAGTGAATGCCAAACATCCTGATACGATTTTCAAGAATATCAAAATAGAAGTTTTGACACCTAGTCTCCGATATGAAGACCAAAAAAGAGTTGGGATTCAGATGAGTTCCACTAGATGATGACCTAGACCATCCTTGGTACCTTAAAATTAAGAGATTCATTTGTTCTGGTGGGGCTGTTGAGCAGCCACTATCGAATCCTTATCTATACGATCAGAATTGTTGGGAAGGTTGTGAGTTGTAGCAAATTTTAAGATATGTATATCTGTGAAAGAAATGATCTTGTACTTATGAGGTTTTATGGTTAACAGAGAGAGACTAAGTATTGCAAGGGTAATCATCGAGAGATAGAGTGGATATTAATATGTACCAGACTAAGGTGTGGAGATGCTGGAAGGAAGGCTGGGACCAGATGGGGTGGACTAGGGGCCACTGCAGACTGATGTATTATTGTGAATCAATATAAAGACTATAAACGCTGCGAAAAAAGTAAATCCCAAGCGGCCAACTTGGTTGTCATATTCAAATTAACACTAACAATAGAAAACTCCACCTTTTGAAGCGTAACGGTTGAGATTTCCACGTCTCTTAATTTTTTGCTCGTCAAATGCAACAACAACCTTCTTTGATCCCAACAACAATCACATTCTTGCCTCTAGATTTCTCATCGGAATAAAATTTGAAGATTTCATCATTTCTCTGCAGCGGGGAAGCGGCTAGGAGAGAGAGAGAGAGTGTGTGTGTGTGTGTTTTTTACTGCTTTGACTTTCTTTTCAGTTGGAAGACATAAAGTGAGGCTAGGGTTTTTAAGAGGAGTATTTAAATAATCCTCAAACCCTCTTCCGCTCCCCAAGTTACACGCCTAGGCGTGTGAGTCCGACTCACACCCCTAGTGCAATGCCAGGTCACAAGCCCAATGTGTGACATGTGTATTTATATATATATATATATATATAATAAAATATAAACATATGTATAAATTAAATTAACTTAATTAATATGTCGATGAACTATTTATTTATTCGACTATATTTGATTAATTACTTAATTAATTCAACTTTCCAAAAAATCATCTAATGCATTATTTGTTAGGAATCCTATGAACGCAAAACACAACGGAAATAAAAGGATTCCTAAAGTTGAATCACTTTAATGTGGATTTGATGATTTTCAATAATTTACGAAAACATAAACATAATCAAATACCTTTTGATTCGTTTATTTGCAATTTGTGTAACAGCAACTCTGATGAATTCTTGTCTCTAAAGCCTCACGCGAAACAAGCCTTCAAAAGCTCCCCCAGGACTCTCCTTTGATGATGGTGGAAGGCTAGCAAGAGTAGAGGGGAGAGGATTTTTCCTTTTCTTTTTGTGTATTATGTACTAGGGCTAGGTTTAGCTTAATAGTTTGAGAATTAAATAATCCTCAAACTTAAAGCCCATATGGGGCGTCTCCCAGGCCCCTAGAAGATGGCCATGATGAGCTAAGTTGGACCAGTCAACTTATCCATCTTTTAATATATATATTTAATTCAAATCCAATTTAAATCTAATTAAATATATATATACATAAAATTAATTAATTAATTAAATTCAATAATTTAATCTAATTAAATATTTGAATTATTGATTTACCACTTAAATCAATCGGTCCTATTTAATTTGTCTTTCCAAAAGATAAATCATTTACACAAAAAGATATCCTGCTTATTTCTTATAGCGCAATTCTTTAGGTTCGTCTCGATTGGCAATGGGAGGATACAAAGGATATGACTGTCACCTAGCCAGTCATGTGGGCTCACATCGTAACCCAATCGAGTACGAAATGATTGCATCATTTACGAACCTCTAGATCATAAATATCTTATGAGTATAAGCGCTTCATTGATGTATCCTGATCAAGTGAGAGTCATAGTTTATGTCAAACTCATAATACTTGATACTGTGCATCAGATCATAGCATGATGAAATTACCAAATTACCCTACGTGTCTTACACGAGTTAGTTTCATTGCTTTGGCCAAAGACTTATAATTTCATTTGCCTATGATCGCACATGATACTTTCTCGTTTACTATCGAGACAGTGAATCCCATCTTGGCAATCACTTCACAAGTGCTACTTGACTCATTGAGATCGCACTTCGAGGTTGGCCCCACCAAAGGGTGATTTGGGCCTTACTACTCTAGTAACAGATTCAACAGCACAAGTACATTGATCGTGACCCCTCAGTTCTAAGGCTCACGCTTACTATTATGATCAGCAATCCGATCATTGATAGTCACTGAGTAAATATTCATGTGATCGGATTACCACGAGTCGTGTTCTAATATGTCAATTCTATTGGTATATCTATGACATGTGCTCTCACCATCCAATAGTGTTCGACTGACACTCTTTGTCAGAGTATGTGTCATACAAGTCGAATCTTAACGCCTAATTAAGATTCCTTGACTTACGAACCCTCTTTAAGTGATCATGTGTCAGATTCTCCCTGTGCCACTTTTGTTTATTCCATAAAGGGCGAAAAGTTAACCTTGATTCACATGGACTGCTTGTTCAATACTTGTTAATGGCATGAAGCTTTATATGAACAAAAGAATAAATGCCTTTATTAATATAATGATAAGTTCGTACAACATAATCAGATACCCTATACAATCTATTTGTCCTCATTGGCATCGAGGGCATATACCTAACATTATTAATATCAAATAACAATTTTACCCTTCAATCAAATAGATAGTCTACAAGGTTATTCCTTTAAGCGCAACTCTTCTAGGTTCGCCTCAATTGGCAATGAGAGGACTCCAAAGGATGTGGGCAATACCTAGCCAGCCACTTGGCCTCACATTGTAGCCTAACCGATCTCAAAAATAGTGATCACACTGAACCTTCCAATTGTGAATATCGTATGAGTAAAAACCTTTTGTTTTTGTATCCCAGTCAAGTGAAAGTCATGGACTTGTCAAACTTACAGGTTTTGACCATATGCATGAATCATAATAAGATGAGATCACAGAGCTTCCTCTTGTGTCCCACACGAGCAGCTCAATTATTTTTGGCTAAAGACTTTTGATTTCACTTACTTATGATTGCATATGATACATACTCGTCAATTTACAAGAGAGCAAATTCCATCTTGGGGGTAAACTACATAAAATTCCACTATGTTATATAGAAAAAAAATCCAGGTATTAACAAAATAGGCTACCCCCCTTATGTTATTACAAAGCTTGCACGAAATCTCATCCCCCTAGAAGATAAGTGTATTTTTCATGCTTTTTTCACCTTTACTGCCCATTTGATCTTTATATCCACACCATACAATATAAAAGGTAGATAGTATTATTTCACCCAAAACCACATATATTTCCTTCTCTCTTTCTAACAGAATGGGAATTTGTTAACAGTCCGTAACAACACGAAATCGAACAAACACTATAGTGGTAAATAAAGTATCATTTCCACAAGGAAGGTTGCCAAATACCAAACTAAGCCTATCTTATTATCTAAACTATCGATTATCAAGAAGTGAGATTTAAAACTAATAAAAGTAGAAATAATTAAACTAAATAAAACAGAGATAATTAAAATGACAAATCAATTAATGAAAGGCCTAGAAATTAAAACTTCATCAAGATACTTCTATGGATTATTGACTTTCTAGGTTGTCATTTTTTCCTAAGTTAAAGACTCAATTTTTCTTAATTATATAAATACTCCCGAGATCTTCATGAGTACCCAATTAGATTTATTTTCATCACTCCCATGATCAAAATTAATCTTGATGAATCTATTAAGTTCTATGAATATTGTTTAACTAGTTCCATAACAATATCCCTATTATGCAAAATAAACAT
The DNA here is from genome assembly GCA_019426215.1 of Buddleja alternifolia. Classification (NCBI taxonomy): domain Eukaryota; kingdom Viridiplantae; phylum Streptophyta; class Magnoliopsida; order Lamiales; family Scrophulariaceae; genus Buddleja; species Buddleja alternifolia. Next base: position 8,463,983 of record CM033399.1, on the reverse strand, counting down.
GTCTATCAAATTTGAACTAATAATTTAATTCACCTCTGGTACTTCTTAAATTAGTAATTGGTGATCAAGCAATTACAAGCATTAAACACTCATTGATAAATGAACAAGGCAAGAACAAACCCATCAATTATCAATAGATCCAATAAACACACAAGACTACATCTTAAACCCTAAAAATAGTTTAGTTATGCATACTTAAAGAAAAATAAGAAATAATTTGCATTAAAATAAAAATACTCATGTTCAACAATGGAGGAATAGAGAAATACAACTTGAGAAGATGAAAGCTCCAAAATCCAATAAATCTCCTCTTTTGATTGACAAAGATTCAAGAAATCCTCTTTCTCTATTCAAGGTAACTTTCTTTCTTTCTATCCAAATCTTCTCACTCAAGAATATGACTCTCTAATCTCTTTTCTAGCCAAAAAATGTTTTTTCTTGATTTCTCAACTTAAAAGAAGTCTTAGATACAAAAATAGGCCAATCCAAAACATAAAAACGAGGCCCATAAAATTTATAAAATTCACGCCTACACAACTGTGCATAATTTTTCTCTTAACTTTTTTTTTTTCAACAAAACTATCTCGTGTGGCCTCTCTATTGCATTTCTTTAAGTCGTCTTGGTTAACCTTCTTTTCTCTCGTATGAAACATTCCTTCAACTAGTCAAAACGTTCTTTGCCTACAAAAGAATTGAAACGACTTAGAAACCAAAATACGCAAATTAGGCTAAAAACAACAAAAAAGATTATCTACAAGACACAAAATAGAGATAAAGTTGAGGTAAACCATGACAAAAATAAGTAAAATATGAGACCTAACAGGATTCTGCACGTACTTTTCAATAACAAAAGGGGGATATTTAGCCTATTTCGTTAACACAAAGTTTTTTTTTTTTTTTGATATAACACAAAGGGATTTTATGCATTTTACTCGCTATCTTGGTGATCATTTAAGACTAATACATGCTCATCATGGTCGCACTTTGAGGTTGACCCCACCAACATTTGAATTGAGCCTAACTTCTCTAATGACAGACTTGATGTCATAAATACATCTTCTACGTGATCCCTCAGATCAATGATTCATGCATACCTATCCAAACCAATCAGCTCTGTCATTGATTGTCATAAAGTGAAATTCGTGTGACAAATTTGATATGAGTCATGTTCGAATTCATAAGTCCCACTGATGTGCCTATGACACAAGCTCCTACTAACCTATATGTTCGATTGACACTCTCATGTATCATACAAGTCTTACTGAATCTCAATACCCATTTGAGATTCATTTTGACTTGCGAATGAATTAAGTGATCAAGTACTAAACCGTTTTAGTTTTGTTCTCTCTATCCCACAGGAAGTAGAATGTTTGCGTTGATTAGACGGGCCATTTCTTGTACACTACTTACAAATGCCAATAAGATTTAAATGAAACAACCAAAATGCGTTTTATTAATAAATACAAGTGCACAATTACAAAGTCAATGCCATATACATTCTATTTCTGTGGAATTTAAGTGTATACACCTAATATGTACATGATTACGGGTTATACGTGCATGGGCAAGAAAATAGTGGGGACAAGATAGGTTTACGTGAATATAGATTGATGCATGCGAGCAAATAATAGATTGGCTAGAATATAGAATACACCGGTTTATGAGATGGTATGATGAAGCATTTTGGAAAGTGGTTTTAGAGTTGGGGTGGGATGTTGAATCGATGGATCATTCAACTTGATAGTCAAGTTAGGGTTTTCATATTCTAGGTGCAGTCTATGTTGGTCGTGCAGATAATATTCATGAACTGATTCCTAATGACACGATTAGGAGTGGTGGCGACCTTGACACGACAACTGGGAGGGTGATAGAACCTATGTCTCGAAGTGCATCCCTACCCCGAAACCTTGATGTAGAATGAGTCTAAATCATTTTTTGATAGTGTTAGGTGCCCGGCTAGCCATTTGTTTTGGTCTCTGCCATCTTAAATGTAAAACACTATGACAGTCTTGTTTTAAATATATTGAATATTTCTTTCTGGTATGTTTTTTTATTGTTATAACTAGTGTTAGTATAGATAAAGATCCCATAGATTACATATGGTTAGGGGAGCGGTCGGGATACATATGGAATGCTCTCAAAGACCTTAATCCTAAATATTGTTCCAAGTCATAGAGGCTGTGAGATGTGGGATATCACTGTCCTCGTCAAGATTTGTTCATGCATGTAACTCTCCCAAGAGGTCGATGCGTTCCATTGTCGATGGCTTGTATGGCAATACATGTATGAAGATTCATACTTTGATTATGGAATTGAACAACCTCGCAAAAGGACTCCTAATTGGTGATGCCGAACATGGAGTCCTTGGGTTTCGTAGTGTGAGATTAATCCTTAGACTGGAGATGTCATTTGGAAAGGGTACTATCCACTATGCTTTGATATGCACGTGCACTCCAAGGAGTCATACGGTGTGTATGTTGGGTATAGTCTGATAGTGCAGCGGAACAAGTGGCAGTTGGAGAGGGATTCATCCAGGGTGATGAGTACCCAGTATTTCCTATGTTGTTGCGAGAATCTAAATGATCGTTAAAAGCCTTTGATCAAAGCGATTGTTTTCTAAGAGGGATTGGTGGTCCCGGATTAGAAGACTGGATCATTAGATGTCACAACACAATCATAGTTTCTAAGGTTATTAGGGTTCGACCGTCGCCATACCCTAGACCATAGACGGGAAACTGATGAAGGGATTCTACTCACATAATGATCGTAACTCGGATAGGTTTGCTTTTCATCGTCGACATCTAGGAAGTCGTGGCGACGTTTCTAGACATCGAACCATGACCAATAGGTGCCTTGGATTAATTTGGTGAAATTATTCCAAGGTCTAGTTAATTATTTAGAATAATTAATCTAGCCTGAGGGGTCACACACATAACTTAGTGTAGTACCTATTGGCTAGTTAATTCATTGTGAATTAATGGAGGGATGAATTAATTGTAATCAATTAATCAAGAAAAGGAATTAAGTAAATGAGATTAATAATGGTCCTATAATTTAATAGTGAAATTTTAAATTGGGAAGGACTAATTAATTAATAAGGAGAAAGAAAATAAAATACTATATATATATATATACACGCACATGGGTGCACGTGTGGATTTGGTGGAAAGATTTATCTTGCTCACCAAATTTTTAAATATATATATTAATTAATATCCTATAAATATATTTAGTAGGATCTTTAATTGGTTAAGGTAACTAATTAAAAGGGAAACGTCTTATTTGATGTATGTTAGGATATTAAGAGATATGGTAATATCTAGTTAGTCGGAAAGAGTCCAACTATTTAAGGATAGAGAATAAAAGAAAAATGAAAATACAATATATATATATATATACACACACACACACACGCCTCTCCCTAATTTTTAGGAGAGAGAGGTGTGTGTGTGTGTAGTTTGCCTTAGGTGGACTTTATATATATATATGTGTTCCACCTCTTTTAAAATCAATAAAGGAATTGACAAATACTATACAAGTCTTTTTCTCTTATTCTCTCCCATTTTTCTTTCTCAATATTTCTTCAAACTCATGTGTTGAGTGCGAAAAACACTAAAATAATTCCAAACCCTTTTTCCTCAAAAAGCCAAGATTCGATATTCTCCTTGCTAGCACTGGTGGAGATAATTGAGGGTACGAGCTAGGGTGTGGATGCATCTCAGAGGCTCAACGCTTGGGGCACTAGTGCAAATTCAAATTCGAAGACTGTAGCAAGGAGTAGCTTAAAAGGACGTTGTTGTGTTAAGGTCTACAACAAATAAACACGAGTAAACCTTCTTCTAGGGTAGTTTTCAATCCGATGGTACCATGTCGACCTAGCCCTAATTTCGGGAATGCCGTTTTAATTTTTACATTATATGTTTTCCGCTACGCCGGTGTCCCCGGGGGTTGTACCGATCCCAACAGTGGTATCAGAGCCAATGTTTAGACATGACTCGGATTCTTTTCGTGTTTATATGCTTTAAAATTAGCTTTATTGCATACTGGAATTGGTTGAATTTTTTGTTTAATTTTTGGTTCCGTTGATTTGAAGTTAATTTGAAAATTAAAGGATTGCATTTTTATGTTTTGTTTTAAAAAAAAGGGGGGGTCGCTGTCGCACGGGCAGCGCTGATGGAACAGCGTCGCCGCTGCGCGATGGCGAAGTCGCCGCCAATAACATATAAACACAGTCATTAGATAGTTAAAAGCCTTTGATCCAAGGTCATCCAGGGATTCATCCAGGGTCACGAGTACCCGGTATTTCCTATGTTGTTGCAAGAATCTAAATGATAGTTAAAAGCCTTTGATCAAAGCGATTGTCTTCTAAGAGGGATTAGTGGTCCCGGATTAGAAGACTGGATCATTAGATGTCACAACACAATCATAGTGTCTAAGGTTATTAGCGTTCGACCGTCGCCATACCCTAGACCATAGACGGAAAACTGATGAAGGCATTCTACTCACATAACGATCGTAACTCGGATATGTTTGCTTGTCATCGTCGACATCTAGGAAGTCGTGGCGACGTTGCTAGACATGAACCACGACCAATAGGTGCCTTGAATTAATTTGGTGAAATTAATCCAAAAGTCTAGTTAATTATTTAGAATAATTAATCTAGCCTGGAGAGACTTATTGCTAGCTTGTTAATGATCCTGAGGGGTCACACACATAAGTTAGTGTAGTACCTATTGGCTAGTTAATTCATTGTGAATTAATGGAGGGATTAATTAAATGGAATTAATTAATCAAGGAAAGGAATTAATTAAATGAGATTAATTAATGGTCCTATAATTTAATAGTGAAATATTAAATTGGGATGAACTAATTAATTAATAAAGACAAAGAAAATAAAATTATATATATATATATATATATACACACACACATTGGTGCACGTATGGCGTGTATATGTGTATGTGTGGATTTGGTGGAAAGATTTATCTTGCTCACCAAGTTTGTAAATATATATATATATATATATATTAATATCCTATAAATATATTTAGTAGGATCTTTAATTGGTTAAGGTAACTAATTAAAAAGGAAAGATCTTATTTGATATATGTTAGGATATTAAGAGATATGGTAATATCTCATTAGTTGGAAAGAGTTCAACTATTTAAGGATAGAAAATAAAAGAAAAAGGAAAATACAATGTATATATATACACATATATACACGCACGCCTCTCCCTAATTTTTTGGAGAGAGAGGCGCGTATGTGTGTAGTTTGCCCTAGGTGGACTCTATATATATGTATATGTTCCACCTCTTTTAAAATTAATAAAGGATTTGACAAAAATTATACAAGTCTTTTTCTCTTATTCTCTCCCGTTTTTATTTCTCAATATTTCTTCAAACTCATGCGTTGAGTGCAAAGAACACTAAAATAATTCCAAACCCTTTTTCCTCAAAAAGCCAAGATTCGATATTCCCTTGCTAGCACTGGTGGAGATAATTGAGGGTACGAGCTAGGGTGTGAATACATCTCAGAGGCGCAACGCTTGGAGCGCTAGGGCAAATTCAAATTCGAAGATTGTAGCAGGGAATAGCTTAAAAAGACGTTGCTGCTTTAAGGTCTACAACAAGTAAACACAAGTAAACCTTCTTCTAGGGTAGTTTTGAATTCGATGGTACCATGTTGACCTAGCCCTAATTTCGGGGATACCGCTTTAGTTTTTAAGTTGTATGTTTTCCGTTGCGCTGCTGTCCCCGGGGGTTGTACCGATCCCAACAATTTTATCATCTGATGCATCCACCAATTAAAGAATTCAACGGGACCAAGGGTTAGATTGTTTAGGTAGCGTGTCAACAGACGTAATGTTCAGGGACGGAGAGTGTTGCTAAACACACTGATGAGAATAATCAGCCGGGTTAACAAACCTACTATAGAATCTTTGGAGAGTCACCAAAGGATTATGCCGATTTGCAGAATGCCATCCCTGACATCATAATTCAACTTGGAGCGATGAATCCAATTATCAGTAGAAGGAGCATTTCGTTCGATTGTAGGCACGTAACAGGGGCCGTGTTAGGTTTCACACGTGAATCAACAAATCTATCAAAATATTAAAGTTCACAAAAAACTCTCCATGTGATCTACAGTAGTACCACAGAGATAACACAATCAGGTTGTCTATCTCACGCAAAAGGCACTTGTAAATACTTTCCCTTGGCGGATATGAATATAATTTCGAAAACCTTCAGAAGCTCGTTAAATCCAAGTCAATGAATAAGCCAAGTCAACTTTCTATAATAAAGGTTATGTCCTTATTCATTATACTAAGTAGAAGGTTATGAACCCTAACGAATAGGCCATTCCAATCAAGATTGGTAGTGACAGGTTCCTTGAAGTCCTCGAGATGTCTAAGAACTAACGTATCATTATCGAAATTCCAAGGACCGCTGAACATCATTTGGATGGGCCGAGGCTATATGGGCTTAGGCCTTTTGATGGCTGTCATTTTCTGGGCTATTTGGATGGACTCAAATCCTTTGCATGATTTCATGTGAGGAGCCACCATTGACGGGCTTTGAATTTAGATAGATCAAGTGGGCCTTCTTGCATGGACTTGGGCTTGCTTTGATGATGGGTAGGCTTGTTGTGCTTTGGCCCTTTTTGGGCTTTCATCGAGGTTCTGAAAGACAAGCCTTAGTCTGAATTAGTAGGACTTTCTTGGATGGTCCTGTGCATATAGGCTTGTGTCTTTCATTCAGGCCCTCTTAGAGCACCCTGTGGGCCAATGCGTATAAGCTTGGACTTTCTTAACGTGGCTCAACAATGTAATGAAGAAGATCCTCATCCATACTTTCGAGGGAATTGAGAAAAATCCAGAGGGGATGATATATATTATGAGTTTACTGTAACCAAAGAAGATGAGATAGTGCTTGAATCGCTAATTTCTTTAGTGAAATATCACTTTTATGAAGAGAATTTGGACCTAATTTCATCAAAATTCTTTGGCAAAAACTCAATGTCTTATTATTTCCATCTTGAGAATATATGTAAAAATAAGAAATTCAAATGTTTCATTCAGGTTGATCTATCAAAAACATTCAATGTTTTGAACAAGAGGATCTTATTCGAGATATTAGAAACCAAAATATCTGATCCTTATGTATTGGATTTGATTAGGGGGTATTGTAATCCAAAATGCCGGGTGACTCTTGTCTTTTGGGTTGCTTGTTTTTGGCTTGATCTCATTAATAGGAAAGTCTACCCCAGTTACAGTTCCCCTAACACAGGGAATTCCTTCTCTAGCTGAATCAGGTAATGGTTCAGTTAATGTTCACAAAACAATAAGAACAAGCCCTAGCTCAACAGCGTAAGAGACGTCGGGAGTCTCAAATCCGTCCTTCCCCCACTCTCTATTGGCTCGTTTCGTAGGAATAGAGTAGTCTAATTGTGTCCATAACTGAAGGATGGAACAAGATGATGAACAAGGCGGCGAAGGTATGGAGGAAAATCTGGGAAGAGAACAAGAAGATCTCTGAAAAGAGAAGAGGGAGGCAAAGAAGTAGTAGAAATTTGGAAGAGGATACAACCCGCTCTTGGACTTAAGACTATGCGCGTCGCATGCTCGACCTAGCAATCTTGGACAATTCTTTTGTCACTAAACTAAAAAAAGAAAGAAGAGAAAGAATTGGGAGTTTGCGCCTACATAACGGATTGCTTGTTTACCAAGCCATCCTGGCAAGCTCCTCCTGTTCGATTATTATTCGTGACTTGACTTATTATTATAAAAACGACTCACTATCCAAATGAAAGGAGATCGATTATCTACCCAAGAAGATAGAGAGTCCCACATATGAGAAAATGTCACAAATAGAGTTGAACTAAGTAACATTGCAAAGGCATAATGATAGTAGGGTCGGGATATCCTCGCCCTTCGAACCGGACATGAAGGTCTCCCCTCATCCGGCTCTCTGCAGGGGAATCTCCACTCATTGCTTCCCCTAATATCGTCCCTTTACCACATCATGGGGGTTTGCAGGAGATCCCAGAGGCTCGCTCGGAAAGGCTGCTATACCATACCTTTTGACTTAACTCTACTCTAGTAGTCACTAGACTCAATATAGTAGTTCGTTTGGCTGCTCTTGCTGAAATCATTACTCTTCATTCTCCCGTGCTCTAGCAATTGCGCTCCCTAGACCACTACCATGTAGTTAGGTAGGGACAGTAAATCCATAGTAACGGGAATCTAGGAATGAATAGGGATCCCAATCAATATAAAAGAATATAGGTTTCCCCACGGCCGGTTGATGTTGTTCTTTAGGCAGTCCACTGGCCAAATGGTTTGAGTCCTTTTGAAACTGGCCAATTTATCTGGACTTAGCTCCATTTACAGCTACTCACAACTTTAGTGGAGATGCTGAAGAAGGCTAAATTTCCCTAGTAGAATATGCCCAGAATCAGATTGAGGGAGAGAATAGGTCTTGCTAGGAAATGAATCCCACGGATAGAGACTAGGCTGCACACGAATATAGATGCCCCTCAAACATCTTAAGTGGTAACATATGGTCCAGCAACGGAAACCGATGACGTGATATAAATTTTCTCACCTAACGTCTCCGGTTTCGGGATAGCGTACTCTCCAACAGTGGAAAATGAAACGAGGTCATCTTTTTTGAGATGTCTAAGAACTAACGTATCATTATCGAAATTCCAAGGACCAATAAGTTAAGAACCTTATTGAGGTCTACAATATGATTGAAGGAAAATAGTAATTGGGAGTTGCCAATACGGGAGATTTCAATACCTCTAACTGCATGAAAGGATCATGCAAGAGCGTCCTTAAGGGCAGCAAAATTTATAGCTTCTATCTATAGTGAGACGTCCTACTAACACCAACTTTTTTTTCCCTCAACCTACCGGCAGACATCCTTTGGGATCATAACTTTGTCCTATTTCGAATCTGTCAGGGCAAAATTACTAGCCATCCGTGATATTTTCTAGTCCATACTTCCAACAAGCAGAAATCACAGATGACGTGATTAAAATCTTCGAGGCATGGATGACTAAATGTCGAATTGTTCCTGAATATCATACACAAGAAACAAAGAATGAGACCCAATACAGAAACGATGAAGTTAACACAAAAAAAAACTGTGGCAAGAAAAAAATGATAGGAAACTAGAAAATTGATAGCAACGAGAAAAAAATAGGAAAACCCAATAATGGTGTGGGCAGAATAAGACAAGCGGGTAAAGAAGTTCGTTGCAACCAACTACGGTATGAGAAAGATCTGAATGCAAATAGGTGAAATTAATTGAGAAAGATCTGAATTGCCCGTGTTTCACTCCAAAAATGATAAAAGAAAACGCTAAAAATACCTTAACCCTAACCTCTCATGCAGAGGGAAAGAAACTTTTAAAGAGAAAAAGTAATTATATGTAAATCAGCTTCACTCTAATCCTCATACATAGTAGAGAATTACATTGAATTTTCTATATCAGATTCTATTTTATCTTATATTTTATTATATATATAAATGTCAAGTCTAATCAATATCCAAGTGTATATATAAAAAGTATTTAATATATATACGAGATGAAATACGAAATTGAAATAGATGATTCTGATAGCCAAGCAACGATTAACCACACTCACCACAATTTTACCAAAATAAATAAATTAAGACATAAATAAATGAAAAAGTATTAAACTCACCAAAATTAATAGCTAAGTTAAATTGTAAATAATTAGATTAGTGCAAGACACATCAACTTGGACCCACACATGAAAACACTTCTAGCCAGATTAGTTGTTAGAAATGTGACTGTGGCATCCAACAATAACAGCACACGCTATGCTAAATTCCTTGGCATGTTTTAAAGCTCATTTACAATAGTAATTAAAATAAAACACAATTAATTAATTAATTAATTAAAAACTATTGATCAAGATCATGTCATGATAACAATTATATCACCCATATCCTTAAATAAGAAGTCAAAAAATCTCTGCATCTTTCTCCTTTTTCTTTTTTCTCTAGTGACCCTGCCTTTCCTTTTCTTCTTTATTATTTCACAGTCATATATTATGTGAATAATTTACTTGTACAAAATTATGCAATAAATGAAATCATTCACATTTTTCTCGAATTTCATAAACACATGGTTATGCATCTTCATTCACACAAGTTAGATAAATTACTTAATAATTAACTTTTTTAAAGAATATAATCTTGGATTTACCATGCCCCTGATTACTTTAAAATATCATTCTTTATCAATTTTTGGTTATAATATTTTAATAAAAAATGTTTTTTTTACACGAGACAAAATTTAGTAATCTTAACTTTGAATATTATTTATCTACCTATCAAAAATTTATGAAAAAGAATATTATATTGTTATGTATTCTTATGTTGGGGGTTGAAAAAAAAATGAACATGGCACAGATAACTGAAAAGTCTATAGTCAACAGCACAAAAGGGGAATAATATTCTCAAATCTGAGTCTGGAAAAAAGAAAATAAAAATCAATTTTATTTTTATAAAATGTTTATATAGTGAAAAGGGAATTAAAATAAAAGATTAAAACAATTACATTACAACAACATAGAAAGTAAAGATAGCTGAATCATTTACTTCACATATACAATACAAGAAGAAGAAGTCATATACTCAAACAGCCCCCCACCCCCTCTTCTTCTTCTTCTTACCTTTTCCCATTTTCACAACCATTAATTCAGATTCCTTCAATACTTTTCTACCTTCTCTCGATTGGATTTTGTTCTACAGATTCTCAGTTACAAAACCCATATTTTGTTTTTTCGTCTTTCACTGCTGTTTTATGGTCTTTCTTATGCTATAAGAAAAGGAAAAAAAATAGAATTATTGGTGTTTTTTATAATTATTTTGTAATTTTCTGCAGATATTTTTGGTATTTGCAGAAAAGGATTAAAACCCAGAAACATATATGCTTTAGAAAGTCCAAGGAATAACTAAAGCTATTTATATTTCTTGCAAATTAGTTTCTTGAAAGGCTTGGTTTGTTTTAAAGAAAATTAGTTGCTATTTTTATTGTGGTGAGTTTTGTTTTAAATTCTATAATTTGAAATTAAGTGTGAAAAAATAAATATAGAGACATGGGAAAGCATGGACCTTGCTGTCACTGTGGTGTTACAAGTGAGTTTTGTGTTTTTGAACTATGATTTTTTTTTCTTTTTTTCACAATAAATTGTTGAAACTATTTCAAATAAGAATCTATTTTTTAATATTGAGTTAACATTCTGTAAATGGGCTTCAAATTGATTAAGTTGTCATTCAATCAATATTGTTTACCTATTTCCTGGATTGTTTGAATAACTGGACAATGAACTATACTGTCATAGCTGCTTATCATCTCCTTTGTTTCTTGCTGGTTCTTTTGTTCCGTTTTCCTTTTTTCTCCGATAGAGTTCGTGCTATGAGTGTGTGATTTGCACTTCTTGGTATTTTCTAACAAACAACTCTTCTGTGATGCTTGGCCTAAGATTTTAGTGAGGAAAAGGGAAACAAAAAGTGAAAGTATCGCAAAATAAAGCAAAACGTACTATCGTTTGAAGTGAGAAAACATTAGCATTTTATTCATCAAAATCCAAGAACCAAAGATAGACTATGGGTTCTTAAACCTTCTATTCCTCTGATCATTATTGCCATTGAACTCTCTTGAAGCATTATGTGTAAAAAAGGGAGTGTAGCTGATCTTCAGTATTTTCCCATGCAAATGTGTCAAAGTAAAACAATGCCTAATCATCCCATGTATTTTTTAGCTTCTCTTTGATCAGAGGAGCCGAGGTTTAATCTTACATGTACCTATGAAACCATTATATTTGTTGCAAAATCTTGTTCTAGCATGATCTAGTGTTTAGTCTGTTGGTCCTAGAACTGAAGCCTGAACTAGTCTTGGTGGTGTTTCCTTATATACAGTTTTCTGCCATTCCTATAACAAGGAACTTTTATTTGTTTGCATTGACATCATAAAGTTTCTTTTGATCGTAATTCTACTCTATCAAAGTGGTCAAAATTCTTCACATGTTGCCTTCATGAATTGCACAGCGCACATCTTGAAAGTGCCTTGGTATATTATAAAAATAATTACATGTAATCTGATGATGCGTCCTCAAAAGAAAAATAAAAGGAAATGAAACAGATGTAAAACATGAATATCACGATGACATTGCTGAGACTTCCCTAACTGGTTTCAGCTTATTGGAACTCATGCAAACAATATAATTTGGTCACGAACCATTACTGCTATTGCTGCTGCTTAAAGTGGTTGCTAACTTTCAAAAATATCTCTGTTTGCCATCAGCATGATATAGAATCATCTCTGCGATGTTGAGAATGAGCTTGTATTTTATGCCAAACTCGTTATAAGGACATGCTTTTTCTTGGAATTCAGAGTACAAAAGGACAGGATTTTTGATTGTACTGAGATGGTTCACAGAGTTTCTGCTGTCTTGTGATATGTTCAACTTTGAACTCATTGTTTTCTCCAGGACAATTCTTGTTAGTTTTTTAAATGTTTGGGATTTTAATAACTATTTTTAAAAGGCTGGATGTCTCTCTAAAGTATTTGTCTAGTCCATGGTAAAACAACTTATAAATGTTGTTTTGGAGTTAGCGCATTGTTGACCTCATCATTTTTCATGTAACCTTAACATGGATTTAGTTTTCAAAATAATAAAAGACATAAGCATATTTTACCACTTAGTTCTTTTTGTTTCCGAGAACTTTACATCCATTGGTGTCAGCTGCAAACCACTTTTGAAGCATACATTTAGTAGTCATCATAGTCTCAGACTTCTACATTGTCATTATACACCCATTGTGTAAGTCATGAAAAGTATTACGTTTTTCTTTGTTGCCATTGTGATGATAACAGATACCTTTGCTTGTTCATAAGGAAAAGAAAAGAGAGTGCATTCTTGTCGTATAAACAATTTGTGCATAAGCACTGTAATTTGTTGTTCTCTATGCTCTTTTTCTCTTCTTTGTATTTCTCATGCTGGTCATTATTTCCTTATAATAAGCTATTATGTGCAACAGGTACCCCTCTTTGGCGTAACGGGCCTCCTGAGAAGCCAGTACTCTGCAATGCGTGTGGTTCACGGTGGAGAACAAAGGGAACTCTTGTAAACTATACACCTTTACATGCTAGGGCAGAACCTGACGACTTTGAGGATCGTAGATTTTCTAAAGCGAAAACTGTGTCCATTAAGAACAAAGAAACTAAGATTCTCAAGCGGAAGTTCGATAATTATATACCTGAAGTTGGAGTATTTCCACCTGACTATAGCCATGGATTTCGTAAAGGGTTTGATGAGGATACAAGTAATAGATCAAGCTCTGGCTCTGCCATTTCAAACACAGAGAGCTGTGCTCAGTATGGAAGTGCTGACGCAAGTGATTTGACAGGTTTGTATGATCGTTTGGCATGTCAATGTATCTAACATCAAAACCTTCACGACAAACTCCTCTTTGACATGAGTTTATTGTCATTATTGTCCTTTTCTGTGTGGAAAATTATGATATGATTGTTCATGGTAAAGGCTTTGGATATGGTGAAACTAAAATGTGCAAATTTCCCCCAAGACATTATTGGTTTTCAAAATCTTGAATAATGTAATTGTTGAAAGTTATATTCATCGTCTAAAAAACTTATCTTTTTCCCTTCTTGTTCTCTTGGCATTTTACAAAATGTGGGTTAATGATGACTTAAGCTCGATGATGATAAAATATATTTTTGCATGGCATTTTCTTTTGTCCAAATTATGAAAGAGTTGAGACGATTTTTCCATCACTGCTGATTGCTTTTGCAAAGTTGTTATTATAATGTGGGTAAATTATATAAGACACCCCATGCATAACCTTAATTACAGAAAACATCTTGAAGTTTGAGAGATACCATAACTTTTCCGTGTCAATAAACGCATTTACTATTTCACCCACTGTCAATAAAAGCAGATTACAGTTTTACCTCTTGTTTTTCAAGTTGTCGGGATCTGACGGGGGTTAATTTGCAAAACCTCAGAGGGCTGGTGGTAATTATTCACAGTGAGGGGGTGTGCATTTAAATATCCCTTACGATATTGCATAATCGAGTTTCTTGATAATCTGTATAACTTGTTTCGTGTTCATCTTCACAGGTCCATCCCAGCCAATTATATGGGACTCAACTGTGCCTTCAAGGAAAAGAACATGTGTCTCTCGAGCAAAGCCATCTCCTGTTGAGAAGCTTACCAAAGATCTATATACCATATGGCACGAACAACAGGCCTCATGCTTGTCTGGATCTTCAGAAGAGGATTTGCTTCTTGAAAGTGATAAACCTATGGTATCTGTTGAGATTGGACATGGAAGTGTACTCATTCGCCATCCAAACTCAATAGCTCGAGAAGAAGAATCAGAAGCTAGCTCCTTTTCAATTGATAACAAGCAAGATACTTTAAATTCATCTAGTAAAGGAATTGAGAAAATCAAGAAGCTTGCTAATCAGTGGGCAGAACCACAGCGAATCAGAAGGTACTTGTATCACCCTTGAGCTTACCGTAACTGATGAAAGTATGGTGAATTGATTTTTCGAACAACTATAGAAGTTCTGAAAGGCAATTATGAAATTTTTATATCTATGTTCGAGTAGCCTGAGATTCGTTACAAGGATTACAGTGTTAAAGTATTTTCTGCACGTCACTTCTTATAAAGCATAAATAGTTGAATATATATGCAGTTAAAAGGAGCATGCCTTAACGTCTCGGGTTTCAGGTCATGACATGTTTCTGTCATCCAGGGAGTTGCCACTTTTACCTGGCTTGTTTAGTTAATACTGAATTGGCAACTGTATATTTGGTTTAATACTAGTTAGTTAAAAATATTTGGAGACAGCAATTTTTCTTTTCCCTTTATTTTTCTTGTTCTAGTACTTTGCGTGTGCATGCTGATTGATTTTTTTATTATCTTGTTAGTTTCAGAGACAAGGATCAACTTGAAAAATTACAGATTCTGGCACAACATAATTCACCACTATGTTACATAGATCTACAAGTAAGTTGCGATATAAACATTTCTTTTGACACTATCTCATACGAAATAATCATTATGTGATACGAAAACTGCTTGCTTTTTCTTGGTCCCATTTTCATGACCTGGAAAAAGGAAGGTCCAAATTCATCGATATTTCATCGCTCTTCTAAGAACTTACTTATGGAATTAATAAGAATTCATGGATATTGATCTCCATGTTTGCAGCTATCTGAAGGATTACAAATTGGGCTCTACATTTCGACCGGCTATTTACCTATTATCATCTGATTTGAACTTATCTTTTCTTGTCCATTCTTTGTTTCGGCTGATCTTGAGCATTAAGTTTTAGTTGTATAGATGTTAGAGGCTTTCGTGCTTTGTTGTAACCCGAGTCTGTATTCATGCAGGACATTCTAAACTATGAAACTTTTTCGAGTCATCTGACAAATGATGAACAGCACCAGTTGCTGAAGTTTTTACCTTCTGTTGACACTCTGCAAGATCCACATAGGTGTGTAATTATAAATGTTCCTTTGTAGCTTAGAAAAGTAAAGCATCGGAACATATCACCTCAACTGGTTAGCTTGTCTTTTAATGCGGAAAATATTTCTGTGATAAGGAATATTTTCTCGTGCTCGAGGAAGAACTACGTGGTGTTTGGATTAAATGATTTGGATTTGATGAAAGGATTTGTAGCTAAGAATTTCAAATGATTCCAGTATTAGGTAAATTTGAAATCCACCATAATGATTGAAAAATAGCTCCAAAGTGGGTGCTAAGAGTGTGTTTGGATGGAGGGTTGAAAGCCATGGATTTCAATTTCATCAACAAATCCATTGAGTTTGTCTGGATGATTTCAAGTTGGTATGGCTTTCAAATCCCTTGATGCTCATTTTGAGCTATTTTCTCAATCACTATGGTGGATTTCAAATGAGTCAAATTTTAGAGTTATTTGAAATCCTTCCACCAAATCCGTCAATCCAAACACACCCTAAAAGGTTCATAGTAACTCAATCTTATCCAAACAAGTGAAATGGGTTCGCTATTACGGACGTGGAGGCCTTAGCTCCGAAACCCATCAATCCAAATGCAACCTCATATAAAATTTTAGTCAAATTCTCTTTTTTTAAACTAGTCAAGCACATCAGAAAATATTTGTTTGATATAACATACTTTTAGAGACTTGAAACAATTTTCAGTATATGCTCTAATATATTCTCTATTTCAGCTGATTTGTTAGCAAAACGAGGTCTTTGAAACATAACTAACGCGTTGTAATATGCTTATCAGGAACACTGTTTCAATGTCCAGCCTTAAAAGCATGTTTGATAGCCCTCAGTTCAAGGAAAACCTTCTGTCGTTTCAAACACTTCTTGCTGATGGAGTTTTCGATAACTCATTTTGTGGGGGCAATACAGAAGATTGTAGAGATTTTATGAAACTTATTTTTTGCAGTTCAACAAAATCAAAGTGGGTGGAACAATATAATAACTTTAAGGTTTGTAGATGCAGAACTTCTATTGTTTCTTAAAATAGCACGTCTTTTACACTAAAGTATATTTTGAAATTTAAACCATTTTTTTGTTTTAGGATTTGAAATGTAAAAATAGCATCAGCGAGTCGGACTTTGTGGGAGAATTCAATGCATTTGAAACTGAGCATTCAGCAAGTACCAAAAGATCACGTGATGGACAGCATGGAAAACTTGCAGGTGAAAATAGAAACTGTTCAAAAAATTATGCAGCTTGTATATATGTAGGCTTGTCTATAACTTGAGAATGATCTAAAGCATGGAGGTGCAGCTAGGTACCGCAATCCTTTCATGGTCTGAACTATACGTCGTATAGCAATATTGAGTTACTCCCTCCGCCCCACAAAGATGTAATGTTTACCTTTGTTAGGAAACAATTGAAGTCAATGCTATAGACTTTTTTCCAAAATTACCATCTTTGTAAATAACATGGAAAATACATGGTGGATTGGAAAAAGAACAAAATAACAGTCACATACTACAATAAAACCATACTTTTTCAGTAAATGACAAGCATTGTGGGAGAAATAAAATATAGTATGCGAGACATCACGAAGGCAGTATATTTTTCAGTGCATTTAGATGTTTGGATTAAGAACTTAAACATCTTTTTTTAAACTTGTCAGCTACACCTTTTTGTCTAGTTCTTTTTCTCGCCTTGTTATTTTGGTCAGAAGATGTTTGATTGTACCAAGTTAAACCTGAGGATGAACTGAGCCTATTCATCCATTGGTGGATGGATGCACATGAAGACTCAGTTAATGATTGAAGTTAACTCCAACGTGTTCAGAGTAGGCCAGGAACCAGTTTATTTGTTCCTCCTCTTCCGTCTCTGTGGATATTTAACCAAGCGTATTTCTACAATCTTGAACTACTGGATTATCAAAGTTAGTGAATCTGTACATGTAGGATTTTTCTAACAGAGTTTTATTTCAGGAGCAAAAGTCATAATGAAGAGCCCAAGAAATATTATCATGAAGAACTCAAGTTCTGATCAGAAGGAAGTAATAGATAAAGATGGTTCATTCCTTAGAGCAAAAAGCCTACTTTCAATCCAAAACGATAATATTTCCCTTGTGCTCGACTCTTCCCATTTCACAGGGGAAAGTTGTGACCAGGATTTGCTGCTAGACATTCCATCCAACGGCTTCTTACCACAGGCTGAACTCCTACTCCCAAGTTCGGGTTTTAGTGCACTAGCAAGCACTAGTAGTAGTTCAGTGTATCCAAATCTTGTCCACCGTTGATGGCCGTTTTCTGGCATGGTGATTGTGTTCTTTGTTCTGTTTTGATTTAGTATCGGGTTAAGTAATTGATCCCATTGCCAGAAATGGGAGTCTAAAAACGACATTTGATGGTTGTGTTCATGCCCCCTTTGTTTCCCTTGAGATACATGAAACATGGGATTTATAAGGGAAGGAGCTCTACATGGGCTGGCTTCTTTTTTTTGTATAGACTGACAAAAGATTGTATTATATAGCTCATAATGCAAGATTTTAGTTTTAAGTTTATGTTAAATTACGAAGTACTCTGGTTTTGGGCTAATTATACATACCTCCCTTTTGCTTAGAAAATTACCCAAGAAAAAAGAAAAAAATTCTTCATGTTTTTCTCGGTTAAAAGTGACTTGTTGATGAGGCTTTGTAAAAACTTTCCGAGGTAAATAAATCTTAGTCAAGTTTGAGTTCTCGAGCAATGTCATTTATTAAATAAACACAACATTCATGTTTTGTTGGAAACTTTAATGCCTGAAACTTTCTAACCTTTTCTTCGATGATGATCTTATCTTTGAGGTTAGAGCCACGACGGGGATGCGAGGGTGATCAGAAACACCCTAGACAAGTTTTGGTCCGACTCGGGACTTAATGTCGATACCCTCTAATCACCCTAGACAAGTTTTGGTCCGACTCGGGACTTAATGTCGATACCCACAAATAAAGAAAAATTTATTTTCCATGAGGGCGGGGAATAGGCTTAAAAGGGCCCTTAGTCATAGCTTGGAGATGTGGAGCACTAGGGAAAATTCTATGATTGGTCTCGGCCCAATGAGGGCCGATGGATCCCCTCACATGGAGGGGTTAAATGGATCCCCCACATGGGGGGGGGGGGGGGGGTTAAATGGGAATTTGACCCCCCCCCCCCCCTCCCTGTTGGGGGGATCCAACGGCTGAGCTGGGCCGAGACCAATGGTCTCGGCCCAGCATAGAAGCCCGGAGCACTAGTAACCTAGGAAAGTATTTGGGAGTTCCCTTGTGGGAGAATTACTAGTTGATTCCTTGTGAGAGATGGTGGATACTGGGTAGAGTATTGAGTACACTCTTTACTTGGAAGGTTAAATCATGGCTCAGGATGAACACAATTAAATGCATGCTTACCACATGCAAGTCTAATTGGAATGGTATTTTCAATGATGAATGGACTAGTAACGAATAAGAACTCGCCAAATTACAATTGCTAATGTCTCATTGATTGAGAAGTAAAACGAGGAATCCGCCCAATGAGGTTGCGTATGATGAATTAACTAGTTGGTGAGGCGATAACTTACCAAACGTATCAAAGCGAAGTGATCGTATTACTGTTAGGTGTGTGTCATCGATACCAACGAGGAACTAAATTGAAATAGGACACTTTATTATGTTATGCAAACATTATTTCTATTTATGAAAAATATATTCTTTATTTGTTCATATAATTATTTAGTAGCATTAATAAATATTGAACATATAGTCCAAGTGATCAAGAAAAACCTTCTACTCCTTATGGGATAAGGAGAAAGGCACTAGAAGAGTTAAGTTCTTGATCACTCAAATGAGTTTGCAAGTCAAGGAGTCTTAATTGGGTATTAAGACTCAACTTGTATGACACATGCTTTGATAAGGAGTGTCAGTCGGTCACTATGTACTAGTGCGAGTGTGTGCCATAAATATGTCAATGGAATAGATATATTCAAACATGGCTCGTAGCAATTCAATCACATATGTATTTACTTGATGACCGTCAATGATTTGAATTACTGGTCATAATAGTATGCGTGAGTCTTAGATCTGAGAAGTCACGAACAATGTGCTTATGACAGTAGATTAGTCACCAAAGTAGTCAGACTCAAATCACCTGTTGGTGGGGTCGACCTCGAAGTGCAGTCTCAGTGGACAAGTAGCAGTTGTGAAATGACTGTCAAGAAGAAATTCACTGTCTCGAGAAGTAAACGAGAATGTATCTTGGTAATCATGAGTAAATAAATTGACAAGTCTTTGGCCAAAACAGACAAACTAATTCGTGTTAAGACACAGGGATAGTTTGATAATTTCATCTTACTGTGGTTTACAGCACAACATCGAGTCTTGTGAGTTTGACATGTTTTATGACTCTCACTCGATCGGAATATTTCAGTGAAGGACTTATACTCATATGGTATTTATAACATAGAGGTTCATAATAATAGAATCATTTCGTTCTCGGTTGGGTTACGATGTGAATCCATGGGGTTGACTAAGTGTCCTTCACATCCTTTGGTATCCTCCCATTTGCTAATCGAGACAAACCTAGATAGTCGTTCTTTAAAGAAAATAAGTAGGAAAACTCTTAGTGTTGTTTAACAGATTTTTGGTGATTGTCATTTGATAGACAAATTAAATATATAGGCAAAAGATTATTTTATTTATTAATTAAATTAGATAAAATAAATTAATTTATAATATAGTTAATTAATTAGATTAATTGATTTTTTGATATTTAAGTAATTGGATTAGTTAATTATCTAGTATTAGTTTAAGTATATATTAATTGAATAAATACTATAATGTAATTAACTAAAAGTGGACTAAGTTGATTGGGCCAACTTAGTCACTTCTGAGGAGCCCATAAGTGTGTACTATAGGCAGAGAAATTGAGGATTTTATTTAATCATCAATCACTTACAGTAAAACATACTCAAGTCATAACCTACAACATTACACAAGAGAAAAATCCCATCCCCACTCCCTCACTAGCCACCGTCGGCCTTCAAGGAAGCCAAGGTGGAGGATTTTTTCTGTTGCTTATCTCCGACCTGATATCTAGAGGCAGGACCCCGTGATTGCTATTGTAGACGGTAGATCAAGGAGCACGCTTCAATAAAGGTAAATTGGATTTAAAGCTTTCTGAATAGTTAATGTGAATACAAAAAATTTAAGCCGAAAGTGATCCACATAGAATTCTAGATATTTTTTTTTTGTCACTGCGCATCTGACAGAATTCCTAACAGTTACAAGGAAATCAAATGCAAAGAGGGAATTATCACAATGACAGGGTCATTATAGTAGGATAGATGGAAGAGCCTTAGCACAAAGCATGTGTCTACTCCCGAAAGCAAGTATTGAATCTCTTGTTAGCTTTAGGTGTCCAACTAGTCATTTAGTGGTGTTGTCAAACTTGTAAAAACTAGTTGAAAAGTCATGTTTTATATATTATACTTGGCATTTATCTTTACCCATAATTCTCTGTCATAGTTGATAGAGTCCCGAGGATTATGCAACTATGTGAATGGTCGCGCACACTAAGTGGCGATTATGGAACGTTCTCCAATACTGTGATACTAAACTAGTTTCAAGCCATAGAGACATGAAAAAAAGGGAGATCATAGTCTTGTCAAGGCTCGCTCATGCAACACTCTCGTAATGAGAGTGCCCTATTCCATGGGCACTGATCGGGGATTACTGTATGCACAGAGAGTATGTACTTAGAGGTACACGACTGGACATCGCGCATGATTACATGTTGGTTTCATGTCGTAATTGGAATCCTAGAAGTTACATAGTGTGAGATAATCTTCATGACTTGAGATGTCATGGTTGTAACGTGTGTATAGCCTACTATACTTTGACTTATTTTGGAGTTCATGAGAATCACAAGATGCGATAACGTTGGATATAGTCTGGCTGTATGGCGAAGCAAATGACATCAATTGGGGATGGGGATCCATCCATGGTAAATTATGGAGATATTTCCTATGTTATTGTTAAACATAGATGACCAATAGAAAATCGCTGACCAAAGTATCGTATTCATTAAGAAGGTTGGTGATCCTAGCTTAGATGACGAGGCCACTATCGTTAAAACATAGCAATAGTTATCCAAGTTAATAGAGTTTCAACTGAACCCAAACTCTAAACTTGGAATGGAAAAATGATGGAAGAAGTCAGCTCATGCAAAGATCGTAATCTGGATAGGTCTATCACACAATCACTAGCATCTAAAATTTCATGACAACGTTACTAGACATCGAATCAAGATCGATGAGAGTCTTGAATTGACCTTGTTAACAAGTCCTTGATTAATTATTCAAGTAAAAATTTATTAAACCTATGGGAAGGGTCTCGTTGCTAGCTTATTAGTGAACCTAAGAGGTCACACACAATACTTGAGTATGATTCTCACTTGGTGGATTGAATTTATTTTTTAGGTGAATTAATTGAATTGAAATGAATTATTAGCTTAATTAATTTCACGGAGAAAACATCAAGGTGGTTCTAATTAATTAAATATCCTAAATGAAATTAATTAATTAGATAAGCTAATAATTAATTATCTTAGGTAGATAAATTAATCATTAGTTAAGTCCTAATTATTTAATTAATCCTTGGGGAATAATTAAATAATAAGGAAGTCCAAATAAATAAATTACTTGTGTAGGAATTAATTAAATTTGGACTAGAAAAGGAGATGGAAGAAGGAAAGGATTGGACTGAGAGTCTAACCCTACAAAATAAGGAGAAGCCATTTGCCCCCCTTAAGTGGGGAAGGAGACAGACGCCTCCCTTACACTCATGAGTGCCTTAATTTTGTTCTCTCTTCTTCTCTCTTGATCAATTTTGTGCATCAGAACCTAAACAATTTTCTCCTACCAATTCTCCCTAAGCCAATTTTTGTTTATTAAGGTAGCACTAAAAATGAAGAGAATCAAAGTATTCAAGCTGTGAAATAAATTAATTGAGGTACAATGGTCTGAAAATCCCCTATGGATGTGTTATAATTCGATGGCACCATGCAACAACTCCTCGTTCTACATGCTTAAAATTTAATTATCTGCTTCCGCTGCATTAGCACAAACGAGCGAGATACCTTAGCCTTTAATCTCTTTAACGAATGAGAGTAGATTTGTTTCTATATCAAAGTGTAGAACTAAGACTAGTTGACAAGCTCATTGGCAAGAGCAGCAGGGCTAGGTCACAAATCAAGCTTGAATGTCAAAGTTGTTAGATAGCCTCTTTAGTAAATAGTTCAGCAGAAATGTCCAAGAAGAGTAAGCATGTCTCGTTGCCTGTACTTCGAGTTACTAGATTCCAATTATATGATCCAATCGTAGCCAGAATAGAGTAAGTATTACATACAAAAATATAAACGTAATACAAAATATAGAATGATAGTAACACTTTTATAAGTGAAATAGCACTTTTGGAAAGACGGCGTCGTTTGAAGCTTAAGTAATTAGCAGCGTTTTGAGAGAGTCAGTCAGCGTTTTCTTTTATTCCTTTTACGTTTCTTAGTTAGGGTTACTGTTGCTTTAATTGAGATTAATTACAGCTTTAATTACTGTTAGTTATAGTTAATTAGTTAAAGATGCCAGCTCAACTTTTAAGCTCAACTTTGAGCTGAGAATTGGTTATCTTATTTTGTCATATTGCCTTGTATAAATCAGAAAATGCATGAATGGAATCATTATTGGTTGGTTTGTTGCAAAATTCTCTCTCTCTCTCTCTATCTCTACTCTCTCTCTCTCCTTTTCACAGTCGCCTGTGATTTCTTCCGGAATTGGGCATCTCCAGGATTGTTCGCGATTCAATCCTCTGGTGTTCTTCCTTTATTTTATTGCTGATTTCTTGTACATAACAGTTGGTATCAGAGCCGTCGATCCTCGGATTTGACGGCTCAGGTACATGATGGTGGATACTAGGTCGGATGAGGCACGTCGGGATATGGATATGGTGTTGGAAGTGATGCGGAGTAATAAGGAAAGCACTGATAAAGCTATGGTTGAATTGAGGACAATGATCGAGAATATAGCGGTAGCACAAAATGGGGGTAATCGAGCTGCAGGGGTTGGAGGTTCACAAGAAATTGGGGCTGAATCTCAAGCTCACAGAAACACTACGACTCATAGTCAAGGATATAATATGGCTACGAAGTGTTCCAAAGTGGAGTTTCCCAGGTTTAATGGTGAAGATCTGAGGGAATTGATCTTTAAGTGCGAACAATTCTTTGATGTGGATGAAACGCCTTTTGATGCTAAGGTACGTATAGCTTCCGTTCACCTTGAAGGTAAGGCTCTCCAGTGGCACCAAGTCTATATGAAATCTCGGTTAACTCGTGAGATCCCAAATTGGGAAGATTATGTTAGAGCTTTGCATGATAGGTTTGGGGCTTTGTTGTATGAGGACCCGATGGCTGAATTGATGAATTTAAAACAAACTGGTTCTGTCAAAGAGTACTTGGATAAGTTTGATGAGTTACTTAACAATGTTGAATTGTCTGAAACATACGCTATTAGCTATTTTCTTGCGGGGTTGAAGAGTGAAATAGCTATACAGGTGAGAATGTTCAAGCCCAAGTCCCTCAAAGAAGCCATCAGTCTTTCCAAATTACAAGAGCAATCCATATACTTAGCCAATAGAAAACCCTACTCAAACACATCCTATAAACCACATCTTCCTTACCAGAAACAACCACCCTTGCTACCCACACCTCAATACAAGCCCTCACCACCACCAAATTACTCTCCATTTCCTAACCAACCCCACCCATTCCAACACCAGAAACCACCCTCTACCCAATCCATTACCAACAACCCCATGAGAAACACAAGCAAACCGAATGGCAGGAGGTTATCCCCACAAGAGATGGAAGAAAAAAGGGCTAAGGGGCTGTGTTTCTTCTGTGATGACAAATATACTTTGGGTCATGTATGCAGTAAGAGAAGACAACTTTTCCTAATGGAGGTAGAGAATGAAGATGAAATTCAGGAAGAGGAGGAATCTGAGCTGGTTGTAACTAATGGGGAACAGGAAATAGAGGACTCAAACCCAACTGATTTCCATGTGTCAGTTCATGCTATGACGGACATACATGATTACAGAACCATGAGGGTAACTGGGCATGCTGGGGGACAGAATATTCATATATTAATAGATACGGGCAGTACTCGCAACTTCTTGGATGTTAACACTGCTAAAAGGCTTGGTTGTAAGGTGGAGGAGACTGATTTGTTACCAGTATCAGTGGCTGATGGTAACAAGATTTATAGTTCTTCAGCTTGTAAGAATTTTAACTGGAAGATTCAAGGAGTGATGTTCATGGCAGATCTTATGCTATTACCACTTGGGGGATGTGACATGGTTTTAGGGATTCAGTGGTTTATACAACTAGGAGACATCAACTGGAACTTTGACAAGTTGACCATGGAATTCATGATGAACGGAAAGAAGGTAGCTCTAAGGGGAAAGAGACCTGCTGTAACTAAGATGATTGATCATTCTAAAATGAAGAAGTTATTACAAAAACCCGCCCAGATATCAATGTTACATGTAGGGATGATTACTCAAGTAAATTCAGCCATGGAAAAGAACAATACAAATCCATATGATCCAGGGGATAAATTAAAACTATGCTCATTGGATGGTGTGACAGATGTGAGCCAATACTCTCCTCCTTTATTATCACTATTAGAGGAATATGAAGATTTGTTCAGGGAACCCACAAGTTTACCACCTCACAGAGCTCATGATCACAGGATTACACTTAAGGAAGGTACTTCCCCCATAAGTGTTAGACCCTACAGATATCCTGCACTGCAAAAAGATGAAATTGAGAAATTGGTTCATACTATGTTAGAAGCTGGAGTTATCAGACACAGCACTAGCCCCTACTCATCTCCAGTGGTGTTGGTTAAGAAGAAAGACAGTTCATGGAGATTGTGTATTGATTACAGGAAACTGAATCAACACACAGTTAAGGACAAATTTCCCATCCCTGTGATAGAAGAGTTGTTGGATGAGCTATATGGAGCTACTATATTCTCTAAGCTTGACCTCAGATCTGGCTACCACCAAATCCGAATGCGTGAGGAAGATATTAGCAAGACAGCTTTCAGGACCCATAATGGCCATTTTGAGTTTTTGGTCATGCCATTTGGGTTGACTAATGCATCATCTACTTTCCAGGGCTTGATGAATCAAGTGTTCCAACCCTACCTGAGGAAATTCCTTTTGGTGTTTTTTGATGATATTCTAATCTATAGCAGTGATGAAGAGACTCACCTTCACCAATTGAAACTAACTTTTGAGACATTGAGGCAGCATCAACTTTTTGTTAAGCTCAGTAAGTGTCAGTTTTATGCTACACAAATAGAATACTTGGGCCATGTAATATCAGGAAAAGGAGTGGCAGTGGATTCTAACAAAGTTCAAGCAATGATTGAATGGCCTACACCAAAGAACTTGAAGGAATTGAGGGGATTTCTAGGACTTACAGGTTACTACAGAAGATTTGTTAAGGGTTATGGTAGTATTGCAAAGCCTCTAACTGATCTCTTGAAAAAGGATGCTTATAAGTGGAATTCACTAGCTGCTGAAGCTTTTACTAAACTCAAGCAGGCTATGTGTACTGTTCCAGTTTTAACACTACCTGACTTTTCAAAGGATCTCACAATTGAGACAAATGCTTCACATGAAGGTATTGGGGCAGTTTTACAACAAAGGGGAAGGCCAATTGCATACATGAGTAAAGCATTACAGGGCAACAATTTACACTTTTCAGTATACGAAAAGGAAATGTACGCAATAGTTACAGCAGTACAAAAATGGAGGCACTATCTTATTGGAAGGCACTTTCACATTCATACTGATCATCAAAGTTTGAAGTACCTTTTGGAACAGAAAATTTCAACACCAAGTCAACAAAGGTGGCTAGCCAAACTAATGGGGTTTGACTATAGTATTTCATACAAGAAGGGGCATGAAAACATTGTATCAAATGCTTTATCAAAGAGGCCTAACATAGGAACAAACTGTGGTGGCAGTTTGGCTGTAATTTCTTCTGTCAGTACTGATTTGCTTACTAGAATAAAATCTAGTTGGGAAGCTGATTCCAGATTAAGAAAAGTCATCAATGATCTCATGGTTAACTCAAACTCTCATCCTAGATATGAGTGGAAGGGGGAAATTTTGACTAGGAAGGGCAAACTAGTGGTGGGAAATTCATTGGATTTACAACATGAACTTTTGCAAATCTTTCATTGCAGTCCAATAGGGGGTCACTCAGGGATACAAGCTACTATCCACAGGTTGAAACAACATTTTTTTTGGAAGAGGCTGAAAACCACTGTGTATGAGTTCATTAGAAGTTGCGAAGTGTTCCAGCAGTGCAAGGGGGAAAATGTAGCTTCACCAGGACTGTTACAACCATTACCAATTCCTAATGGTGTTTGGCAGGATTTGTCTATGGATTTTATCAATGGGCTACCTACATCTGGGGGAAAGGATGCCATATTGGTGGTTGTGGATAGGTTGAGCAAGTATGCTCATTTCATTGGGCTCAAACATCCATACTCGGCTAAGACAGTGGCACAGGCCTTCATGGAGACTGTCTTTAAACTCCATGGGATACCTAAGTCTATAGTCAGTGATAGGGATCCAATTTTCATTAGTCATTTTTGGCAGGACTTCTTCAAATTACAGAAGGTGCAACTCAATACATCCACCTCATACCACCCGCAATTTGATGGCTAGACAGAAGTAATAAATAGATGTATTGAGACCTATCTCAGGTGCATGTGTGCAAATTGTCCCAAGGAATGGAGTCAATGGTTACCCCTTGCTGAATGGTGGTACAACACCACCTTTCACACAGCTACAAAGATGACACCCTATGAAGTGGTCTATGGACAGAAGGCCCCTTTGCATCACCCCTATATCCCTTATGACTCAAGTGTGGCTGAAGTTGATAGAAGTTTGCAAAATAGGGAAGCCACTTTGAGGTTAATCAAAGACAATCTGACCAGAGCTCAATCTCGGATGAAAAAGTAAGCAGACAAGTTCAGGAGTGAGAGAGAGTTCAGTATAGGAGACTGGGTTTTTGTCAAACTCCAACCATACAAACAACTTTCACTAAAAAAACACTCATATCATAAACTTTCACCTCGATTTTTTGGCCCTTTTCAGGTACTACAACGCATGGGACCCGTAGCATACACTTTGGACCTTCCAGCAGACTCGCGCATTCATCCAACTTTCCACGTTTCACAACTTAAGAAGAGGATAGGCACAACTCCATGTCAACCACATCTGCCTGTTTTACTTACTGAACATAGTCACTTGGTACTTACTCCGGAACGCATCATCGACAGGCGAATAGCTCCAAGGAACAACAAAGCAGTCACACAAGTTCTTATTAAATGGTTCAACACACCAGTTTCCAGACTTTTGTCCTTGAGGACAAGGACATTTTTAAGTGGAGGGGATTGTTACATACAAAAATATAAACGTAATACAAAATATAGAATGATAGTAACACTTTTATAAGTGAAATAGCACTTTTGGAAAGACATCGTCGTTTGAGGCTTAAGTAATTAGCAGCGTTTTGAGAGAGTCAGTCAGCGTTTTCTTTTATTCCTTTTACGTTTCTTAGTTAGGGTTACTGTTGCTCTAATTGAGATTAATTACAGCTTTAATTACTGTTAGTTATAGTTAATTAGTTAAAGATGTCAGCTCAACTTTTAAGCTCAACTTTGAGCTGAGAATTGGTTATCTTATTTTGTCGTATTGCCTTGTATAAATCAGAAAATGCATGAATGGAATCATTATTGGTTGGTTTGTTGCAAAATTCTCTCTCTATCTCTACTCTCTCTCTCTCCTTTTCACAGTCGCCTGTGATTTCTTCCGGAATTGGGCATCTCCACGATTGTTCGCGATTCAATCCTCTGGTGTTCTTCCTTTATTTTATTGCTGATTTCTGGTACATAACAGTAAGTCTTCAAGAACCATCATCATAGTTTCAATAGTCTCTTGTTGAAGAAGCTGAGGGAGAGTGATTCATTCAAACCAATACATAAGTGAAATTGGAAAAGTGTCTTATGTGAATGACATTTTCTAAGTAATAAAAATAGCATAGCATTCGAGACGGGTATGAAAACTTGAGATGTGCAAGAATAGCCATAGCATCCTACAGTAGACGAGTGAAGTAGTATCAACCATGTTGAAAGTACCGGTGGAAAAGACAGTAATGCACATTAACTTGTTTTAAGATACATATCAAAATTGTATGATGCAATAAGTTTATGACAGGAAACAAACATACAACCATTCGAGATTTTCTTCTTCAAGTTCATGGAGAGATTAAAAGACGAAAAAACCATATACTTGAGACAGACAATGCAGGATAAAGTATCAGCCTTTTAATTCACTTAAGCGTAATGGAAGTCGAATTTTGAGTAAATATGACAGAAAATAACAACAGTACTAATGCAATGGGAAAAAGAACAGAGAACTGCTTTCATTGGATCAATTATTTGTGATCTCAGAAGAATATGTATGACAAGGACGCAAAAAGAAACCAAACTTCAAATGTTCCTTGCAACATTTCTTCCATTCTCTCTATTTCTGACCTGTACAGAAAATTATGAGGTTTGAATCATGAAAGATAATAATATCAAAGGTTAAAAGTCTCTATGGCTACAGACCTCCTTTTCATCTTTGGCTTTATGATCACCGATCAATGTATTTTACAAGCCTATAAAGAGCATATGTGACTAACCGTATGAATACTTCAAGCGGTAATCAACTAATACGGTTCTGACAATCCACCATCACCAAGACAAGCCCCAAATAAAACTGTTGCTTTAGTAGATGAAGGTAAACATTTTAAAAAATAAGATGGATAATATTCTCAAAGGGAATCAATAAAGTGACACAGCTGTAACCAAAAGAAAAAACTGACATAGCCAAAGGTCAAAGAGTGGCTACTATTGCCATCTTTCCAGATTGCGTAGAGCAAAATCAAATTACATGCCTTGTGAAAGAATTCTAACTTTGCATCCTTTATGAACAAATTTCCGACTATTTGACAGAGAGATCAACAAAGAAAGTAGCAAAGTAAGAACAGACTTCTTCTATACCACCCCAGAAATAATTGAAACCCAACTCTAGCTAGCAAAATATCCGTACTCACGATCAAACTTCTTCTAATACACGAAATTCTAATAAAATGAAACAAAGAATATCTTGATCTCACAAAAAGCAAAACACAAGCAAAAGAAAAAAGGCGCGCACTTCTATGAAAATCAACATTAATAGTTAGGGCAATCAATTAACACATTCAAGTGACTAAAGAACACAACTCATAGACTTCCATAAACCAACAAGCTGATTCGCGACCAAAACTTGTCAGGCTAACAATGTATCTCCTGATGTTTTAGGTCAAAGAATCAGCTATCTAATTCTGATGCATTGAGCATGAAACAGAATGACAATCAAAACAGAACCTATTCTAATCTTACAGGTGGTGTATCGAAAAGAAGACTAGTGGTAAGATTTGCATTGTTTTGTATGAAACAGAATGACGATCATACCAGAACTAGTTTAATCTTCCATGTGGTGTGTCGAGGAGAAAATAAATATTTTCTGCTTTTTCCCTACATGTACAAGAATGCATATCATCAAACAGCATCCTAAACAAACAATTCGGCAATGAAAGCGTATAGGTTGAAATCAACAAAGACTATTTAATTAAATCAAAATAACACAATCAAATCATCTTGGAAAGCTCAATAATCAATTTTTAAGTCTGCCAAAGCTTTGACTACAAAAGGAATGTATGCTTACTTCCTTAAGTTCCTGCTCAAATCCATCCACAAACCTAGTAACCATTTCACAATCCAACTCCTAAATGTTGCACCATCTTCCTACACAGGCCAGACCTGCAGTCCAATATGTGTCACTCCTGTGGCACCCACCCTCACCTGCCTCTCCAATGCAGTTACGGAAAAAATTTAACCAATAAAAGGAAGATTAAACACAGCTTTGTTTTGTTGTTCGTCACATGAAAGAAAACAAGAGTGAAATCTGCAGTCCTTGGAGAGCAAGCAGGATGCACATGGCCACATGCTATACTGGGGCATTGCTCATCATAAGTATAGGTGATGAGTTACTTCACTATTTCCATACAAAAATATCGACTCAAAACATGAGAAATCTGGTCGCTAAATTTAGGTTCAGGGATCAAGCATAGTTCGAGATTAAAGAGCAAGAAATGGGGAGTGAAGTGTAATCAAATATTTTCATATCAATTACTCCACTTCACGGACCTAGATAATGCAGAATTGAACATGCAACTGGAAAAGGTATACGTTGCCAAATCCACCAGTCGTACACGAATTTGAGTTGACGCCAAGCGAAAATAAGAAGTTTGACTTATACCCACAACTAATCACATCTAAATCTACAGGAAGTGTGCATAGAATCAAGGTCAAGCCATATTTACACCATTAACAGTAGCTCCTCAGTGACAATATAGCTTCTTGGGAACAAAAAAGTGATTCCAGACCATGCCCTGCTTTAATATCCACGACTTCAAGCCTCAAACTGCAATCAAGATCACCAATAAATCAGTGCATGCCCCACATCCAACACAAACCCCACCCCACCCTCCACCCAAAAGACAAAAGGAGAAGATGAACGAAGAAAATGCCTTTCAAATTGTGCTGAATTAAATTTAAAAGGAAGACAACTTAGGAGCAAAATCATCAAGGTTAGTATCATTACAGAAAAGCCTCAAGGTTAGTATCATTACACCAAAAAATTTCACATAACTTTTCAAAATATGACAGCCGAAGAACGACCATATTCTGAGGCCAAGACAGTCACTCATCATCACCGTCAGGGGGCCACCATCTTGGGGATGGAAATATCAAACCCTGCTTCTTAGCGGTCTCTAAAAAGTCCACATCTTCAGAATCACCATTCATATCACCAACAACAACCTTCAATACATCCAAAAAGTCTAATAATCCACTCTTAGTCTCCACTGTCTTCACCAAACCCTCACCTCCCACACTCTTCTCTTTTCCCTTCATCGTTACTGGCAATTGACGCCTTCTTTCGGCACCATCAAAAGTTTTATTGGTTTTCCCCTTCCATCTCCTTTCAACATCACCCCCAGGAACAGACATAAACTTGTCAATTTCCTCAATACTAATGCGACCAATTCTAAGACCTTCATTCGCATAGCCATCATTTGACTCCGTTTCATCATTGGTAACCTTACAAACTTTCTCAGATCGACCAACACCAGTCTCGAGCCTCATTTCAACGCATCCATTATCCACAATACGTCTGAACTTGATCATTTCCTCCTCAGCCTTACGACCATCCAAACACTCATTAGAGTCTCTATTTTGATAAGGCTCTTCACCACCTATATTTACAATTTCGTCCACCATAGGTACACATTTTTTGCCCAACTCATGATTTTCATCGGTGGCATCAACCTCAAGTACACCATCTTTCGTCAATTCACCAATCCTTTGCTTCTCTAAATCATTTTTACAAAACTCAACACTGTCATTACCAATTGCATCTCCTGAATCCTCAGCCAAATTTATAGTAGCTGTTTGCTCACCAGAATCCACACTGTCCAAATCAATAACCTCAGTGTCATTGACACCTTCATTTTCCTCAGTTAGCACAATCACCTCAGTTTCGCCTACAGGCACCGTCTCACCATCCAATTCCACCCCCGAAACCCTAATTTTCTTTAACCTAGACTCATCATCCAATCCCCATTCAGAAACCTTAACTTTTCTCAATTGGTCGGACACATCACCTAAACCAACAGTCCTCGCACCTTCAGCACATAACTCGTCGAGGTTTTGGTCCTCTGAGGAGGAGAGGTTGGAGTGGAGGTGGTGCTCCGGTGGGGTGTGGAAAACGGCGTCGTCATCTACTTGTTGATGAACTGATTTCACGCTGTCAGGAAGCGAAACCATAACGATTCCGGTGGGTTCAGACGGCGTCGGATCGGGTGATGACGAAAATGCGTCCGGATTTGTGTCCGCAAAATTCTCGGACTCTCGAACCAACGGGCAGTTGCAGAACTTCGCTTCCTGCGAAGCGGTTGGCTTGCACAGCTCAATTATTGACGCAAATCGATCTTCTTCTTCTTCTTCTTCATCTTCTTCTTCCTCTTCTTCTTCCGTTTCTTCTCTCTCCTCTGATTCCATATCTTCGCCCTCGTCTGAATCCATGTCTACTCTCCCTGAAATTTCTTTGCGTGTGTGTTAAAGAAAGAGAGAGATAGGGATGTCAATTTAGGGTTTGTTGTGAAGTGAAATTTGGGGGTTTTGCTTTTGAAGACTGTTGAATTTTCCCGCCTTTTAATATTTTACTATCTTCCCGCCTTTTATACGACGCCGTTACCTGATGATCAGCATATAAAATCAAAAAGTCGATAAAATGGAAGAATACAAAACAAAAGATCAATATATACTTAATTGATAGAACACACTTGATGTGTGTATCAAAAATATTTAGACTAAGTGAAAGGGGAGAGAAGGATGAAAAAAAATAGGAAAATATAATGACGAAATAAAATACAATGTGATTAAGAAAATAAGGAAAATATAGAAAATGTTTTGCAGCATTCTATTAATGAATCATGTTGTAGTCGTTCAGTCGTCTTATGAGATAACGTTATAATAATTACATGATGTATAAACACCCTATTCATCAAAAAAAATGATGTTGTCTCATCAAAATTTAACATGCCCAAATAGTTCTCTAACCCCCTATCCAATTCTTAACAAGTAACTAGTGGTTGCGATATATTAAATGTATATGCAATTTTTTTTTCAAAAAAATTGATGAATAAAAACTTTTACCATAATTTCTAAAGTAAGAAAAACGAACCTATCAATCTATGAAGTTCATGTGATGTGTCAATCGTAAATTATAATCGGTTGTTGCATATAAAACTTATAGAACTCGCAAGTAACATGCGACTATCATCAACAATCACAATTATTTAAGTTAAAGCGTGATTAACTCGATTGTCCATTGAGGAAAGATAAAAAAATAAAAAATAATAACACATGGTATAAGTTCAGTATTTTTTTTATTTTGGTCAATTAAAATGAGTATTAAAAACATACCAAAACCTTCTATTTTTTATTTGGTTATTTGGCATTAACTATCTCTTCGCTAATTTTCTCTTCTAACCATCAACCGTGCTTCGTTTTGTATATTCTGGCGCTATCTATATTTTAGGCTGAAATTATTTGCATAAGCCATCCATTTCGATAGAGACTTTCGTGCCTCATTTAGATGTTTTCGTGCATTTTATTTGAGTGACATTATCTTTTATTTGGATTATTTTCAATTTGGGGGAGAATGAAAGTAGAAGAAATAGAACATGACTTAGTTACTAACAGAAATGGGTTAGCCGGCAATTTTTTTGGTGGAGAAATGGGATGGAATTGAGTAGAAGAATTTATCCGTTAATGTCGCAGAAGATTTTGTCCCCTCCATTTTAGCAGGAAAACAATAGCAATTAATGAGTAATTAGACATGAATTATATGTAATAATGATAAAAGGCGGTTATGTCATATGTGTGTGTATTTGGCCCTCTTGTACAGGGGTGAAAGACGAACCAAACTATTTGATATTCGGCTCGAGATCGATCGCTAAAAGCTCGTTTGAGCTCGGTTCGTTAACTTATCAAACCAAGCTTGAATAACTTTTTGTGTTTGATAAGTTTTGAAGCTCGGCTCGATTAATAAAAAAATAATAAAAATATGTATAAAAAAATCAAACTACTCGAACTCGACTCGTGTTCGGCTCGTTTAAAGCTCGTTTGAGTTCGGCTCGATTACTAATCAAACAAGTTCAAACACAAACTTTGAAGCTCGATTGTAATCAAACAAACTTGAACAACATCTCGTTCGGTTTGACACGGTTCGTTTACACCCCTACTCTTGTACTATTAAGCAGTATATATAGCGGGTTTTAAATATATTGAGGATTTTACAATAGATAATCTATTATAGGTAAAGAAAAAAATTGTTGAATTCCGGTTACAAACTCTAGCATGATATAGATTATAAGACTGTTCAATCTTCTTAAAAGAATTGTTATATATGCCAACTAATCATTCATCATAATTTTGTCTAGGCTTGATATCACTTTGCCCCCTTTACTTTGATTAGTAACTATTTGGAAACTTACTAAAACCCTCATAAAATAAATTTTAGTATCCAAAAAACTTGTAGAAATATTTTTCAATTCAAAAAACTTATTCTACCAATTTTTATTCCAGAAAACCAACATTTAGGGTTAATAAATTTATGGACTTAATCGCCCTTAGCCTTCTAAATTAAAAATTAATCACTTGTAGTTTCGTGTAGAAATTTATTTATTTAGAACTATTATATTGATAATCATAATAAATATAATTTTAATTTTAACTTTAACTTTTCAGATTTTTTTAATCTTTTTGAAAGTTTTAAAAAATATTTTTTTAAATAATTACCATATTAAAATAAAAAATAAATTATATAAAAATATTTAACATATTTAATATTGAAAAATAAAATCCGTAATATATGATTTATCAATTTAAAAAATTTAAAATAAAACAATTTTGATGGGGAATAATTCATTGATCAATTCTTCACTTAGTAATGAAGGGTAATTTAGTCCAAAAAGTTGTTGATCCTAACTTTTGGGCTTTTGGGAATGAAAAATTTGTAAAAACTAGTTTTCGAGATTGAAAAATATTTTGATGGATTTTTTGGATACAAGAATTTAGTTTAGGGGTGTTTTAGTATTTTCCCCTAACTATTTCAATACCCCCTAAATATTATTGATAGACCTTATGCAATCTAATTATAATTGGACCTCTAAGTATATTCAACGCTATATAATTTAATCTTATACAAAATTACAAAATACGATTATAGTAGTAACAAGACTGGTTAAACTTAAATTATTTCAAATAAGTTTTTGTAACAAATTATACTATAAATTTTTATTACATGTTAGACTTTTACTAATCCAAGAAGTTCATTTTAATAATAGCTATAAATCCACTTTATCCTATTTTTTTTAAATTCAAGACAGAGGGGATACCCTAAATATCTAGCCCGAAAAACTCTGGTTGATAGTCATAATTCTGAGCCATAAAGACTCTATATAACTCCATAAAAGAGGGGAGAGCTACAACTTGTGGTAACCTGAATTCGAAACCAGGACCTCTCACATAATGTGGGAGGTGGATACCACTGCCAGGAGATACTTTTGCATCATCAAAGCCAACTCCTGAAAATTTAGAAGCTGTTGAACCTTGTCTTAAGTTGTGATTGTTTGTGATAAACTAAAAATTGATGGATAGTGCTTGTTTTTGTAAGTTTTTTGAATGAACAAGTGGATATAGCATAGTTTATGGGTTGTGGATGGTGTTGTGAACAAGTGGATATAGCATAGTTTATGGGTTGTGGATAGTGTTGTGAACAAGTGGATAGTTTTTGAATGACTGGTAACATTTGACTTGGTGTTGTGTTTTGTGAAATCTGATGTATGTACTTTGTTTGGGATAATTTCTAGGTTAATGCAAAGTTGTTGATTTTGGTTATTTCTTGATGTTTACATCCTATTTTTTTGGTTTGAGATGTGTCGTACACAGCTATTTATAGCTGTGTTAGTTTCTTATGTGTTGTAAAACATTGATGATTAATATAAAAATTCATTGAAATTGCATCGAAAAATCATTGAAACTTAATAGTTGTAAATGTTGGGTTTCGCGAAAAATTACGCAGCGGAAGATAAATTACCCACAAATGGTCATCTTGATTTACATATTCAAATCAAAAATGGTAAAGACTTACCCGTTGAAGCGAAATGGTTGGAGAATCCGACTCTTCAAAATTTTCCAAATCTTCTACAGAGCTACCTTCTCCAATTCTCGAGAGTTCCAGCCTTCTTGAATTCCTTGAAGATTTCTTAAAGTCTATTCCGAACGGCAAATTTACTCCATCTCTAAATAATCACGCGGATTGACGAAGAAGAACAACTCCTCTTTTGTCTCTAAAGGAGCGACGGCTAGAGCTAGAGAGAGGAAGATATTTTCTATTTCTATTGCTAGGAGAGATGAATCACTTCATAGGGGAAAAGTCATAAGTGATTTGTAGTTATATCATTTAACTTGTTGACCAAGACAAGAC
The DNA here is from genome assembly GCA_019426215.1 of Buddleja alternifolia. NCBI lineage: Eukaryota > Viridiplantae > Streptophyta > Magnoliopsida > Lamiales > Scrophulariaceae > Buddleja > Buddleja alternifolia. The sequence goes on along the minus strand of CM033399.1, from coordinate 8,427,157 downwards.
TTAGAAGCCCTATGTTTGGTGTCCAAGTGGACACCCAACTTGGCCTATGTAGGCGTCCAAATGGACACTTACCTCGGACCGTCTTGGTCATGTATTTTAATTAATTTTCTATTATTTAATTAATTATTTTTTTATCCAATAAATAAATAAATTAGATAAATTAGTTCATTAATTTATTTCTCCAATAAATTATTTAAAAATTAATCTTATCTATTCATTAATTATCTCATCTAATGAGTAACTAATTATTAATATTTCATTTATCCAAAGGATCATTCCACAAGCTTCCAATTGTGAATCTCGTACACGTATAAACCTTTTGTTCAAGTGAGAGTCACACTAATGTCAAACTCATTGAACTTGACCATGTGTATTAATTATAATAATACGAGGTCATTGAGTTCGCTTTTGTGCCTAGCACATTCGACTCTTTTGCTTTGCTATTATCTATAATCACATAGGTCACTTTCTCATTCACTTATGAGAGAACAAATCTCATCTTAGTAATCAGCTATGACTACCACTTGTCCATCAAGCCACATTTCGAGATCGACCCCACCAACGGGTGAATTAGATCTAACTACTCTAGTGACAGACTTGATGTCGAAGTACATCTTCAGCCTGATACTTCAGGCTATAGGTTCACTTATACCTATTACGAATAATCAGTCCTGTCATTGACAATCACAAAGTAAAAGCCCATGTGACAGAACCGATGCGAGTCGTGTTCGAGCATATCAGTTCCGTTGATGTGCTTACAATCTTAGGCTCCCACTATCACATAATATTCGACTGGCACTCCCATGTCAAAGCTCAAATCGTACAAGTATTCCAAGTTTGCATTGTCCATTAAAGACTTCATATCACTTGCGAACTAGTTAAGTAATCAAGATCAATCACTCTAGTGCCTTTTTTCCTATCTCATAGGAAGTAGAGAGATTGCATTGAATACAGGGACAAATGTTTTACACTACTTACAGATGAAAATAACAGTTATGTGAAAACAAAGATAATGCCTTTTATTATAAATAGAATTAGTTATTTACAAGTGGAATGCTCTATACAATCTATCCTCTATGGCATCTGAGGGAATAATCCTAACAGTAAACAAGTCCATCCTACTTCACTGTTACAACATTTAGTAGAGCAAAAATTGCTCTAATTAATGCCTTAATTAACCCCTGTTGTGCATCCAAATGTTCCATTTTGGATGTGAGTTCTTGGCAAATGGAAATTACTTTTGCATAACCCTTTTCCATTCCAGATTAAACTTCTTCTTCTACAATTGACACTTTCATTGAGTTAGACTGAGAATTCTTGAATGAAAAACTAACTGGCTCTAACCACAAAAAATAACTACACACATTGGTCTTATAGCTACAAAACAATTTGCCTTTAATTTCTTGTCCGACTAACAACCCTAATTGCAGTAGTTTTTTTGTAGAAAATGTTGGAATCTTGTTGACACACAAAATTTCTAGCAGGTGTATTAGGTCATGCAAGTAATATAGTCGATGTGAGTCCCGATTATCGTACCTTAAAGACCATTGTATTTAAGTACTGAAATTACTGTGTTATCTAATCCAAAGTCAAATCAAGCGATATAGGTATGAATTGTGAATGCCAATTTACCAACTAAATAAAATAAATAAAACTTGATTAAAATCAATGAGAAGTGACTAAGACACGTGATTCAACCAATTACTCAAATTGATCACGAATTCTATTTTACCGAATTATTAGATCCTTTGGGCTAAGGCAATATCCCCTAAATTATTCATTACCCAATCTTTTGACATAGCAATTCTATCTTTGTTAATGATTTTTTATATCTCTATACAAAAATCGAATTAACAAAAATATATTACAACGATTCATGGAATTTCCCATTTTCACAGAAAGCACACACAGGGAAATCGAATCTATCTTTAGTCAATTTTACATTGTGGTGTTTAATATCTCGATGCATCCCTAGTTTATATCATCTCTGTCTCAAAACTAAGCATAAGATCATACGATTGGTAAGCAATCACGTGTAATATGGAGAAATAATAAACACATAGCCTAAGGCAAAATTAATCCGAAAAAATTAGATTCATAAATCAACATAATAATTAACCTTCACATGCCTTAATCAAAGGAAAACCAGTGCATAATTATAAAATAAAGAATTCAAATATCTTAAAAGACATGTTTAACAATATGAATCTCAAAGGATAAAAGAAAACTTCCTAATATCATGATGGATTGAATTTTGCATGGGATCGTCGCGTGGAAAAAATCCTTGTTGAATCTAACTCAGAAGTTGAGATCAACCTTATTACTAAAAGCGGACTCCTCGCGCCACCCTCTTGGAAATGTTATCAAAGATTGCAGGAGACTAATGCATAAGCCTTTGACATGCAAACTAATCCATACTCAAAGGGAAGGGAACTCTTGCGCCGATGCTTTGGTCAAGAAGGATTAGTCTATTCAAATTAGCCTTTGCTTTTGTGACTCTGCTCCAGAAGAGCTGGAAGAGTTAATTTTAAGTGACTGTTAATTTTCTTATTTTTTTCTTGCTTTGTTTATCTCATGTAATCAAAAAAATACACACACACACACACATATATATATACAATCTTGATGATGTACCATCTTCATAGACAAAGATGGAGTCTTCAAGTGTTTTCCTTCTTTCCCAGACTTCTCTCCACCCTCTCGGTGTGATTCAAGGTGTAAAAATCTTCAAAGTGCAAAAAGTCCCAGATTTGGCATAAAAAAATGAGTATTAATATGGTTTGGACCGACCCGTAGCCGTCACTAAATTAAGGGAAGCTGCAGCTAACCTGTACCAAAATAATTCAGAAAGTTTGTTCTTGGTAAATGTGGCTACACAACATGTTTCAGCAATTTTTCACCTTTTTGCTCATTTTTCGATCTAATTGATTTGCTTAGCCTATAACAACACAAACACAAGAAATCAAGGCGTAAGTGGCATTAAATAATCAAAAGCTAATCAAATCAATAAATTAGGGGACCAAAAAGTGTAGTTTCTAAGCCTATCACTAGTACCTCAAAATCAAGAGTTTCTTCTTTGAAGCTGATGATTTTCATGAATTATAAGACATTTCTAGACAAATAAAATAATTTAACTTAGTTTAATATTTTAATTGAATAAGAAGTAAAAAAACTTAAGGAAATACAAGTCTTACCTGTTTTTAAGAGGGGATGAAAAAATTGTGCCAAAATCTGCTGCGCGGGTGAGAAATTAATGGCTGTGAGAGGTTTTAAGTTATAAGGTACATGGAGGGGCATTTTTCTCCATTTATCAACCACTTTAACATTAAAAAAAATGCGTTGCAATGCAAAAACCGCACATGATTGCCACCCTCCTCTAGTTTCCAAGGGACGAGGGTTTCTGTGCAGGGTTTTTATTACAATTTACGGGTGTATATAAGGCTATATTTTTAACATATGGAGAATATGTGTAGGTTTCGTGTTTTACAGTGGTACGAAATGGATTCCCCCCCCCCCCCCCCCCACCCCACTTTGTTGGTTCATACAATAAAATTCTAATTTAACATGGTCACCATACTTCGCCCAACATAACCAACTTGCATGGAATATCAATGACCTTAGAACAAAAATATATACACGCTCATATATATAACAAGTTCCTTGGTTGCAATTTACAAGTGTTATACTTTTGATTGAAACATTTGATTTTGATTTACAAAATCTTGGATAAGTTTAACTATTATTTTAAAATTGTTCATTTTTTGTTACCAATTCTAATAAACATCGATCATATTAGCAATAACGTCAAATGTGACTTTTCGTAATTTTTCTTCCTCTATCATCTTAATTATATATAGTGTCAGTTGTGATTTATTTTTTTGCTATTCTTCTTCTATTTCATGTTGATAGTTAGTGTGGGGCCCCTATCGATGTGTCCCCATGAAACGACACATTTTCAAGCATATTTGGAGCCAAATACTGTCGTTTTTTTAATGTTTGGGGTCGAAAAAATTCTCGAAGCGTTATCAACCCTGGTTGCACAAAAACGCAATGGAAGAAAACATACATAAGATATGTGCAACCCAAGACCGGTTAGCCTTACATGGTACCATCGTGTTTAAAATACTTTAATTTAAATGGTAAAGATTATGACAGTGGAAGTTTTTAAGTAAAAAACTCAATACCAAGGGATGTCTTAACAAAAAACTTTTCGTTTCCTCCTTGCCAATCACACGCACGCACGCCTTTGAGGATATCTCCTTGGTCTTTCGTCCTTTTGCCTAGATTCTGGTTCCACATTTTTTCTAGAATTGTAAACATGAAAACCACACCTCTATCGTAGTCCATGTTAGTGTTAGGTGCTCGCCTGGCCATTGTTGACGTTGCCAAACCTGTAAACACTTGTGATATAGTCTTTTTTAATATATCAATTCCTTTTTTAGCTTTTATCATCTATAAATCTACGCCATAGTTGATAGAGTTCCAAGGATCACTGTATGGCTATGGGAATGATCGTGCACAAAGGTGGCGATTGTGGAACATTCTCCAAAACTGTAATCCTAAACTAATTCCAAGCCATAGAGACATGAGAAAAAAGAAAATCATAGTCTCTTCAAGACTTGCTCGTACAGACATTCTCATAGAGAGAGTTCCTAGTTCAATGACTATTAATCGAGGATCAGTGAATGCACTAAGAGTCTGTACTTGGAGGTACACGACTGAACACCCTGTAGGATTTCATGTTGGTTTCATATTGAACTTGGAATCCTAAAGGTTACATAATGTGAGATAATCTTTATGACCTGAGAATCATGAGACAGGATAAAATTGGGTATAGTCTGGTTGTATGAAAAAGCAGATGGCATCAAAAGGGGATCTATCCAGGATAGGATACCAAAATATTTTCTATGCTGTTGTAAGACATAGATGACCAATAAAAAATCTCAGGTCAAAGTATCAAAGTCATTAAGAAGGATTTTGTTCCTAAATTAGATGACAAAGGTGACTATTGTCACAACACATTCATAATTATCTAAGTTAATAGAATTTCGACTATACCCAAACTCTAGACTTGGATCGGGAAAATAATGAAAAGTTGGCTCAAGCAAAGATCATAATCTGGATAGGTCTATCTCATAATAACTAATATCTAAGTATTTGTGACGACGTTGCTAGACATCGAATCACAATCGGTGAGAGTCTTAAATTGAACTTGGTGATAAATTTATGACCTTCATTAATTATCTAAGTGGTAAATAATTTAAGACTTAGAGAAGGTTAATCTAAGGGGTCATACACTATACTTGAGTATGGTTCTCACTTATGGAAAGAAACCTTGTTGGATTGAATTAATTCTTAAGTAGAGTTAAAGGCAAGATAACTTGAGCTCCTTGGTCACTAAGATTTTGCTTTAAGGTCCTTGGTATCGCGCTTCTTTCACTCAGAAATAATGTCGATTTTCAACTTCTTCTTCACACATATTAAGAGGTTGACGGTTTGTTTATCGAATGATTTGTTCGTTGAAAACAAACTTGGAATATCTCAACAATATTTTCTGATTCTTCTAGGGAAGACGTTTGATATATTGATGACTGCCTGAGATAGGATATAAGCTTAAAGAATATTTGCTATGGACAAACTTTTTGAAGTTCTAAGCTCAATGCAACAACAATTTGGCTTATAGATTTTCAATTTTTTTAGGTTGCTAGGACGTCCTATTTACAAACACATATAGACAAATTTTCGTTTGACACAAGGTACGCTCATGAACCAACTTCTGTCATTTTTTCTTGAAATTTTGCTGCAAAAAGGTACGCGGGCTTGCAATTCTGACACTCCGATAGGGGAGGCTCTTTCGTACATCCGATGTACTTATTACATTAAATGCTCTTACCAGCATTAATTGATAAATGCATGTTGAGTTTAAATGCTTGTTATAAATTGCATAAAACTCCCTTTGGACTTGAGAATAAATTCAAGTGAATTTCGCTCTTGGACGCTCATTCAAGGCTGAGTGATCTTCACAGCTTGGTCAGTGCTTTGATGCTTCTGATGTTGATCAGATCTTATCTTTAATAGACTTTGGGGCTTGATTTTCGACCTTAGCTTTGATAGACTCACCTAGAATTCTATCAACGCTTATAATTGTTCAATCACTTTGCCTAACAATCTAAAGATATAAAAGCCTATACAAAGTCTAATTCTCAAAGTCTATACATGTTTCTAATAAAAATTAGACTTGCGTAAATTTGGGGTCTAGCACAAAGCCTAATTGTTATAATCAAAACTTCTATCAGATAAATTGATCCCCAACATTTAACTCTAATTTTCATGTTATATATTTTAATATTTTAATTAGTTTAATTTTTCCAATTAAATCAAATTAGTTAAGGAAATCATTTCAACAGTCAAATTTAGCATTTTAAGTATTTTTTACAAATAAATCTATTGTTTTTCATTTATTACATTTATCCCTCATGCAAGGGTAGGCTGGTCGGAGGAAATAGTCAACTTGCTGATTGAATGACAAGGGTAAATCTAGAATTGCCCAGAACGAATTTGAATGGCATCATTATTTTCCGTTAAAAAGATTAATGAATGGGACTTATTTATTAGCCAAAAGCTAGAGGTAGGAGAGATCATGGTAGATTTTGCATAAGACAAGACATGTAGATGTGCTTAGGCCTAACTATAGGGATGTCGTCACAGGTTTCCCCAGTTTTATAGGATTATTTGTCCTTACATGAAAATTAAAAAAATATAAATTGTTATTAGTCCTTTTTTTGACCAAATAGCCTTTCATTTCATAAATATAAGAAAATAGCGTCACTTTACAACCACTCCCCAAAAGTGGGAGGTCCATGAAAACAAGACAAAAAGAATGGAAATTGGTCAGGGGCTATAACATTGTTCCATTCACAGTTCAGTGCCCATTTTGCAACCTCGTGGGCCTTACAATTAGTTTCCCTATGAATTTTTTGACCTTCCATCTTCGTCATTTTTTCCAAAACTTCCAAGCCTCTTCAATAATTGATTTAGCATTCCATTCAGTCTCAAATTGGCATCCCGAGATCCATGAAACTGCTAGCAAGGAATCACTTTCGAAAATGACCTCTGCTATGTTTTTCGAATCCATACACATCATCGCCTTTTGATTGCTTTAGCCTCTGCAACAGTAGGATTTGACTCCCATGAAGTCCATGTTTCAGCAAATACAATTTCTGCCCTAGAGTTTCTCACTACCATAGCACCGGCTGTTTTTCCATTGTGGAATGTAATGTCCGTGTTAACCTTCAGGAATTGACGAGCCGAAGGAGTCTATTCTGAGCGGCCGCCATTGTTTAGTCTCAAGATAATTTTAGAGAGTCATTCGTACTTCCATTAATAGTAATAATAAATAGATAGATTAGTTTATCTTCTGTTCCACATAGGGGATGCGCAATAAACATGTAAAAGTTTCCTTAATGACACACTTGGCATGAACTATTATCTGGAAAATGAAACACCAAATTTAGAATAGAATAAAATAGAAGATCCGAATTGATTCAAGAATAGACATAAAAACTGCATAAATTTGTATCAAAATGAGTCTTTTCAACAATAGTTACATTTATCTACCCACCCGCCTTGTAATAGTCTCTCACTAGCATCTAACAAATCTCATTCTATTTATGAATAAGAATCAACTGCAAACGCCAACCTATACACAAATAAGAACATACTTATATGCACAGAAGACTAACATTGTTCTGCGGGAATATATATATATATATATATATATATATATATGTACAGAGTCACATTCTGCATTCTGTTCACTGCTCAGGTGCAATGAGATCCGCTTATCCTTTATCGTCGTGTCAAGAAAGAGATTCATAGGCCCAAAAGGTATCAGGATCAGGACTGAATAGAGAAAAGTCTTTAACTTCTAGATTTGCTATGTTCCAATCGACAAATCGAGCTTGAACTGCCTTGAATAACAGCAGAATGGTGGGCAAAAGCCACCACTTGTCGTCTTCCCTGGCATCAGAAACAGATACAAAAGCAATTTTTCAATGAAAATTACACATTCCTGAAAGGAAAAACTGAAAACGTTTTAAATTGTCTAATCCCACTGGCGTTTAAGTACTCTGTTACGTTAATTTCTAGAAGAAGAAAAGTTTTTTGAGAACTTAAAGAACTCGTGTCTATGTCCAAACTTGAGCATTTCAATCCAACAACGATTTCCATACACAATCCATCTATTTATGTATCCTGTAAGAAATGATTAAGAGTTGTCTTTTGTTATTTCTCAAGAAAAGGAGAACCATATATCATTTTTAGGACAGAGAGAGTAGCAGATTATCTTCCCCATTGATCAACTCATTGTATGACTTACTTTTCATGTTTAGTAAAGAGTAGAAAAGAAGAAGAAGAAATCTCACGCATTTTAGCAAACGTAACGCTTTAGTTTATTAAATTGTGCACCCCAGAGAAGCCATTGATGGCTGGCCACGGATGAGAGCAGGGTGATCTCAACTGAAATACTTTAAACTGTGTTACAACAGAACTCACCTTGAATGCCAAATATTTGCTTCTTCCGGGGATTTTAGTGAGGTAATTACATAATGAATCAAGCCACAGATAAACGCCACGCCCTGCAGAATTCAAAGGATAAAAACATTAGACAGGTGAAAGCAGCCACACAAGTGGTAAGTTCAAAAACTTCATATTCATGTCTTCCCTAGAAATTTCTTTTGCCAAAACCATAACTTGCACCATGAGCAATTCTCCTTAAAAATGCTCTATATTACAAACGCGGATAAACTATTTCACCCACTATTTGGTGAGCAAATTCGTAAGGACCATACTACTTTCTTACTCCAGAAGTAAGAATTAAGATGCATCAAAATATGCAGCTAACAGCAGATTGAATCTAGGCCTCCCAGAAAGGCATAATTCATGATTTGGTGGAGTCACATAGTGAAAGAGGCATTATGGAGCATAAGATGGAATAAACAATAAAAACCCACTAAATATAAGAAAGGGCTTTCAGTTCAGAAGACTGATTTTCAAGGCACTAATATCTGATATTTATGGATTTCAAAAAACAGTGCACCTCATTTTAGATGACTCATATTTTCAGAGACCGGAAAACAAAAATGCGAAGTTAATCAAGAAAAGGTGAAAAGGTCCAAACAGAAAGAAACAGAGGCAGATATAAGTGATAAATTATGGAAAATCATCATCAAGGGTTTTCTCGTGGAATCAAACGCAAGCCCTAGCATTTCCAACTAAATTTGTAGATCAAGAGTAAATTAGCGAAATTCTAAAGCTTATAACGCCTTGAAGAATAAATATGGTTTTCACTCCTTTTTTGATTTGTTATATAATTGGTTGAACCGAAAAATGCAGTTGTTAAACATTTGTATCCCTTACGATGTTTGAAATTGAGGTAACATTCCACAAGGCATAAACACGAGAAAGTGAAGCTCTCCTAGGCCCATTACTGAATAAGGCATTCAAGCCTGCTGGAAACGGAGAGAGCAGCGATAGAGGGAGGATAAGAAGTACAGCTAGGAAAGCCCCAAGAGATATCCAGTAAAACAGGAACAGCATAAGGAGAGTGACAAAAAGGTCTGCCAAGAGCATCACAGTAATCAAAAGCTGTACAGTGTCCTGAAACACAGGGGCAAAAGAACATCAAAGGGTGAAAATTGATCTAACAGCACAGCATATCACAGAGTATGCATACCTGTCGTCCAACAGGACGGGTATTGAGCAATAGCAGAGAAAATGGGAAAAGATAGTTCCTCTTATAGCCCAGTGATTTCAAGGTAGTTTCATTTATAATACCACCATTGAAGCCCCCAGTAATCTTTTTACGGGATAATAAATGGCTTGTAAAAACCTGACTTTCTTCTGTAGGCTTGGCACTACTTTGTGCTACTGGAGCAAAGTTCCTGTAGATTAAAGGGGGAATAAATGGTCAAACATGGTGATAATTTGAAGGAAGGTTAAGTGACGTGCACTATCTATCTTTGACGGATAAGCCGAAAACAAGAAAAAATATTGCAGTATTTGAATGGCTTGGAGCTACAAAAAGCTTCTTGTGACCCACTAGGGTGAAAGTAATGCTCCTCATCCAAAAATTACGTATTAGTCAGTCCCATAGATCAGTCAACTTGACTATATTTCAAAGTACAATAATAAATAGAGTTACTTACATTAAATGCCCATCTTATTTAGTATAATTACAGTCCAGTCCAATTATTTTGAGTACTTAACAAATACCCCCTCTTATGATAAAACCTTACAATCGCCCCCTTCCGTCAAAAAACTAACGGAATTTACTGACTTCATACAAAAATATATTCTAGATTTCCTATTTTTCCCTTGAGGGGGTGCATGTAATTTTTCATATTAAAGAGGATGTAATTAACTTTCAATTTATTCTTACATAAATGATTTTGTAAAAGACTTGTTAACATCTTGATAATGAAGTGCAAATTCGGATTTATGTCAATTTGAATATTTTTTAGAAAATGAAAACAAATACCGAATTTCGATTTATTTTAGGAACAATATCATAATTCAATGCAAATCAATTTAAATTAGTAAGTTGCCAAAATATATGAAACCAATTAGTAAATTAAAATAAGTTGAAATATATATATATATATATACACATAAGGTTATAATAAGAAAAGAAAATTTTAAAAGTTATTATGGAAAAATATTATAAAAAAAAAAGTAGTGGAAGTTAGTCGTAGGGGGGTAAATGTAATATTGTATTATGAGAGAGGGGTATCTGTTATCAGGGTTGTACATTTAGCCCGAAACATCGAAATTTCGGTCAAAATTTCGGGCTTTCGGGGGTCCCGAAGCGAAATCGAATTTTCAATCCAATTTTGCAGAATATCTTCCGAAATTTCGACCGAAATCCGAAATTTGTGTCGAAACTTGAAATTTTCCGAAATTTAAAATAATATCTGCTAAATATCCATCGAAATTTTGACCGAAACCCGAAATTTTCATCGAAACCCAAAATTTCTCGAATTTTAGAATAATATTTTTTTAAAAAAAATAAAAATTTATAGTTAAAAATTAGGGTCAAATGATCAATCATATTAAAAGAGAAGATAATAAATAACCAATTATGTAAACCAATAAGCAATAAATTTAAATACAAATCTGAAAGTGATATTAGGCAATAAGTTAATAAAAATCAGGGACTGAACACAAAAATATTCAAATAAGATCTTAATTATTTAAATAAGATCTTATAAAAATCCTCCTAAAAGCTTGATGTAGTTTTAAATAATGATTTTTACTAAAATTGTGGTTCACTTTATTTTAATGAAATTCTTATGATATTTGATTATTATTTTATTACCATTATTTCATATTTTTTACAGCAGGTTTTAGTCATTCTATTCAACAAGATTCATTATGCATATATTATACATGGAATATTATTAATGTAAAAAATGTATAATTATGATATTTAAAGTTATACAAAGTTTCATTGTAAATTTTCAAATATTTCTATAAATTTCTATGATTTCTTTAAAATCGAAACCGAAATTTTAAATATCCCCGAAATTTCCATTGAAATTTTCGTAAATTTACTACCCCGATATTGACACCGATACTGATATTTAATCCCTTGTCTATTATAGATCCAATAAAATGGGTTGCATAATAATTACACAAAATAAAAAAGGTGTTAATGTAATTAACCCTTTTTTAATTATATTTTTATTTTTTTAAAACAAGAGAAAGATTGACATTTCACACTTTTCATCCCGCTAGACTAACAAGTCAGAGGGAGGTCAATGTAAGGTTTTATTATAAGAGGGGGGGGGGGGGGGGGGGTTTAGTTGTTATGGACCCAAAATAAGTGGATTGGACTGTAATTACACTAAATAAGTCGGGTAGTTAGTGTAATTAACCCTAATAAATAATGAATCTTTTTTCATCCAATTGAAGTATTTTAAATCATTAAGATCTCAGTTCGGAAAAAATAATATAACAAACTACTTCCGTACACCTCAGAAGTAGCATCTTATCCTATTAGACTATTTCAGGCAACAAGTCCTTTTATCCCTTGACCTCTGTTACACATTTTTTGACTTAGAAAGCATGATAGTTTGACAAAGAACCAAGTTGTACTACCTGGATGATGCATCACTGATGTCCAAATACTCAGAAAGGTGAAGATCATGAAGAGCACAGTCACCAGCCACCACTACAATGCCCAACTGATAATACCCACTAGATGTGGCTTGGAACCACCCGAGCTCAATTTTGACCCCGTGAAACTCAAGTTGGGGGTTTCCATGACTCCTTATCCAATTGATGACAGGAACTAATGCTGTGCGAATAGATCCATGCCTTACTGTCCTCAACTGAGCATTTAGACCAGCTACCAAGCGATTCCAGACAGTTGCAGGTACATGCTATAAGTACAACATCTTGAATGCATTAGAGAGTAGGAATAGAAATTTATCGTCGTGATTTTAACGAGTAAATTAGTTAATACAACAAAAAGTAGAGATTCAAGTTACCTGGGCAATGAGATTAGTCAATAATGTGTCACTATACAGATTGTATGGAGACATATAACTTCCATTACCACCAAAAATAATTCGCATTGGAAATCTCTTCTGTATACTAGTTACCATGTCTAAGCGTTTCTCATCACCACCAAGGAAAAAATCAATGTAAGAAACCATCAAATCAGGTGTTGCCCCAACCTGCAAACAAATTGAAATATTATATAACAGATCAGAAATTTATCACGGTCTACGACAGTGCAATGTACAATATCTACTCTGGTAAAAGAAAAAAAAAGAGTGCCAGACCAAGTTCTTTTTTGTTGTTTCTCAATTTTCCCATTTCTTTCAAGGTGTATTTTGTGAACTTCTGTGATTAGTTGATGATAAAGTCTTGGGTGGGGGGGAGGGTTTGATCCTTTTGCAAGGAGTCTTTGATGGAACGCATGTGTTTTCTACTCAATAGCAGCAGGCTTATCTGTCAACTTTTAACACCTAAAAGACACTAATCAAATTTTCATTCGAACTTTGGCATGTTTGGAATTCATAGTCAGCCTTTTTAAATAGAAATAAAAGTGATATCAGGAGGGCAAAGTTTGAGCAGATGTATTGTTATGGAACGGACCAACGTGGCAGACAAGAGAAGTGACGGGCTGGCAAGGGTGATGTGGCAGAAGACATGGAGAACCCGTTGATTAGAGAGGATCTTTCCTTTATGTTTAATTCCTTTTATTGCTTTTAGTTATTGTGTTGCTTTAGGAGTCTCGTTTCATTTTTGGTAGTTCTTTGGAGAAGAGTATTAGAAAGCCCATGCGGTTTTATTATTCAGTTGTTGAACAATTTGATATTGGAATCGAGCTTGGAGCTTAGGCAAAAATATTTTCTTGTGAGTTTATCTTTATTGAATTTATCTTCCATCAATTTGGTCAAACCTGCCAAATACCCACCCCACCGTGAACATGACAACTACCCGATTGACGTCTGAACACCAAGGGATTGAGAAAGTGGAGGAATCATTGAGTGTGATAACGGAAGAGCAAGCACGTATGAATTCTCAGATCAAAAACATGGATACGCGTCTAGATTCCCGAATGGTTGCACTGGAGAAAAATATGGCCGAGATTCTGTCTGCATCTGGTGCTTCCGCGCCACCAGCAGCTGCCACGTCAGCCTCGGTCTCTGTCACCGCCACGGGCGAGCCCGACGTTCTAACTTCGGTGCCTAACCCCACTGCACCGGCGAATTTCACCACAGTCGTGAACTTACCCACGTTCCATGGAAAGGATCCAATCAGATGGCTCGCTTCTGACCAACAATTTGAGATTCACGAAACACCCGCAGGTCAAAAAGTAATGGTTGCCATGGAGGGAGCCAAGTTACACTAGTTCCGTTGGCTACGCAAACGCAAACCGCGGACGACATGGCCTGAATTCTCGTAGGCATTAACGGTATGTTTTGATGACCGCACAACGCTTGGTTGCAGTACAACAGGAAGATTCGGTAGACACATGTGAATTTATTTATTCAGGTATCCAACCAAGTACCCGGATTGTTGGATGCACACTATATAGGATATTTTATGGACGGGTTAAAGGACGCAATCCTGAGTAAGATACGTATTTTGGACCCTAGGGATTTGGAGTAGGCCATGCAAATGGCTCATAATGTAGAGGAGAATCTTCGCCTCCCAGGAAGTAACTGTGTGGAACGAATAGGGGCCTGCCATTTTGTAATTCACCATCGAGTTTTCGCAACCCAGGTTTTAGCAAGCCATCTCTATCAATTCCGGCGAGTGGAAACTTCAGACAAACCGAGAGCATGACCTCTCACCGACCTACACAAGCTCGGTCCGTGACTTTGGCCCAATTCACGAGCCGGACACCTTTTCGACGCTTAACCCACAAGAGTTTGTTGTCTTGCGTGCGAAAGGGTTATGCTTTAAGTGTAAATAACCATTCTCACCACACCATGAATGCCCGCATGAGCATTTACGTGTTCTGTTGATCGAGGAGGGGAGCCACAGGATCCCGAATTAACCGAGATGGAGGTATGTATGGACGGAGCAGATCAAAGTATATTGGGGGAAGAAGAGCTGCCCGAAACCGCAGCTCTCCCGCTATTCTCGATGGCGGGACTATTGGAGCCGAAAACTATGCAACTGAGTGGGTTCGTAGTCGGGCATCCTGTCATGATTCTTACTGACATTGGTGCCAGCACAATTTTGTTCCCACTACTCTTATGACGACACTGAATTTGACCCCGCAAACTACAGGGAGATTGGGGGTGCAATTGGGTGACGGATAGACAGGAGTTGGAGGGGTCTTTGCCATGACTTATCAATTAAATTGGCTCCATGCACGATTTGTGCAGATTGTTATGTATTTCCGTTGGGTGGTGTGGATGTGATACTTGGTATAGCGTGGTTGGCGACGTTGGGTGGTAAGGATTAATAGGAATGCTATGACGATGGTCTTTGAAAAGGGGACTGAAATAGTACGATTAAATGGAGACCCGGCGCTTTGCCAAGCCCAAGTTGGAATACAATCATTGATGAGGACCGAAGATCCCGAATTTTGGGTTGTTGTATTAGAGGGCGAGCCACCCATGGTCAGTGAACCCACAGCTCAACCCGTAAGTGATGTGCTGGGAAAATTTGAGGAGGTATTGGTGAACCTGACGGATTACCACCACATCGAGTTGCTATCCAGCGCGGGCCCCGGTGTCGGTGCGTCCCTATCACTATGGGCATGCTCAAAAAGATGAAATCAATAGCAGGGATTATTCAACCGAGTTCGAGTCCATTTTCGAGTCCGGTTTTGCTAGTTAGGAAGAAAGATGGAAGCTGGAGGTTTTCCGTGGATTATCGAGCACTTAATAAATTCACAATTTGCGATAAATATCCCATTCCGGTAATTCAGGAAACGTTGGACGAGTTTGCAGGAGCTTCGGATTTCTCAAAAATTGATTTGAGATCGGGATATCATCAAATTCACATGGTGCCGTCAGATGTACCCAAAACAGCTTTCCGAACTCAGCGGACATTACGAATTCTTGGTTAGACACCTCAAAGACACTTATCAAATTTTCATTCGAACTTTGGCATGTTTGGAATTCATAGTCAGCCTTCTTTAATAGAAATAAAAGTGATATCAGGAGGGCAAAGTTTGAGCAGATGTATTGTTATGGAGCGGACCAACGTGGCAGAAAAGAGAAGTGACGAGGCTGGCGAGGGTGATGTGGCAGGTGACATGGAGAAGCCGTTGATAGTTTATTACATGCGCAAGAAGAAGTCGGATTAGAGAGGATCTTTCCTTTATTTCCTTTTATTGCTTTTAGTTATTGTGTTGCTTTAGGAGTCTTGTTTTATTTTGGCGGTACTTTGGAGAAGAGTATTAGAAGGCTGTTAAGGTTTTATTATTCAGTTGTTGAACAATTTGATATTGGCATCGAGCTTGGAGCTTGGGCAGGAATATTGTCTTGTGAGTTTATCTTTATGGAATTTATCTTCCATCATCTATCTAGTTGTGTCCAAGTAACATAGGTATACACATTCAAAGTTATGTAGGTATATGAATATATATACATACGTACATGAATATATAACCGCACAGATCAGATAAACAGATATGAAGGTTATCTTAAAGAGACAGACTCCGAGGTAATCAAATTACAGCTAACCTTCATCCCTTTGTATAAAGCACGTGATCTGCAAGAGCGCAGACAAGAATGGTCATATTCAGACTTGACGAACTCTTGAAGTCTATGAACTTTTTTTCTCCTCCGCCACTGTTTCCAGGACCAGGCACACGGATATGCAAGGAGAGAAAGTATGCTATGCACTGATCCTTCCCACCATTCGTATGCAGCAACGGAATTGAACTCATCAATGAATCTGTTAAAAGCATCTTCATACCTGCAGTACAAAAAATATTAGAGAGAGAGATTGGTGTCTAGAATTTATGTGATGTTATCTATCAAGATAGTCACTGATGGATCAAGTTCTCAACCTAAAACAACTAAATGAACAAGAATAAATACCTACACCTCTAAATGCAGGAAAAAGCACGATTCAGAAAATAGTATTCTATAGGAGACGAGTGCATTGTGAGTATAAAAAACTAGGCAACTAAGAGAGCTTTCTAGTATTTAAATGTGTCATTTGCCAGTGACATATCAAAATGCAGTACACTAAAGGCAATTCAGCGGTATATAACAAAATGAAGCATATAATCTTTCAGTGTACATCAGCATTTATTTCAATTATGGAGAGAAATTTTACAATCAAACACGTCTTCTTACACGATCTCAAAAATTGCAGAGGGAGGTGAGTAAGGAAGATGCCAGGGTTCTCTGAATGTATTCGAACCCATGAAATACATCCTATGTACATGACTCTGAGTTTCTTCTGCTTTAGCACCACGAACCTGGAAATAAGCAGATTAAATGGCAAACAGTTTCAACACAGACGAAAATTTAACCGTGCTACAGCCATAAGTAAACTAGCCAAAACTAGGGATATGATCACCTCAGATAAGGAAAGAAAATAAGGAAAACGGTTGTCATCATGATGCTCAATTGAATTTGCACTATCGTAAGAGCATCCTGATCCAATCAATTTGATGCGTAGAGTACTCAATAGTACAGCTAGGAGCATTACAACACACAATAATAGAAAAGCAAAAGGCCAGGGGCCTCCAAATGTATATATCAGCTCCTCAAAAGGTGTGTAGCACTTTGGCATCCTGTATTTGTCAGATATACATTTATAAGGACAAGTTGATTGGGTGACTCCACCTGCAGCAATTGGCCCAATGTATTAAAACAAATGGTAGAATTAAACAAAATGGAGTTGGAGGTTTAAATGCAAATTTGCATTACATCAGTCATAATACCTCTTGCATGTGTAAATATAGCTCGAGTAGGTAGATGTTCAATGGGACAAGACTTGCAAAGATTCGGATCAGATCCTTCAAGATCTTTATACGTTCCGACTGGGCATTCCTATTATACAACCAACGGACACAGACTTTCAAAAAACCATGATTTTAAGAATAAAAGTATTTTCTAAAGTAAGTAATGCAGTGGAATAATCACCCAATGATTATACCAAGTACAACTTAACAAGTTAAGAACAAAAGATTTAATCCTGCAGATTTAATTTAACAAAGTTCTGCTGTAACCAATTGCATTGGTGTGGTGATTCGTTATGTATATACCATACGAGATTAACCTGAGTGCCAGTTTAAGCATGAATGCCAAAACTATGACCTATATCATTGGAGTTTCTTAGACAGACTCAAAGGGAAATGAAAATGGTAGTTAAAAACAAATGATTGCTTTTACAGGTCCAGTTGATCATAAAATGGTAACCGTGGCCTGGCTTAGATAAAAAATAAAATTTTACTTCTCTTTAACATTTCAGTTATTAATTAAATATAGAGAATATGAACTTCTATTAGTTGTGACTTAAGCTTTGATTGTTTAAAAAAGGTAAAGGGAAAGAATATTTACACCTTCATGGAATTTTAAGGAGAAAATCCAAAATTAAGAAAAATAAGCCATAGGCTATCTTCTCAATAATGCGTAATCATTCATAAGTGCCCATTATTATTATAATTATTAGAGATAATTACGGACATACCCCCTCTTATAATGTGTAATTATAAAAAAAAAAAAAAAAAACTCATATTTTTAAATCACCAACACCCCCGTGCAGGTTGTAAGAATTTTTAAATACAGGTGGGGGTAATTGTGCCTTACATGAGGGGGTCTTTATGTAATTTCAAAAACAAGAGGGAGTATTTGGGTAATTACACATTACACGAGGAGAAGTTTGTGTAATCTTCTGTTATTATTATTATTATTATTATTATTATTGTAGCTGTTGCTGTTGTTGTTATCATGATGATTCATTTTATTTTTTTGAAAAAGAATCAAAAGAAAAATAACCACCTAGGTAACCGCATTTCTTTTCTTTTTTTGTTTTGTCATATATTTGGTTCTTTTCTCCTTTTGGAAACAAGTACAACTGATGAAATGCTATAGGAGAAGATAGGGATAACACAGAACATACTGTACAGAATGTACCATACAGGCCTTTGGGGCACTTCTTTCCAGTAATTGTGCCCTTCTCCCCGTGAACACCATCTCCACTCCCAGCACCTCCACTGTTAGATAACACCAAGGTATTAAGATGCGATTATATGCAAATTTTGTATGCAAGCACTTGCAATATCTGCTTTTATTGTCATTGTCGCTATAGCTTATTAAAGTAGTAAAGAGAGTGAGCATCCATCACATCCTCAAAGCACATGCCAACCAAAAGAACTGAAGCTATTAAGGGAACATATAGCCTCAAGAACACATTAAAGAACCTGCCAGTGTGAGATCTTTAGTTTGGTTTGAACCTGACAGCTGTGTTCGAAAGAACAGAAACAGATCTTTTATATCAATTTGCTGGTATATCTTATTCTCTTTCTGGTATTCCCTTCTCTACGTATTTCCAAAGCTAATAGCCTAATATAACTTGAAAAACCAGAAACTATAGGCAATCAAAGAGAAGCACATCTATGACAAGAAAACAATATCAGCTAAGGTAACATTCATGTGCAAACACTCATCACAGGCACAACTAAAATCAAATCAAGAATGATATCTATTGGTTACAATGAATTAGATCACAATAATTGAAACCCCCAAGGAATGGTTTAGCACCAACATAAACAGCATAAAGCAGAGAGAGAGAGACAGAGAGGGACAGAGAGAAGAATACCAAGAAAACAAACCGGTATACCTTTGAGATTCCAGTAACATGATTAAAATTTATATTTGACATAAGCATAGTCTACAAATAATCATCAAGATAAAACGAGGTAATATAAATACACATTGGCATACCTCAAATTGATGTCACCATCTACAAATGCAAGGGGAACATATTCTTCTCCATCTTGTATCTTAGACCAATGAAAATGAATTCTTCCACCTCCACCCCCACCACCCCCCAACGAGCCACCATACCCTCCAGTAACAGATAAAGAGGACTGCTCTGCGAGTGCAAGATATTGAAGAAACAGAAGAATGGTTCCGCCAGAACCTCCACCAAGTCCTCCAATGATAGTACCGTTACTGTTACGGGTTGGTTTGTGACAACTTTGCCCATCAGCGCTGATAAACCCATAGTTATCCAGCTTTACAAGTGGCCACTTTTTGGATCCCATCACTACAATATGCAAAGCATATAAGAGCTAACTGGTTATTGTACCTCAGATCCACAATCAAACATAAAAACAGAAAATAAGGTCTCATACATATCACAAGCTCACAAAGTTGAGAAATCCGTGTTTCCTCAGCAAATTTTTTAAATTATTTTGTGAAGGACATAAAAATTTCATTTTTAACCAATTAAAGAGAGTTTACATGATGCAACAAGGAGTAAAGACATTGGAAAGGGGGAAAAAATCAACAGAATAGAATTTTAAAATGCAACCAACAGGACCAAGCATCAAGAAATGTTCCTTTGGTCAAAGTGTTAAACTGTGAGAAGAAAAGGAGGCTCTTCCGGAACAATAAAGTTTGAGGATAGTTAAATGCTAACCTATCATTCCACCACCAGCCACATATCCATCAGACTGATTAGGACCTTCAGTTCCACTACCCAACTCACAAGGAAGATCTGCGCTGCCATATCTGCAACCACCTTCACTCAGCACCCCATTGAAAAATCCAGATCCCCCTTTCCCTCCATGTCCAGCACCAGCACCAGCTCCATTTGAATAATTTCCTCGTCCAACACCAGTCATGCAACCTGGAACCAAGCCATTTTGTGAGAAACTTGGAAAGTCTTTCTCATACATAGAAGGTTTCGTCGGAAAGGCCGTGAGGTCTCGTAATCTCAAGCATAGTTATCAAAGGCGAATACCACAATGTGGTGCACAGGGTCTCTGGAGCCATGGCGAACGGAGCGTGCGCGCCTTGTTGAAGTGTGGTTCATAATTGCCAAAATAAATTAATATATCATATATCATGTATCGACAATATAGTAGTTTTTTTAAAACAATAACAATAACAATAGTAGTAGTAATAAGAATAATAATAATAATAATAATAATAATAAGTTGAATAATAAGTTTTTAAGAAATAAATAAAAATAATAATAAGAAGTTATAATAATAATAATAATAATAGGAGGAAGAAGAAGAAGAAGTTATAATAATAATACTAATAATAATTTGACTAACAAGTTTTTAAGGAATAAAACAAGCTAGTGGCAAGCATTTCAATGCAACAAACAAAGTAAAACATAAATCCTGAAAAGTGCAAACCAAAGGGCTGGACAGTAGGTTGAGAGAGAGAGAGAGAGATGCTTTAAAGGCTGAGATTATCTAATTAGGTGCTTGAAGAGAGAACGATGGTTTATAGGCTGAGATTATCTAATTTAGGTGCTTGAAAATTTGACCCAAAACCTGAGAGCAAAATTAGAATTGATCAATATAAAATTGGGCAAAGGCGCTCAATGGCGCTAGAGGCGTGCTAGCGATGCCTCAGATAATGGCACAAGGGTTGTGCCTTGGTATCCATGCGCCACGTCGACCGCCACAGAACGCCATTTAGAAGTATGATCTCAAGACTAAATGCAAGAGAAGGGCATTAAACTTAAAAAACACAGACTAGAATCAAGATAGGACGATGTGCATGAAAAGAGACTACCACGATAAATACCTAATTCTGATGCAGTTATCCTTCCATCAGTGTCCACAATGATGGTCCGTGCCCTGTGGATGTGAACAATACTTCCCTTAATAACTCCACTAACCAGAATGTCCTCAACACGACATACCTGTCAAAGATAAAACACTCAACATTAGTCATAAGATTTGTATATGAAATGTAATCCCCAAAAATTCAACTATCTGGTGTTTGTGTTAGAAAGAAAAACAAGAAAAAGAAAAGCATTAAGAAATTCTACATTTTCATGGCCAAATTTTGGAAGCTTAATCAACTATGCCAGTGATGGTTGACACTAATTAATTATAGCATACTAGAATCATGAAAGCAAAAGGCTGAAGAAAAAGCACTTGGTTGAACCCGGAAAAGTTCAACACTTGATTAGGATGTTGTCACATGCCAAAGAGAGGACAGTGTCTCTTGAGTTCCCTGACTTCCCTCCAACTCATGACTAAAACTCGTGATGCAAAAGCATCTGGAGGAATGTCATCTAATTGTCCAAACTGCTATGCATAGACCAGCATGAAAATTGAACAACACACAGAAGTCATCTTGCATCTGGTGGATAGTTATAAAACCTCGTAAAATACTGGTATACAAAGAGGTTTAACTGCTGATAGATAGCTTCACTTACTTGCATGGAGAAGGACAGTGTATAATTAACATGACAATCATCTGGTGGAGTTATCAGATCCATCGGGCATGTGGGACTCTCACAAAGAGATTTAGTCACCCTATTTCAGATGAATAAAATATCACATTATTGGCCAATATAAAAAAACAGTCAAAATAGTGCGTCAATAAGCAACTAAATTCATTTATCTCTTACGAGCTTCTACTTTCATCATCATCCAGGGGCGCTTGAAGTAAAGAACCCGGGCCAACCTAACACAAGAAAGGATTTCGGAAGAATTAAAAGTTTATTCACAAAATATCAAGATAATCAGCAACAATCACGAAGCTACTACAGAAATGGAGAATGTCAATAAACCTTCTTAGACAAGTATATCATAACACTGCAGAAGAATAAATAAGTCTCAGGTTCTATGACAGGAGTTTGGACTTTGTGCATCATTGGAAGTAGCTACTCATAACAGGTTAGGGAATAGCCAATTTCAGTAACCATTACAGTACAAGCGCTAAAAGTACATTTAATCCATTAAATAATGTAATATCAATCATGTAAGAGCAAAAACATCTAGAAACAGTTAGTGTAGTAGCAACAGAAAAGAATTACTGCAATCTCTAAAACAAAAAAAGAAGAGACAGCAGACATACAGAAGAGAACTTGATTCATTAATCAATATCTTACAGTTATGTTGTAAAAAAGTGACAACGAAAGTCTCTGGCCTTTGATTGCATCACCCTGACCGGTTAGCCTTAAATGTCCTTGCCCATATAGAGCCAAGTTCGCATTTGAACTGATAACAGAGTTATCCTGCCACCAAAAGGGAAACCAGATGGTCAAAGAGCCAAGTAACGAACAGTATCAGATGTACGAAAAAACCATTCGGCTATCACCTTAAGAACAGCAAGATTTCTGACTTCAAGAACCGAGGTAGCGACATCTGCATTGCCGCCACCATCAACCTCAATTTGGGAGTTCAACATGAGTAACATTTTGACAGATACTCTCAGAGCTCCATAAACCTTCACCAACATAAACAAAAAAGGAACAATTGTGAATCAAACTACAAATGGAGTCTGGTCATTATCTATATAGTGCGTAGATTGTACAAGTTATTTCTGAACTTAAGAAAGGTCCATTTGGGGAGAACGAGAGATATGCTAGAAACATAATTATTCATCAAATTGGACCTGTAGAAAAACATTGTGTCTCCAGACCAGACTGAGTTTTAGACATAAAAGATTCAGTAATATCAAATCATGAGTATTATAAATTATGTTTCAATTTCAAATACATATGAATATTGAAGAGTAAGATTTTGAAAATTCCACGTAGCCCAATAATTCCAAATAGAAGTGAGTACGGGTGCACACGAGCCGAGCCTGACCAAATTGCCCGGCTTGAGCTCAAGCTAAAAAAAAATAAAAAATAATATTATTATTTTTTTATTAATATATATATTATTAAATATAATTATGATATACATAAACATAAATTTATCATTATTTGTGTGTATATATATATAAAATATTATATATATTAACAAATAAAATATTATTGTTTATACAGGCTCGCGAGCCTCCAATCAGGAATAAATACCCACTGCTGTAATTGGTAATTACACAAACTTACCCTCTTACAATTGAAATTACAAATACATAACCCGCTATAATCGAAAATTACATTTACCCCCCTGAGATCAGTTTTTGATGACGTCAAGTGGACTTCAAAAAATGCCCCAGTCCAAATGTCATTTAGGAAAAATTACACCACCCTCCCCTCTTATTTTTGAAATTACACAAGCCTCCCCAGTTATAATGCACTTCTCACAATCACCCTCCCATTAAAAAAATCTTACAATTTAACCCCTAAAAACATTATAATTAGGCCCCTGTAGGGGTGTTTGTAATTTCAAAAACAATAGGGGGTTTTTGGTAATCACACATTATAAGAGGGGTACGGCCATAACAAAAATATTATCCAGAGTTTTTTATTTTTTTTTAATAATTTAAGTGAAGGCCGAAAATGTCATTTAGTATTGTTTGACTATTGACCGAAGGTTTCCAGGGGGGTAAATGTAATTTTCAATTATAGTGGGTTGGGTATTTGTAATTTTAATTATAAGAGGATAAGTTTGTGTAATTATCTATTATTGCAGTGAGTGTTGGTGCAATTTTTCCCTTCATATATTAGTTTCTTGTTATAGATATAAAACGCACCAGTGGATCCGTAATTACGCCTTTCTATATATATATATATATATATATATATATATAGGCTTACTACATCTACTCTGTCTCAAGAAAGGCGTAAAGGTGTGTTTTGGAAAATTATATCTATACCCTGTTGTTTGATGAAATGGTGAAGCCCAAACAGTAATGTCGAATACACCCAATAAGAACTTGGAAAAAAAGGAAAAAATCTTCAATAAATCAGAAATAAAAAATGAAAAAAAGATTGAACGCCCACACCTAGGAGGGAGGTGCGAAGGAGAGGACGAGATGAAAATGATTCATGCTTAAATTGTAGCGGGGGAAAGAGGCAAATGTGTTTTAGTACTGGAGTTCGCACGGGGCGAGGAAAGTTGGGTGCTAGTAGCATCGCGAGTGGGCGACTGGGTAGGGGTTGCTGGAGATGATAGGAACCCGGGCTCTGCCGCAAGGCTCATTACCCAGAGGTGGGGGGTTGTAGGGGTGCTTGTGGTGGGTTGGGTGGGGAAGAGTTGTTGGTGGACTGGAAGATGGGGGCTTCAATGGTACTGGATTTGTCGGCAAGCTAGGAAGGATAATGGTGGCCGAGAAAGGGTGTGGTGTTGTGGGATTGTGGGGATAGATAGGTGATGGGGCATGTAGGGCTGGGGAAGGGGGGGATGCTGAAGCAGACGAGTTGGATCAAATTTTCTGTTTTTTTTGCTTTCTTTATTTCCTTCTTTTTTCCAAAACCGAATATTTCAGGTTTTAAAAAATTCAAATAAATTAATTAACAAGAACTTAAAAATTGCGAGGGCATTATTGTCAGACTCAAACCACAACATTCGTAGAAAACTGCAAGGAGGACCAAAATGTTGGACGACAACAATCACATGGTCCAATGTAACATACACATACACACAAAAACACACACTAGACAACACTCCCAAACAAACACATATATTACCAGTAAACACACACTTATATACACGCACACACAGCCAGAAATCACAAAGTTTGATTTTAGAACTACCAAACAAATGCTAAGAGAGAGAAAAGAAACGCACACACAATAATGGTCGGCAGGGGGTGGTTGGGCGAGATGAGCGGGTTAGGGAATTTATGATGTTGCGGTGAGGCGAGGGGGTGGCAGAAATCCGCAGATCTGGAGGTGGGAGGTCGGCGGGGTGGTGAGGCGTGGAGGCGGTTGGATCTCGAGATGGGGTGGTCAACTGAGAGATGGCGAGGGGCGGGTGATCGGTTGGACGGTGGCAACAGATGGCGGCACTGTGGTGGAATTAGGATTTGGGTTGGTGGAAGAAGGAAGAAAAAGGAGTTCTGAAGGTGTTGAGGTGGGTTGTGGAAGAAGGAAAAAAGAAAAAGACATTTAAATAAAAGCAAAAAGTAAATAGATTTGTGTTCTCTTTAAAATTTTAATGCTTTGATTAGCTTACTATTAATTAGTTAAATATTAATCTTCTAATATTAGTAATTGAATACAATAAATAATAGTGCAATTACTATCTTTCAAATCAAGTAAACTTTAAATATAATAATTAGTCTAATTATTACATGGTCATTTAATAATTTAAATATTTAAAGCTCATGTTGAATATTCAAATAATCACTTAACAAGTGATCCTCTGAAGTAACTATACTATTCAACTAAGAAGGAAATGCTCAATCGATTAGTTAAGTAATTATTTCATAAACTGGGTAGTTTAAAGTAATTAATAATCATTGTATTAATTAGCTAATTATTAAATTACATATATTTAATTAATTTTCTTTTAGTATTTAATAATAGTTAATTAAAGGCTCATCAGCAAAAAAATATTAGCAAGGCAAGGAAAATGGTTTAAATAAAATTATATTATGTTTAAACCAGTTGACTTAATGGATAATAAGTTAATAACAAATAGGGGCATTTGTGTCATGCAATATACAATTGACATGGTCTTGGATGGTCTAGTGGTGAAACGGGGTTATCATCCTTTTCTTTGGGATGACATCAGCATTTTCCAGATGGGAAAAATGGACAAGAGAATCTTGTAAACTTGTCAGATAGAGGATGTTTAAGTACTTTCTGAACGTTTCTTCAAAAAAAACAAAAGTAATTTCTGAACGTCGGGGACTTTATCATAATGTGACCTATTCAGAGGGTGACTTTATGTAATTTACACATGTTTATGAGAAGCTGCTCTTAGATGCAAAAACCATTCACTTATAGATCTCATATCGACATTACACCATGATAAAAAGTTCAAACTAAATAATAAACCGCAAAAAAAAAAAAAAAAAAATACAATAAGCAAATCTTCTACCTTTATAACGGAATCACTCATCAGAAGTTCCTCTGCAACAAGTTCAAATTCTGAGACTGGATAGGCAGACAGTCCAAAAATAATGCTGCTTCCACAATACAAGCTTATCTGACCTCTCACCTTCCAATGGAAAGTTCCAAAAAGAACCAAAAAGGAAAGGAGAAAAAAGAAAAAAGATTAGCCCAACAAAAAAGAAAGAACTGTAACTCAGATGTTCAAACTACTACGTTTAGCAACAACTTATCTAAACAGGTATATACACTAAATTTTTGCGTGATAGAAAAAGACAACCCTTAGATTATGCAAAACCTCCAATCCATTTGACAAATTCAAACTAGAGAAATCCAAAAGCAAATAAGAATGAGAGGGACGGCGATTAAGAAACAGCAACCAATTCAATAACAGTTTGTAATTGTTACACATTCTATTACTTAATCAAGCAAAATGATTTCAAAACTCTAAAGTGTCAACAGTTACAACTCAATATAGATTGTCATGTAGAAATGGGTCGTTAACTTTATATAGGCTTGGAACATTCAAACTAGAAAGATATATAAAAAACGCATGTCATACCACCCTTCCTGTATCAAAATTCAGAACACGATTCTTAGTAAGAAGTAAAAGGGATTCTGGCGCTTTATAAAGATGACGAATTTAGGAGAACAAATAGTATTGCAAATCTTCAAGTAAAAGGGACTCTACCACATGAATAATTCATCTTGTAACTGAAAATAACAGAAACACCTCACTGGCATTCTAGCACAGAATAATATGGAGCAAGGAATTTGAATTCAAAGACCGGAAAGCATATAGAGAACTTACTGCTACAAGATTAATATTTAATTGAAGATTGACAGGATTAATTTAAGGGAAGCAGGCTAAGCAGCTAACCGCATCATATTGGTGAAGGTGCTAAGAACTAACTGAAATAAAACTCAGATCTTTCGACATGTGGTCTTTAACATAATATATATAAAATGAAATAAAAATAAAAGTAGTAGAAGAAGAAGGTTAGACATCTTTGGTGGGGATATTTTTGGTCAATTGACTCCTGTGGCTGGAGCTCAAACTCCCGATGTAGAAGTTTGGAGAGGAGACTGTCACTGTCCCCTTTCTGACTGGATTGAATCAAAGAAGGTTCAGCCACTCATATGTACTGAGAAACAGGTTTATCCAAATACGAGTAATTCCTCTCTCAGCTACCTCATTTAAAACTGCAGTTACAGCCTCTCATTCCTCCTGACCTTATAGTATATATCTCTCCACAGTTCGTGTTTCTGCTAACTGATCCAAGGCTACTTCTATTCCTTGTTTGAAAGTCTGGGCTTCTATATCTGACCTGAATCAGAGAACCAAATAACCTATATAAAGTTTGTTGATTTTTTATTGTATTCCCCTCGATCATGTAAGATTTGTCTGTGTCTCCACCAAGCCATGATGGAGGGTCGTGCAAGAATGACCAAGCAATGGGGTACATAAGCAAGGAATATAGCAATCTTCCTTACATATCCGAGGTAGAAGGTAGACACACGCACTTAGAATGACAGTAAACTGCAGCAAGACCAAAGATGGCACAGTGATCAACAAGCCCTCCTGCCAACCAATAGATAGGAGACCTAAGGTCCAGAACCATTTAAACTTCTGCTTGGGCTTGCTGCGAAAACAGTACCTTTCGGATCAAAATCTAGATGCAATACCACCTCTAGTCCACAAACCCACAGTATGTTCTGAACCAACGAGTATCATGAAGTTGAAATAAATCAGCATTATAATCAAGTTGAAAATCAGCATAATCTTGCTTGGAATGAGAAATCCCATAAATCTCGCCGACACCCCACACCCACGGTCTTGCTTTCATGAATACAAGTACCATTTCAGAAATGCACACATGCAATAACTTAATTTGATGCAAGTGTTTAAACCAAAAGTAGAAGAATTATAATGTACAAAATATAAATAACATTTAAATTGCTAAGTTTAATTCAATATATATATCCATTAGTTAAACATATATAATTAATTGATTTTAAAGCTATCGTGGCATGTTAACTCGGTTCTGGTTTTATAAGAAAAACAATTAGGTATGCAATATTAAATTGGTTCAAACATTAGATATAAGATGATATGTCAATGCTCTTCCACAAATATAACAAATTATGTTTTGAAAGATCCTCAAAAGAATTATCATTTTGAATAATTATGTTGTTTAGAGAATAAAATTAGTTTTACTAACAATGACGAACAAATATATCCCCCCCCCCCCCCCCTACTCTCCTAACCCCCCAAAAAAGAAAACAAATATTCAATTAAATGAAATAATTCTTTTATCCAACAGAGTTATTATGGCTATTATTATTAGATAATTGTAACTACTTCACATTTCTTAACATAAATTTGAATTAAAATATTTGTATGAAAAAAAGATTGAGTAGTACCATTTGGTTATTCTATACATAGTAGAAAGTATATATAATAACTAATTACATCACTAACTACAAAACAAGTTTACTTTATGTCAAATCAAGTACAATTTTTTATTCTAGTTATATCTCAAAAAACATCCATCCAAACATATTTCATTCTTATCACATCTTTTCGTATAAAAATCCACACAAAATGACATTCATCCAAACATATTTTCATTTTTAACTTATAAATTAACTCCTCAAAAACAACTAATCCAAACATATTTTCATTTTTAACACAAAAAAAATAATAATAAAGGTTTGAAAACTCATTTTTCTACATTTTTCAACTTGAAAATGAGAATTGGAAATGAAAACGATATCATACAAGCCTATATATTTAGGGAGTGATTTACGGGACTTGTGTATATAAATGTAGTGTATATTGATGAAAAACATATCCGAAATTCCTCCATCTTCCTTTACCATATAGTATCAACATAGTTTCAGAAATTTCAGGGTACTGTTCTCTTTCGGTTGCCCAAGTGAGCAACATCAATTTCTTGTGGGTCACCTTGTTCGAGTGACCATTCGATCTCACCTCCACTACAGGGAGGAGTGTCGCCTTTGAATCTAGCCATTCATCGGAATCAGACTGCCGTTTTGTCGGCGCGTGTGTCTCATGCGCCATTGCAATTTTTTCGCCCAAATTTCACGCGCCAGCGTGTGAAGGCGCGTGGAGTAGCGGATCACTTTCGGGTAATGTTTTCCGGCGCTGCCCTGCTCAATTCTAGTCCACTGGCACATCTTTGGTGCTCCAAGTTGCGTTTGTTTGTGGCATCAGTTCTTGGTTTGGCCCTATTTGGTTTCTGTTCGGTTGCTAGCTCTTTTGTGATTTGTGTGGGTCAGCTTCTTTCTTTGGATTTTGGTATCCTATGGGTGAAAAACAAAAGCCCATTGTTATAGTATCTGCAAATGAATTTGCTAAGTTTCTTCAGTACCAAGAAACATTGAAAACCTCATCTCATCCTATCACTGTCATTGCTGAGTTGCCATTGCTGAGTCGAGTAATCCAAATATGTGTCTCCGTTCCTTCTCTTCACAATGGATTATTGACTCAGGTGCTACCAATCATATGACAGGTAATTTTAATAATTTTACCACCTTCAAACCACACATCTTTTCACCTTAAGTAACTTTCGCGGATGGTTCTACATCCAATGTTCTTGGTCCTAGCGCAGTTCATCCAACTTCTCTCTATCACATGTCTTGAGTCTACCGGATTTCTCTTTTTAATAATTTTACCACCTTCAACCACACATCTTTTCACCTAAAGTAACTTTCGCGAACGGTTCTACATCCAATGTTCTTGGTCCTAGCGCAGTTCGTCCAACTTCATCACTTTCTCTATCACATGTCTTGAGTCTACCGGATTTCTCTTTTAATTTAATGCCTGTGAGCAAAATTACTCGTGCTCTAAATTGTTGTGTCTCATTCTTTCCATTCTTTCAGATTATTATTTGTTTAGGATCTTGTGACGAAGCAGCTTATTGGTACAAGACGTATCGGGAGGTCTCTAGATCCATTGCTTACTCTGTTGTTTTAACTCATTTTGACGTTCATCGTCGGTTAGGACATCCTTCTCTACCAGTGTTAAAGAAAATATGTCCTCAATTTCAAAATGTCTCATTTTTAGACTGTGAGCCGTGTCAGTTAGCAGAACATCATCGTTAAAAACCCGGGAATTTTTCTAAAATCATAGGCTAGGTACATCATAGGTCTTTTCGTTCTGAAATCTCTCTTGCACAAAAAATTTCTTGGGTTTATTTTTTGAAAAATCAGTCTGAACTATTTTCTCATTTTACTGCTTTTTGTGCTGAAATTCAAACACAATTTAGTACTTCCGTGTGTACTTTGTGTAGTGATAATGCCAAAAAATATGTTTTTGATTTCTTTCAGACTTATATGACTAAACATGGCAATCTTAATCAACCCTCTTGTATTGACACACCATCTCAAAATGGCGTCGCTAAAAGAAAAAACATACATCTGCTTGAGACAGCTAGAGTACTCTTATTCCAAACACGTCACTGAATCCTTTTAGGTTGACGCTGTCTCAACAGCTTGTTTTCTAATTAATCGTATGTCATGTTATGTTCTTCACAGTGAGAACCCTTATAGTATCCTTTTTCCTGCAAACTGTTTGTTTCCTATAGTTACTCACTTATTTGGTAGTACTTGTTTTATTTGTGATGTTCGTCCTCATGTTACCAAGTTAGATCCCAAGTCAGTCAAATGTGTTTACCTGGTTTACTCTCGGTTACAAAAAGGGTACTGATGATATTATCCGTCTTAAGAAATATTTTATGTTTGTATATACTGACTTCACCTTTTTTGGAACATTGTTCTTTCTTTCCAGCCTCTTCTAATCCTACCGACAATCAAGGGAAGAATGATGATTTGTTGGTTTACCAAATCACCTGACTGTTGCTCCAACAGCACCACCTCCGTGTCATCCACCAATTGGCCATGTCTATTCCAGAAGGTAGGATCCTCCTAGTACACGTCCGGCACCAGTTTCTCCTTTGCCATCATGTCCCTTAGACAATAGTAATGATCTTCCTATTGCTCTCCATAAAGGTAAACGACAATGCACTTATCACATATGATCATCTATCACCATCGTCGTGCTCTTTTGTTACCTCTCTTGATTCTATATCTCTTCTTAAAACTGTTCATGAAGCCTTGTCCCATCTTGGCTTGTGTGTAGACAATGATAGAGAAGATGAATGCTTCAGATGCTAATGGTACATGGAAATTGGAATCTAGTGAGTCTATGTGCATGTAAAAGGCTATTGGATGTAAATGGGCCGTTGCAGTTAA
Source organism: Buddleja alternifolia (assembly GCA_019426215.1). Lineage (NCBI taxonomy): Eukaryota > Viridiplantae > Streptophyta > Magnoliopsida > Lamiales > Scrophulariaceae > Buddleja > Buddleja alternifolia. The sequence continues at coordinate 8,395,465 of CM033399.1, read as the reverse complement.
AGTTAATGGCTCTGTAACTCAACTTAAAGCTCGCCTTGTTGCTAAAGGTTATGCACAAATTTATGGTGTGGATCACTCTGATACCTTTTCCCTTGTGGCTAAATTGACCTTTGTTCATTTATTAATGTCTATGGCTACTACTCATGACTGGCCATTACACGATATCAAAAATTCCTTTTTACATAGAATTTTACTATAGGAAGTCTATATGGAGCAACCATATGGGTTTGTGCTCGGGGGGTACGGGAAAGTTTGTCATCTTCAAAAATCTCTATATGGCTTGAAACAGGGACCTCGTGCTTGGTTGGCAAATTTAGTCGGACAGCTAAAAAATTCGGAATGAGCAAGAGCAAATCTGACCATTCAGTGTTTTATAAACACTCTTCATCTAGAATTCTTCTTCTTATGGTGTATGTGGGTGACATTATCACTAGAAGTGATGCTATGGGAATATCATCTTTGAAGTATTTTCTTCACAACCAATTTCACACAAAGGATTTAGAGTCTTTGAAGTATTTTTTGAGAGTTAAGGTGACAAGAGGCAAGAAAGTCTCAGAGGCAATATGTGTTTGATTTGTTAACTATGACATGAAACTTAGGGGCTAAACCATCCAATACTCCTATGCCACGTAATTTGCAGCTCACAAAGGAGGAGACTTGTTTGAACATCCCGAGAAGTATAGAAGATTGGTAGGGAAACTGAACTATCTTACTAGTTGTAACTCGTCCTGATATGAACGAACTAAACATATTGATATTGAGATTGATTGTCACTTCGTTCGTGAAAAGGTGCAACATAATTTAATTTCTACCTGATATGTGAAGACAGGAGAATAGCTAGGAAATCTGTTTACAAAGGCTCTTAATGGGCTGCGGGTTGATTATCTTTGTGACAAGTTGGGCATGATTAACATCTATGCTCTAACTTGAGGGGCGTGTTACAAAATAGGAATGTATATATTTAGAGAGTGATCTACGGAAACTAATTGCTTGCCTTCCATATTTAAACTCTAGCTTGTATTTAAAATGTAGCGTATATTGATCAATGTCAGAAATTCCTCCATCTTTCTTTACACACCTTAAAGTAAATATACATGGATGTTTAAATGTATATGTATTTGTGCGGGAAAATTGCATATAACCCCCCTCTGTTATCGTTTTGTTGCTGAAAACCTCCTTGTGTTAATTTTTTTGCACGAAACCCCCTTGTGATCATATAAATCCTGCACGAAACACCCTTGCTGTCCCAATTTAACAGAGAGTGGCTTGTACGCGCCGGGGGTGCGAATTTTGGTCCATTTTGGCATTTTTAACCATAAATACCATATCAAAATGACTATAATGCCCTTCCAATGTTTAGTACATAACATTTTGGCCTTCTTTCCCTCTAATTTAAATAAAAATAAAAGACTAGTTTGGATAAAATTTATTGGGTATGATATAATGGATATGGGTTACCAAAACCCAATCTATAACTTTTAGTATTATTAGTTTATTTTTATTTTCTTTGTTGTTTTTTACCTTTTCCTTTATTCTTTCTTCCTTTTTCTTTTTCCTTATTTCCGTTGATCCCTTCTTCTTCCCCCTCAAAAGTCCAACACTCCTGCCACCTAAACTAGTCAGGAGGGTTTAACTTATTTTTTCCATCTTTTTTTTCTCTGTTACTATTTTTTTCGATTTTTTCCTAATTTGCCTCTTAATTTATTTAATTTTCTGATTTTATTTTATTTTTAGAATTTTCTCCAATCTATAACTTTTAGTATTATTAGTTTATTATTATTTTTTTTGTTCTTTTTTTCTTTCTCCTTTATTCTTTTTTTTTCTTTTTCTTCCTTTTTCTTTTCCTTATTTCCATTGATCCCTTCTTCCTCTCCCTCAAAAGTCCAACACCCTTGCCACATAAACTAGTCCGAAAGGTTTATTATTCCATTTTTTTCTCTGTAATTGTTTTTTTAGGTTTTTCCCTAACTATTGTCTTAATTTATTTAATTTTTTGATTTTATTTTATTTTTAGAATTTCTCCAATCTATAACTTTTAGTATTATTAGTTTATTATTATTTTCTTTGTTCTTTTTTTCCTTTTCCTTTATTCTTTTTTTCTTTTTCTTCCTTTTTCTTTTTTCTTATTTCTATTGATCCCTTCTTCTTCCCCCTCAAAAGTCCGACACCTCTGCCACCTAAACTAGTCCGGAGGGTTTAACTTATGTTTTTCATTTTTTTTCACTGTTACTAAATTTCGGCTTTTTTCTAATTTGTTTCTTAATTTATTTTATTTTTTGATTTTATTTTATTTTTAGAATTTTCTCCAATATTTTCTGAATGTTTTTTAATTTTTTTTTTAAATTTTGATTTTTTTTATTGTTGATTTTAGAAGATGTTTTTGAAATTTTTTTGCAACTTTTATTGTTATGATTTTTTGTTTTTTATTTTTCAAACATTTTCAATATTTCAATGATTCTTTTTGGATTTAAAAAAAATAACATCAGGAAGAGGAAATAGAAAAAGAAAACTTATTTTTGATTTTTATCCTCCATCTTCAAACTATTTTATTTTATTTTCCTGATTATTTTCTATACAAATTTATCTTTCTGAATTTTTTAATTTTTGGAAAAGAAATATGAACTTTTAAGTTAAAAAATATGATTAGAACTAAGATCAAAAGAAAATTAATGAAACCATAAAGGAAAAAGGATATTACTAAATTCAATTGTGTTGGGGGTAAATGGTACAAGAGACACAATGTAGGGGTGAAAAGTGCATTTAACCCTAAATCAAACCTTACAGAACAGGGGGCACCACGCAAAAAAAATTAACATAAGCGGTTTTCAACAAAAAAAGATAACAAAGGGGGGTTATATGCAATTTTCCCCCAATAGTTGACGGCGTTAGGATTTTTAACGGCAGATTAACAACAGGGGGAGAGTGTGCATGATTTATATGATCACAAAGGGGTTTCGTGCAAAAAAATTAACACAAGGAGGTTTTCAGCAAAAAACGATAACACAAGGGGGTTATATGCAATTTTCCCAAATGCAGGTAAACTATAGTTATAAAACCTCTGTCCGTGGTTCAGAATCAGGCCTAAACCAGTTGTTTTTACTGTGGGGACAGTCACCTTATCAACTATCTAGTCTGCGTCGATTAACAAAACTTTTTTTATTTTCAAAGATTTAAGGAAAAATGTTTAATCTGGCTTCAATCGCTATCATTTCCCGTTTTCAGCCTCACAAACAAAAGGTAACCAAGGGAACCAATTCTACTTTTGAACTAGGTTTTTATGGTCAACTTGGACTATTCATTTATAATAAATGAGCCCACTTAAGCTATAACCAACTTGTAGTTCAACTTGTTGAAATATTGCCATATAATCATTTAAAAATTATCGAAGAGTGGATTTCTCAAATCCATTTTGAAAGGATTTTTATATAGTACATATTACCCTTGGAGCATCTCTACTCCATTACTTGTAAAATATATATATATATAATTATGACATAACTGTTACATTGCGACTGGATAACTCATGACCCAAGAGCTGAACCAAGTACCTGTGACCCATGACCCAAGGACCTAGGTTTTCAAACATTGTTTGCGTATGCATTAATGGAGATTTGCATTTTCAGTCCCACAGTAGGGGTCATGTGCAGTTCCGATCCCAACATTGGGACTCACCACATTGCATCCTATATTTTCTAAAAATGGGCAATATTTGTCCCAAGCCAAATGCTCGTTAGATTTGGTCAGAGATATTATGTCCTCTCATGTGCTTCGCTAACTTAGCTTTTTCTTCAGTAACATAAGGACCAGAAGTGCACCTAGCCTAATTAATTGGACTAAAAAGGCACATGACCGTTATGTTTAATATTTTTCTTTTGTTTTTTGCTTCCTCTTTCTTTTCTTTTTCCCCTCATTTTACCAAGTTTTTTTCATAGAAGCATGAATAGTAATAAGAATAAGTACCTAGAATAGCATGTTTTTAGCACATACTACTACAGAGAAGGAAGAGGGAAATTTATGTTTATGTTTAAATTTAAGAATAATTATATAACATATATTTAATTATATGTGAATCATTGATACAGACTTGTAGATTTTGCATCTTACCTTACATCTTAATTAAAAATTTAAAATACACTAACTAATGAGACTCTTTAGAAAAAAAAAACTAAAATTACAAACTTTTGGGACAGCATTCTAAAATAAAATGACCGAGGAAAATTATAGAAAATTAAAAATTATAAAGTCAAAATTGTAAATTAAGGGCCAAAAATAAGGATCAAGCTCGAATATCACTCATATAAATATAGAAAGTTTTTAAGACTTTAATATTTCTAAATTTGTACAAGTACTAAATTTCAAAATACTGAACAATTGAACACTTGTTATCTATTACTGGGTTTTTGTTCTTTTCTATTTCGAATTTGTCTTTTTATTTTAGGTTATGTCCATAATCATATTGTTTTTGTGTTCTTTCTAGAAAGGATATACATCTATTTCATTAATCTTAAAATTTATCCATATATCTAACTTTGCCCATATAAATCACAGACCGCCGTCCACTTATCTAAAGAACTAGATATTTCTACTCAAAATTGGAATTACAATGACTTGGCATTTATCTAATCATTTTTCATAATATTCAGATGGGACAATGGAAAAAGAATAACAAACAAACAAACAAAGGTAAAGAAAAGGGAAACAAAGTGGGAGAAAGACAATAATGAGGACATTGGAGAGAAAAATATTAAACTTAACAACCATGTTCAGTTCTGGTCCAATTACTTAGGTCATGTGCAATTTCCGTCCCATGGACGGTAACCAGTTCAATTAACGGTCCACATGAGAAACACGAGCTATTTACATCCAAACTCCTAACCGCCGTTGAGCTTGAGACCAAATCACACATTTTGGAAGATATAGGATGCAATGTGGGGAGCCGCATAACAATGGTATTAAAGTTGCATTTGGCCAGTTATGGGACTGAAATGCAATTTTTCCTTTGCATTAACAAAGAAATATATCTCAAAGGTATATACATAAATGATAACCCAAACACATACAGAGAACCTCATAAGTATGACAAAAAGAATATGATTGAGTACCTGAACTCTTGTCCACAGGAGAGGCACTAACACTTTTGCATTGTTCTCCACATAAACATTTGTCCAAAGAGGGCTAGTAGAAAAATCCAGCAAAGGTGTTTCTGTTTCTGTTGTCACATTGTCATTGCTAACTCGTAAACTCAGTACAGATGCATCGAAGTAAGTACCTGCAGCTCCACCATTCCTAGAACACCCACTACTCAATCCACCTGCCACAGGAAACACAAATCATTTTAGGCGATTGATCCAGGCACAAACCTATGTAGAAGAAAATTGCTGTTTCAAAAGTACTGAACGTGTTTGCACTGGTAATTGGCATGCAATATTTGAGACATATATTCAAGTTCTGATTTTAGATTTTGTTTTGTTTTTACATGAACTCCATCACACAACAGGGTGTATAACTATAAGCACATGGTGGAGACGAAGTCGACATTCATATAAAGGAAACCATCCAAGCTATAAAGAGCACTGGCACCTTTAAGTGACATTTATGTTTTCAGACCTAGCACAAGATCTCAATTAAGCATTCAAAAGGAAATATTATTAGTTGGTAATAAAATGTGTTAGCATCTGTATTACTATGATCGTAAGGTATTACTGATGAACAGAAGTTTAGGAGCAAGAGCAGCAAATCTCAGGACAAAATTGAAGAAAACAAAACAGAAATTTTTTACAACATTAAGTTCCGAGAGCCGAACGATGGTAGAGTGAACTTAACTCTTATATCCATTGAACTTTTCACCAGTCTTAAACTATAAGACATGAGTTAGAACCAGGTATATTTTAGGGAAAATTACTACACAACCCTTAAAATAATTATTCATATCCAAAAAACTCAAGAAGATCCCTTTCAATCTGTAATACACTAGGATTCACGGATACTCCTAAAAATGACCCCGTGCAATATCGTACTCGTATCGGAAACGGAAACGGGTCGGATACAGGGTGGATACAGGTCGGATACGATTTTAAAGTATCCAAAAATAAAAAAAATAAAAAATTTTGGATACGGTATCCGATAAGGGAATTAGAAGTATCCGGGAAGTATCGGATACGGCAGGGGTGTTTTTTGATGTTATGAAATACATTTTGGGTCAAAACTCAAAATTCAAAAGCAAAAACTTATTACTATAATAATCTAACAAAAAAATTCACGATTAATTGGAAAAAAATAGAAACGAGAATGAAGAAGAAACCCTCATCCGTCTTCTGCTCCGCAACGGCGATACCCATTATGCGATAGAAATCCATCTTCATCTTGCAACTGTGAGTAATCCGTCTTCTAGACTCCTTTCAAATTCCACCCTTCGGTTCTTCATGAACTCTTCAAGTAAGTTATTTAGGATTTTAAGATTTGTTTACAGTTTTCAATTTTGTTAAATATTTTGTTGTTGCGCTGAGTATAAACAATGAACACTCTTCTACTTAGTAATATGCAATAATATGGATTGAGGCTTGTATTTCTCTCTTGTAATGTTGTTCGCGAAAAATGTTGATAAAATTTTAGAGTCACGTAATTGGTGTGTAGAATAAAGTTTCAATAGTTATGACTAGAGTTATGACTATCGATTATAGAAATTTTATATGTATAATAATAAATTAATTATTATAGTAGCTTCTTCATCTATAAGTATGAATGGTCATGTGACTTCATTTAGTGGATTGTAAGAAATTCAAGTTTATATATATATATATATATATATATATATATATATATCATCATATCTCCCACGTATTGTATCCTAGAATTTTGGAAAATGGTGTATCCCGTATCCGTGACGTATCGTATCCATATCCATATCCGTGCATCATAAGTAATACACATTCCACTAATAATTCGGAAAAACCCAACAGTTAAGTGTTAATAAGTTTCTAGACCAAATTACCCTTGACTTTCTAAAGTAAGAATTAATCAGTTGTTCTTTTTATGGAAATCTTCTATTTGGAATTTTCAAATTGATAAATTACAAAGAAATTTACTAAGTACACCCTAAAATAAATTTTTGTATCCAAAAACCCATGAAAACATTTTTAATCCGAAATACTTTTTTCTCCAACTTTTTATTTGAAAACCCCAACAATGAAGGATAACTATTTTTTTATAAAAATACCCTTGAATTTTAGGTTAATAATTACCTTGAATTTTAGGTTAATAATTAGTCAATTGGTTCGTTTTAATATAATTTCTTTTTATTTTTTATTTCTCAATTTGATAAAATTGGGTTATGAGAAGATTACTATTTTAAAGTTTATAAATAAAATGTTTCATATGTCTTCTTTTTAGGTTTAACATGTTAACTAGCCTAAAAAATATCTTTATTATTTTACAAAGGTACAAAAAGAATTATGAAAACTTGGGAAATTACTAAAAACCCCTTAAAATAATTTTCCATATCCAAAAAACCCATGAAAATATTTTCAATTTTAAAAATCCATTCTACAAACTTTTCATTCCAAAAACCCCAAAAGTGAAGATTAACAACTTTTTGGATTAAACTACCCTTCATTTATTAAGTTAATAATTGACCAATTATTTTTTCTTATTGGAATTGTTTTGTTTTAATTCTTTTGAAATTTTAAATATTTTTATATAATTTATTTTTTATTTAAATATGGTAATTATATATAAATATATGTTTTAAATTTATCTAAAAGATTAAAAAATCTGAAAATTTAAAATTAACATCATAATTAATATAAATTAGCAATATAAATTTTTAAATAAATAAATTTCATTGCAAAACTACAATTGATGAATTTTTAATTTGGAAGGCTAAGGGCAAAGGCTATAAATTTGTTAACCCTAAATATTGGGTTTTTTGGAATAAAAAGTTGATGGTGTGGGTTTTTTGGATTGACAAATATTATCATGGGTTTTTTTGGATGTAAAAGTTTATTTTAAGGGATTTTTAGTTATTTTCCCTACAAAATTTCAATTAATATCGTAATTAATACAAGGTGTCATTTTAAAAAATTTAAATAGAAACTTTATATAATAAACCAACTGGTTAATTGTTATTGAGTCAGAAAATTATACATCTTTAATTTTTGGGTTTTTGAAAGTAAAAGTTGGTGAAATGGGTAATTTTTATTTGAAACTATTATCATGTGAAAAAATTAATTCTAAGAGTGCTTTAGTAATTTTTTCTAAGTTATATTGATTACAGTTTTAATCAAATTCTAAATTTTTTATATGTTCTCAAAATTATGGAAGATTTATTTTTAAGTCAATTAATATATTGAAGTCAAAAATATTAAAGAAGTAAAATTCTTACTACACAGTTTTCCAATTTTAAAAGTTAAAATGAAAGATTTTGTTGGAAAACCAATTGATTAACTCTTCACCTAAGAAACCAAGAATAACTTTGTCCAAAAGATTATTAACCCAGTTGGACTTTTCTGCATGAAAAGTTAGTGAAATAAATATTCTGGATTGAAAACTATTTTTGATGGGTTAATAGATATATATTAAAGGAGTTTTTATTAATTTTCCCGATATAATTCCTTATAAAGTAAAAATCTTAGAATGTCAGAGTGTGCAGACCTAATTTTGATATAGGGAAATTTACTAAAAACCTTAAAATTAACTTTTATATCCAAAAAACTCATTTCAGCAGCTTTTCATCAAACAAACCCAAAATCTAGGGTTCATAAATTCATGGACTTAATTGTTTGTAGCCTTCTTAATTAAGAATTAATCATTTGTACTTTTGTTTAAAAATTTATTTACTTTAGAACATTTATACTGATTTGATATCAAATATGATTTTAATTTAAAACTTTCTAGATTTTTTAATTTCTTCTTAAAATGAAAAAAGGGTATTTTTAGATAATTACCATGTTAAAATTAATCATAAACTATATAAAAATATTTAAAATATTTAATGTCAAAAAATAAAACTCATAATACACAATTTTCAATTTAAAAATCCAAAATGAAAAGATGTCACGAAAAAAAATTAATTGATCAATTCTTAACTTAAGAAATGAAAGATAATTTAGTCCAAAAGTTGTTAATTTTAACTTTTGGGTTTTTTTCCAATGAACAGTTTTGTGGAATGGGTTTTTGTAATTGAACGATATTTTAGTGAGTTTTTTGGATATTAAATTTGATTTAGGGGGATTTTAGTCATTTTCCCCTTAATATATTGACAGTGCTTCCCCAAAACTTACACAACTTAGCATTCGTTCAAACAATTAATCCAACATGTATTGTTATTAGATAAAATAGTGCTAATATAAGGAAAAAATTTAAGTCACTAATACGACGTGCTTAAACTTATCACAGAGCAAAGAGAAAGTTATAAAACCACAAGTGTATTCCTACCTCTCATTATCCTTCCCGTTTTCTAGATTATAACGCAAGAAGTTTTCACGGAGCAAGCATACTGCAACACTAGTTTCTGTTTTGACGGCTGGAAACAAGTTGCATATCATGCCCCATTCTAATATTTTTTTCCTTGAGAAACAATCAGGGAGCATACTGAATTTATATAGTAATTCAACTGCTAAACTGAAAGGCAATGTATGCATAACTTCCATTGGTATAAGGTCATAAATGCAAGACTACGTTGTCTATTGTGTAAAAAGCATTTTCCCCCCAACCTATGTCACACTGAGCACTTCACCCCATTCTAAAAAAATTCGCACTTTGCCCCCCAACCTTTGATTTTTGTTGCAGAACACCCCTTTCAGCTGAATAATCCACTAGTGTTCATCAACAAAAATCAAAGGTTGGGAGGCAATGTGTGAAAACTTATAGAATAGGGGGCAAAGTGCACAACATGTCATACATTGGGGGGAATCTGGATTTACCCTTGTCTACTTTACCATGAATTCTCTGATGCTTTGTCTAACTATAAAGAAAATGTCATTCCAAAACGTATTTGTTCAGGAAGATCACTCCCAATTGATATCTAGTTGATCATATGAAATCCTCTAAACTAGTTGATTTGAAAGAGGAGATCAGCATGAATGAACAGAATAAGAGCCACTACTTGGTGTCATAAGGTTCAATCACATGCGAATTTCATAGGAATTAAGCATGTCTCAGAGTAAATAAATATAATGGATATGATATTATCATATTACACTCAGCAGAAGCTATAGATAAACACTTAGCGTCATATGCAAAGGAGGAAACAACTATCTACTCTTCTGGCTTTCATTAGCTTTTACCTTGTACTCCCTTAAAGACCAACTTTTCAACCTTATCCTCCATCAGTCAAAAGTAAGTGTTTGCTTGTATGAAGATGATTACATACATACGTACTGAGGCATGTATGTAATGAATGTGTGTGCATAAACATATGCAGGCATAAATTGTATAAGCAGTTTCTTATGGATCCTTATTCTAAAAGAATAAGAAACTAATTGAAATGCCAAAAGAACGATTCCTAACTTTAGGCAAGTTGATTTCTTCGTTACCTCAAAATTCTGTACCAAAAGCAAAACCCAATTCTAGGTAGTGATTATCTGTCATAACAAACAAAACCTAAACTTTCCACATTAAAGTCACGAATATTCAAGGGACAATCCTGACTAGCCATCATAGGAAAATTCACGATGAGTGCTGCTGCAATAACATTGCGAACAGCAAATCAGAATCCAATCAATATCAACAAAAGAATCCCTTAAGTTTGGTATCAGCAAACCCCAATATGCGATTTTATCCTAACAAGTAAGAGGTATTCAAGACTATTAAATTCTAATCATTCAAATTATTCTGCCACAGAGTAGGACGCTGCATTATATTATCCCCAATCCAGTACCACATTGTTATAGGCATGAATAAATTTAACCAGACGAAAAATGGTAAATGGATTAATCGAAGAGGAATAGGTCTGCAACAAAGTACACAGAGATGAAATAACACTATGTCAACAGTGCTTTTCAACAAGGTAGGGCACTGAACGCATTGAACACTATGGGTGCTGGGAGTAAGTATATGTAGCAGAGTAAATAACAAGTAATAAAGGATTAATTGTTTTACAGAACTGTTATATAAGCAAAATAAACAAATCGACAAGTTAGACAACATTGCAGGAAAACTAAGAACTATATGAGTAGGCTATTTGTTCAGTAGGATCAATAAACAAGATAACAGATAATAACAACAGGAATATAAGAAGCACCTTGCGGTGCACCAAGATTTCAGTTTATCAATATGTTCGTTTGTCTTTTAGCCCAGGAATAATTTAATCCACTTTAAGTTCTAAGTTACACTTTGATCCCAAACCTATCCTATGGATACTATGAGACAAGACAACCTATATGTTAACTTGGTTTTATGATGCCCTAAGTTCCTCATCAGGTCCCTAAAATGAAAAATTTGAAAAATGTTTTGATGTTCAAGCGCACCCTTTCCCTAATTGGATGTATTGCTTTACTTGTTGGTCAAGATAGAATACAATAGTGGGGTGCCTTCCGGACAAAGATCATTATTCAAAGAGTTACTTAATTAGGATTGGATATGAATAAGCTAAATAAGACAGGATGATCCAATTATGCCATCAAAATAGTGTTACCGTTTGGTTATAATACATTTAAAGAGTCTCCTATATATTTCTCGGCACAAGGGTCTAGAAGAGTTATTTCCTATAAGAAAATGCAACATTAATGCTAAAGTTGTTCTGTTATATCTTTCATTGAATATTCTTTTTTTGACTAAAATCATGTCCCTGGTTTGCCTTTATTGATATACTTGATAAATTCATGCAGTATGATCCTTGCAAGTGTCTGTAAGTCAGCTTCATCATTACCATGGATGTCCTTAATTCTATTCCGGAAAAACAAAAAGAAAGAAAAATCCTCATAATAAATAGTTTAGCCTGCAAAGAACCATAAAAGGACTTCATAACGAATATATAAATAATATGACGACTTTTATGAACTTCAAGTAAACAAATGAGACGTAGAAGCAATACAGGTGCTGTATGAGACCCGTCAAAGTAGATCGACTGAAAGCAGCAAAAAATTGAGACACAGAATGAACATTGCAATGTTATCAAATAAACTGAGACACATAAATGAACATTGCAATGCTATCAATAACTGGACACCACAGGTTCTTTACATAGCCACTGAATGTTAAAGCCACTACCACTAAGATTTAGAATAGAAGATCCCCGTGACCCTTACGAACAATAAAGAACATAGCAGTTCACTATGCACTGGGGTATATAACTACAAATACCAGGTAAAGAGGATCAATACGAACCATGCACTGTGACCTTTATATCTTCTTGCTTGCTGTAACAGTTCAGCGATATCCTTCCACCTCCACCTCCACCCCATCCCCGACCGCCAGCTGCACTTACAATACCCAAGCCCTTCCTGTCCAGTCAAACCACATTAATAACACTGCTGTTGGACCAAGTAAACCAAGAGTAGCCTAGAAATGAAAAGACTTTTAGAGAAATATATCGAGCTAATTATCAGCGAAAAGCCAAAAAAAATCAGAAGAGTGATTCATTCCATTTAGTTTTCAGCTCCCAAACAAGAGTAAAAAAGCCGAATCGTCCTATTGGCATCGAAGTTGGGCAAAGGACAGGTGCATTTGATGCATATGTGAAGAGCTGAAAACACTCAAAACTATGATTGAGAAAACCATAACAAATCTAAGAATCCCATACAGATTATGACCTGGATTGAATCAATTCATATTTTAATCTTATACACAAATCCATCAACTCTAGAGGATGCTCTCACATTCTTTGCCACATAATTTAGATGAAAACCGTTCTTTATTAATCTTCCTATAGCCCATTGGAACGATCTTTGGTCGTGCAAACCAAAGGGTATGATGAGTTTGGGTTTACCAAGTCTGACAAAAAAGGATTATTTTTCGTCAACATACTCCCTTCCTACTATACACGATCAACTATGTGGTAATAACAAGATTAGAACTATATAGGTCTAGCATCAATTATTTCTAGTATTATCTTCAAAATCAAACAGTCTGAGCTAAAAAATCAGTGTTGTGCCCAAACATTGTCTTTCTTTTTTTGTAATAAAGAAGGAAACGGAACAGCTTGCAGTCATATCAAAAACAGCACAGCATGATGCAGTGTTGAGTTCCCAGATAGGGCAGGACGAGGTCACGATATTAAACAAGTTTATGGCTTTCTTCCTTGTACAGCAAATGGTTATGTCCTCTGCCTATAAATTTGTATATCTTTATACACAAAAACATACAAAAAGATCTTCTCCTTTCCTTAAAACTTTTATAAAGTCAAGCACACGCATTCTCTTTCTTCACTAAGAAATGAAAAACTCACGAAAAGATTCAAGATAAATACACAACATATATGGCTCATACGAAGTACAGCTTGATCTTAAAGCGAGTGTGGATGAAGCTTTTATTACTTCAGTAGTTAAAAAGTCATGGCACAGCAGTTTATCAAACTGAAAAAATTGACATTGTGAGGAGTGTATTCATCTTCTCTGCAAAGGTCTTGGTCCACAATCAATAAAGGTCTGTAAGTTTGTTTAGGAGTAGACTGGAATTGTATCTTCATATTTCACTGACATATAGAAGAATGACAAGATTTAACACATAAGAGTTAAGGAAATGATATCAGTAAGCAAGAAGTTTACTCACAACTTCTGAGCTCGTATGATGATACTTCCACCAGATCCCCCACCTCCAAGGGATCCTCCGTCCCCACCTTCTGCATATATAGATCCATTGATATATAGAGCATCTTTTATATCAAGCAGAACACGTCCACCACCATTTCCCCCAAATTTGTGGTTGTCAGATGTGCCACCACCCTTGCTACCATAAGCCCACGGCTTAGACAAGGTCTTCCATGCATAAACATCACCACCCCAGTTGGTATGATTAGTTTTTGTACAGGACGCACCACGTCCGCCATGACCTCCACCAGCTCCATCATAGCCAACGGGTGTTCCACTAGAATGAGCAGGTGGTATTCCACCCAACGCTGATGTAGTCAGAGATGAATTAGGTCCCAAAGTCAGATTGACAGCAGAAACCACAACAGTGCCAGCCACTATAGCTGCACCTTGACCAACTTTCACATTGCCAGATAAGTTGAAACTTATCGTACACCCTTCTATTGGACAAACAATTTCCACATGAGGAAGTATCTCAAGGTTTCCAGAGCCAATTGCATAAAAGCCAGTATTCCTAGACAGGTTGGAATTGAGCAAACAGGTTGTATCAAATGATCCAACACCCTTCAAGTCCTCACAAGAAACAAAATCAACTATTTGGCCTGAAAATCGTGATTTTTGAGGTTTGGTAGTTGCATTGGCCTGAGTTCCACCAGTTAAAAGTGAATGATGATGATATGACTCTCCTTCCAACACGGAGGTCTGTTCTTTATACCACTCCAAGCGATGAGAAAGCACATATACTGAAAGATATCCAGACAAAATGCACCAGCAAATATAATACTGAATATTCAGTGGACGCATGACCACCCGATGATATAATATGCGTCAATATTGATCAGCACATGAATGAAAAACTGCTATAACCATCGAAATTTCAACCTCTTCCCCTTAGGATCAGCGGAGTGGATGCTAAATGAGCAAATTACAGTTCTTCACCAAATTATACCCTCGACCTCTCCCTTGCACCTCTTATATGTTATTAAATATCCTTATAAAGCAGTCTACGGGCACACATGAAACACATCCTGCAATTAAAATGTGTTTCAAATATATCATTTCCTTATCACAGTATCAATGATAAACATTAGACAAAAACAATATAAAGACCACTCCTGGAAGTATGAGGAGTACATGCCCGGTTTAGCTACTCAAAGGTGAATTCTCTTTGTTTTGCCTTAAGAAACTAAAAAAAAATCAGGGAAAAAAAGCATGTACAAAAGAATGGCAATCAAAATTCACAATCAGGCACTCACCTATGCAAGCAATGCAGATTCAAAAACAATACTAAAACACACAAAAATACATACTTTTCCCATACTAAAGGGCTCATGCGTACACAATTTTAGTATTACATATTCACCTCCCCCAAATACATCCAGATTCAATTCCCACTAAGCACTATGCATCATAACTGCATACACATAGTAAATTACGTAAATACATATATCACATACACATATGATCGTAGTTATGTATATAAACATAATACACCAGTACATACATATTAGCGCAGAGAAAAGGGAACTGACCAATTGAGGGGAATTGAGTTGAATCTTGGAACTCAATTTCGAATTCCGATACCGGGTTCAGTTTCCCTTTATCGAAACAGTAGATTAATTTTTTGAAGTCAGAGTCTGGTCTATTTTCTGATAGAAGATAGATTAATCTTTTCTAATTCTGTATATTTTAAGGGGAAAATTTGACAAATGTTTGAAAATGGTGGTGATAGGGAAGGGTGACATGATGGAGACGAGTGATGGTGAGGGGGGGGGGGGGGGGGGGGGGTGTTAGCATATAGCAATCGTATGCAGTATGGAGTGTGAGAGTGAAGTGGAGGAGTCCAAAAGGTAAGTATGCATCGCTGTATTCTTGTATAGAGATCTAACCTCTGAGGTGTCCTAATATTTACATATTTATATACATATACATATATATTATATTATATATATATTATAATATAATATATATATATATATATATATATGGAGGTTGCGTTGCGTATATATTACTACTCATAATAAGACTTGTCTTTTGCCTTCATCTACGGAATTTGTCACTCTCCCTCCTTTATCACTATAGTTTTGTCTCGAGTCTTATGAATATTGTTTGTTTTCGAGGCGGGATGGAGCGGTTGTATATAAATTGAGTCGAATCGAATAAAATTTATTCAAATTTATTTTTATCATTATTGAGTATCAAATTTTACGTTTAAGATTGGTTTGTTTGTTAATAAAATTGAACTCAAACAATCCTGATCGAGTCGAAAACAAGTACGTTCGATTAATTAGATTCTTTTGTACATGTTTTATTACTTTTTATTAATTGGCTTGAGCAATATAACTTATCCAATAAATAAATTTATTCAAGACACAATTGTTATCCTAACAAACCCAATTCAAACTATTAACGTTCGATCTCGAATCAAAAATCAAATATAGTTCACTTCTTATCCCCAAATATAAGACATGTGCTCCTCACTAGGTGAAACCTACGAACTTATAAGTAGGAGATCTCATCCAATAGTAGAGGTTTTGGACAAAATATTTATGGGTGATTGATGTGGGTTAATTTTAGACCATATATGTTTATAATCTCCTCCATATTTCGTCAATGAAATTCCTAGACCTACCAAAGAAAATAGAGTTAGAAGACGCGCTAAGGCTTTTTCCTGCTTTGGCCATCTAACAATTTCAAAAATCTTTCGAAGAAATTCTTATATAATGTTAAAGAACTCATATGTTCCCCTCCTTTTCAACCTTAGAAAGATTAGTATTTAGAATTCTCCATAATATGACACAAAAAATTCTAATTGTGATAGAATTGTGGAGCTTAGGGGGCGTACAATAATCTATGTATTCAATTTAGCCTAAAACATATTTTAGCTACATCAGTGATAGTATAAATAAATTTCATAGTTGAGAGATTACTTTCATACATAGGCATGAATATCTCAATGTTTTAATAGATTTTTTTTTTTTTGTATGTGATTGTGATATTCAAGCATGAAATGGTTTGCTTAAGATGAGAAACGTCAATGAAATGGGTTAAGGACCAAAGGCCAACGCGCAATTCTTTTTTTTGGTAAGAAATATGTTATTGAATTGTATGCCGGCTACGAGTCTCTTCTTTATGGTTTAATATTCTGGATTTTTTTTCTTGTTCATTATATATGCACAGTATACACTGTACATCAACTTAAATTATCTTCAAGGTATCTTAATTTAATTTTATTCATATGCTATGCTCTAAGCCTGAGAATATCATTTAATAATTCACAAATGCGAGATGATGCCCAAATTGGAGAGAGAAAAAATGTGGGATTGTTTCGTGTTTTCGAACAAACTAGTTTAGGGAAGGATTTCGAATATTCGATCCAAGCCCCATGATAATTCTCAACCTAGAATTATCTAATAACCCCTGCCTATGTGTGCTAATGGTGGTTTATGACTTGAATTGATTTCGTTATTCGATTCGTGTAGTAATTAAAGAAGATATATTAATACCTAAGCGACTAACCAACACTTAATCGCCTAAACGTAAATATACTTCAACAAACAAAGAAGATACACTGGAATTTAAGCAATTAATCAACACTTAAAAGCTTAAATATAAATATACCTCCATGAATCTTCGGCTGAATTCTTCTTGATACAAAGTAACAGTGCTCGAGTACAATAATGCTAACCGCTAATCTACGCTACTGACTAACTGACTAAGTACACTAAGCCTAATTAAGCCTAACTACGTCTAAAGCTATTGAAAGAGAAAAAGAAAGTAATTCTTGCAGAGTTGATTTTGATTGTCTCCCTTTTTCTTCTTCTTCTTCCCTGCATATATACTCTAGCCCTCCGTCTTGGTTTTCTCGTAACCTCCACGTTTGCCAACTTGCGAAAACCGCTTGCAACTCCCCTTTTAAATTTGTTCCGCTTGGCGCCTATTTTTCTGATCGGATTAAGTTTCTCCTTGTTTATAGTTATCGGGCTTTTAAAGATTTGCCCTCTATGCCTCGTTTCCGGGTTTTGGGCCCCACAGTTGACAGACTCCATTTTTGGCTCATCTGACCTCATTAGGATTGCACTTCTCTTTTGGGCTCAATATATGTTATTGGTCCAAATTCCATTTTTTCTTATATGTAAACAAATGCCCCCCTAATGCTTATGAATGTTTCGAATTTATGGGCATTAAATATGTTGCATGTTTCGAATTCGTGAGTATAAACTGACACTGAGTATAAACTGACACGTCTGTTCGTCTATCCATGTTTGAATTATATTAAAAAGACATGTCCTCTTATGAGTGTCTTTTCATATTTTCTGGCGGGTATGGAAATACGCGCCTCTTGATGAAGAAACGTCAGGGTTTTTCGTCTTCCTAATAACTAGTCAGGATTTTTCGTCTTCTGATAACCAATAAGTGTGTCTTTTCATCACCAGGTGTTTAAAACCCCTATAAATAGCCGACCATCTTTCAGCATAACTTTTTTGATTACTCGGCTTTATCTCCCTTCATCTTCATCTCCTTCAAGTGAACCCATAAGTCCGTCGTCTTCGAGGGGTCTCGTTTTTCACATCCTTTGTTTTCGCACGATAAGAATCATAATTTCTCTATCCTTTTCACCCCCTTTCGAGGTCTCACCATCGATTCGGATTGATGGCTATTCCTCCTCACAACGCCGCCCATGATTTGGATTTTTTGGTTTCTCGAGTGACTTTTCTTGACTGTGAAGCGGCCGAGGATTTACATAACATCATTGCGGCGTTTAAAGGTCATTATAGCGACGTCAAGGTCGCAATTCTCGAAGAGACCCAAGTGGTGCCTCGATGGTTCTCTGCTCGTCGAGGTCAGTTGCTCAATCATCTGACTCTGGGCCCTCGGTTCGAATCTTCAGCATTCGAGCGTGGTCCGCCTAATACCCCTGAACTCCTCGGTACTTGGCCCTATTTGGAAAGCGACGATGCTCCATTGTGCTTGCGAGGTGTAGCCCCCAAGTTAGCTTGGACCAACATGAAGAAACCCATCAATGGGTGGATAGGCAATACCGATGCTTTTTTGTGGTTTAATCGGCTTCAACAATTTCACTCGAAATGGACGAATAATCGAATTATGGGGCTTATTCGAATAGCCTGCTACCAAACGCTTCCCTTCGAGCAGGTGTTAACGGATGCCCTAGCCTTTTCGTGGCATCCCTCATACAATTGTTTTGTGTTACCTCGAGGATTTCAAATGATAACACTCAAGGACGTGGCTTTAATTACTGGGTTGTCTCCCCATGGGACCATACTTCCTACCGGAGAAGCGATTAGCAACTCTCGGGCCCTTTTAGTGTCTTCGTCCGAGTGGCTTAAGGGTCATGGTAAGAGTGGTGGTGCGAACATTGCTTACTCTACGTTGGTCACACATTTCTCAGAATGTGGAGACCCATTACCGGCTTTCGAAGAGATACTGTTCTTGAATTTTGTTTTTTCTCGCTTATTCATGAACTCCGGCTGTGCTGTAAATAAAACTTTTCTCCCACTTTCTGCTAACATTGTGGCCACTATGGGGCCAATGGAATTAGCTCCTATAGTATTATCCCAGTTTTATCGCATGATGTTTAATCTCCATCGGGACCCTTCGAATGTTATGAGGTTATCAGGTCCCTTATGGCTGTTGTCCTTTTGGGCTTTCCTTTATTATCCCGATTTGTTAAATACTAGGACCCCCGAATCTTTCGAAGAATCATCTCAAGCCTCTTCTATCTTCCAACCTTCCTCGAGTTGGGTCTGTTACGGAGAAGTGGCTATCAATTTGCTACTTCCTCTCGAGAAGGCCTCTTATCTTTTAGCCTTGAGTACTATTTATAACCCACTCTTCGTCTCAACTTGGTGCCCTCTTTTCGAATTGCGGCACGGGCAAGCATTTTCCCATTGGTCCCATACTGCCCTTCTAGTTTGGTTAAGGGATATTGATTCTTTGAAGCGTTCTGACGATGATCGCCCTTATTGGCGTTCGGTTCTGTCTTCTCGAGATTTACTGTTCGCAGATAACACTCTGGGTGTTGAGGTTTATAACCCTCAGGTAACTTTTTATGTACTTATGTACTTTTCATTTTTTGATCATTTATTGTCTATCGAGTATGTTTGTTTATTTCCTGGCTAATTATTTCTATCTCTTGCAGCTGTGTTCGAGGCAATTCGGTCTCACTCAAAGTTTTGCACTTCCTTTCTTGGGGACGATGAATCGTCCATGGTCAAAAAGGCAGTACACTATCCCGAAAACCAAGAGGGATCGAGTGGAAACTATCATTCGAGGGATGCTGGCCTGTCAAGTTCTTCCTATTCCAGTTCCTGCCTTCTGTAGAACCCTTCGAGTGGAGCAATGTTTCACTAATTTCTGGAATCGCGTCTTGCAACGGAATTATTCCAGGCAGATTATCTGGAAGTTGGTCATCGATGCTGCCAAACTTTGCGTGAGTTCCGCAAATGTAGGCGAACTTTCGAGACTTCTCTCAGTAGAGGTATAGTAGTGAATTTTTCTTTTTTAATTTTCCCATTTTTGTTGAATGTTAATTTCGCTTCTCTTAATTCGGTAGGATGATGCTTATCTCATTCCTCATGACTTAACGTTTGGCTGGCGATTTGAAAGGGATGATCCCCTTATTCAAGTTCTTCGAGCCTTTCGAGAATCAGAAACCCTCGCTAGAACTGCCCCGAGTGCCAGGGTTAGACCTCCAGCGAGTTCTACCGGAGCGTCGAAGTCGAAAGCTAGTTCTTCTACTACTTCAGTCCCGATTACTCGAAAAAGAAGAGCTCTTCTGATTTCTGAGGCCCTTCCTCCGGTAACTGATTCGACAACCGAGCCGCCCCAAACTTCAATCGAAGATGAAGTGGAAGACGTGGACCCCCAGCCACTTATTTATAGAAGTAGGAAACGTCTTCGCTTGGCAGAAACGATCGAAGTCCTTGGTAATCATCTTTGTTTTTTACCTTGTTTTTATCATTTTGGCATCCTTAAAGGTTCTTGCATCATTTTTTTCTTATATTTATGTTTTCTGTATAGATTCTTCGGTGAAGACTGCCACACTCAAAGAACTCCCTCTCGAGCTCAATGTCGAGGATATTCTCGACACCAACTCTCCCACAGCTCTTTCGGCTTCTGGACTCAATCCCGAAACCCAGACAGCCCTAACTGAGGTTATTACCTCCTTCGGTACTGTTTCTTCTGGTAAGTATGTTCTTGTTTCTTAAAATTTATTTGGATAAGATTTCTATCCTTCGACTGGATTTTAATGGGGGTTTTCTTTATTCGTAATAGCTTCGACCGAGGTTCCCTCCTCTTCTTTGGCTCCGGTACCTTCCGTCTACCATTCCGATGATATGGCGACCATTGACGGCCTTTTCTCTATCCCTGTTTTGCCCTCTTCGATTAGGCTGTCCTTTTCCTCCCTGACGGGGGTTTCGACTATCTTTGTGGATCTTTCTATTCTCGGTTCGAGCCCTTCTGGAGGCCATTCTCTCCAATCTTTGTCGGGTCCTTCTCGTCTCCCGGCCTCTTCTGTGCACATTGAAGAAATAGACCCAGTTTCTGATGTCAGGGTCGTTCCTAGTCTTGATCCGTCCTCTTCGACTTTGGCGACTTCGTCAGAATTTGAAGGTGAGTTTGAAAATTTTATTTCTTATGTTTTCTTTTCGAGCTCCTATTCACACACGTATTTTACTTCTTTCAGGAGCAATTGCGTCGTTGGTATTTTCCCGGGGAGAATTAACTGAGGCTCTTTACGATATTCGCCGCTCTCTGAATGATCCTGTCTTGATTAGGAGGCTTCGAGCCCTTCTTGACGAGGCTTCCTCGAGGGTTGCCGATCCATGGTCGCCCCTGTTTCACGTGGCTTGCCAGGTATTCGAATCGTGCCTCACTCGACTTTGTGAACTTTTTGACCGAGGCATCAATCCATTTGCTGAAGATATATCCCCCGAACTTTCCCAGCGATTATCTCAATTAAAGAATCGGGCCCCAATTTTGGAGGGTACTCGAGCAGACTATTTATCTCGGATAGCTGCTATAGACGCGCAAATTGCAACCCTTCAATTGGAAAGAGATCGTCTTTCGGACCTCACAAATCGAGTTGAAGAGGATCTTACTGATCTCGATGACCAAATCGCCCAACTCACGTATGAACTTGACGAAGTGGTTAGACCGGTTTTGCTTGAAAAGGACGCCTTCGATTCTGCCCTTGAAGTTCTATTTAATTCTTTACATTTTATTCGATTTTAGAACACTTTTGATGTAATCCGTAGATCAGTGTTTTTGGACTATTTTTTAGTCGTAGTTCTTAGATTAGTGTAAGAAATTTTTGGCCGTTTCGGGCACCCTTTCGAACATAATTGCTTCGTTTTCTTTCCATATGCTTGGTGTGAATTTCTTCAGATGTCTTGCATTTAAAGCTCTTCCATAACTATCTCCGTTTAAATACTGAATTTTGAATGAATTTCCTGATAACTTGTTCGAAATTAAAAATGGTCCTCCCCATTTAGGCGACCATTTCCCGTAAAAGTGATCCTTTGACCCTTCGGATAAGACCATTTTCCATACCAAATCTCCAATTTTGAAGGATCTTGGCTGTACTTTTTTATTGTAGCTTTTTTCTACTTTTTTCTTTTGGAGTTCGATTTGTTTTAACGCCGTAATTTGCAACATCTCATGATCTAAACTTTCGATGTTCATATTTTCGATATATTGTTCCGCTGTAAGATGCATTTGTTCACAAACCCTTTTCGATTTAATACTGACTTCGATAGGAATTACGGCTTCATGGCCATAAACCAGTTGAAACGGAGATATCCCCAAACTATCTTTCTTGGTTGTTCTTAACGCCCACAACACATTAATTAGCAATTCGTGCCAATTTCTAGGATTTTTCCCTATCATTTTCGAAATGCAACCTTTAATCAATTTATTTGATGACTCGGCTTACCCGTTTGCTTGGGCATAGTAAGGCGTCGAATTCAATAAGTTAATCCCGAATTGATTTAAGAATTGAAGCATTTCTGTGCTGTTAAAAACTCTAGCTTGATCAAATGTTATGGATTCAGGGGTCCCAAATCTTGTGATTATATTTTCTTTAATGAACTCTATCACTTTTGTCGAATCGATGTCTTTGAAAGCTTTAGCCTCAATCCACTTTGTGAAATAATCAATAGCCACCAATATATATCTATGCTTTTTCGATGAAGCAGGTTTGATTTCACCGATGATGTCCATTGCCCACCCTCGGAATGGCCATGGTTTGATAATCGAGTTCAAATTAGCCGCAGGTTGTCTTAATATTTTCCCATGTTTTTGACATTGCCTGCATCCCTTAGCATAATTTATACAGTCTCTTATCATTGTTGGCCAATAATATCCATATATGTGTATTAGCCATCTCATTTTCTGCCCCGCTTGATGGGCTCCACATATCCTTTCATGGGTTTCGGCCATGACAATCATGGCATCTTCCAGATCGAGACATTTTAATAAAACTCCCTGGGAATCTTTTCTGGATAGTTCCTGCCCGTCATAAAAATAGTGATGCGCAGTCAGTTTTAATTTGTTCGAGAACCCTCCTTTCGTAAGGTTTTTAAGATACTCAATAATTTCGTATCGCCAATCTTCTTTTTCTTTCATAGTATCTATTTTATTAACCGACATGTGTCTATCTTCGAAGGGTAAGGCCGTTCTTGGGGTAAGTTCGATTGCTGATTCAAGCAACATATGATCTAATTTATATTCCGACGCTATTTGAGCCAAATCGTTGGCTATCTGATTATTTTCTCTGTACTCGAGTATATGTGTGATTTTAACGGTATTAAAATCTTTTAATAATTCATGTACTCGAGTGAATGAAGCTATCGCCAATGGGCTTACACATCTAAAGATCCCTTTTACTTGATTTATGATTAACTGGGAATCGCCCCTTATCTCAATGTTCTTGACATTCATTTCGAGTAAAACCTCCAAGCCTAATATGAGAGCTTCGTATTCTGCCCTGTTGTTTGTACATTCACCTTCGATTTTTGCGTATATTTTTGTGATTGTTTTATTTGGAGATAATATATATAATCCAATACCCGCAGTTTTTCGGGTACTTGATCCATCGAAATGGAAAATCCACGATACCAAATCCATAAATCCCAATTCGATATTGTTCAGTGTGTTGGTTTCCGAAGGATGATCCGCTAGAAAGTCGGCCAATGCCTGTCCCTTAACGGCCTTCTGAGGCACGTAGACCAAATCGAATTGGAGTAGACTTAGACTCCATTTACTTAGCCTTCCCTTTACTAAAGGTTGATTTATCATGAATTTGATTACGTCCGTTGGGGACACTACCTCTATGACATATGCGGAGAAATAGTGTCTCAACTTAACAGAAGCGAAATACAGACTAAGGCACCATTTTTCAATAGACAAATATCTTTTTCGGCTTCTTTCAATAGCCTACTTAAGTAAAAAACGGCTTGTTCGAATCCTCTATCGTTTTCTTGTACTAAGAGACAGCCAATCGAATGATCTGCTGCCGATATGTACAATCTTAACTTCTTCCCACTTCGAGGGGGAATTAAAACTGGTGGTCGAGTGAGGTTTCGCTTTATTGCTTCGAAAGCTTCTTCTTGCTCTCTTTTCCAGATGAAATTCTCCCCTTCTTTTATCCGTAAAAGTGGGGAAAATGCTTCCGTCTTTCCTTCTAAGTTCGATATAAATCTTCGTAAAAAGTTCACCTGTCCTAAAAAACGTTGTAGCTCTTTCTTGTTTGTAGGGGGTTTTGCTTCTAGGATTGCTTTGGCTTTATTTCGATCTACTTCAATTCCTCGATTATGAATCAAGAATCCCAAGAAATTCCCGGCCTTGACTCCAAAAGCACATTTTAAAGGATTCATTTTTAAATCAAAATGCCTCATTCGTTCGAAAGCCTCGACCAACGACTTGACATGTTCTTGATGCGTTTGTGCTTTGATTACTATGTCATCGATGTAAATCTCCATTGATTTTCCTATGAGATCATGAAACATATAGTTCATGGTCCTTTGATAAGTGGCCCTAGCTTTCTTTAAACCGAAGGGCATAACGGACCATTCGAAAGTACCTATGGCACCTGGGCATCGAAATGCCGTCTTGTTCCTATCTTTCTCGGCTATTTTTAACTGATAATAGCCTGAGTATCCATCCATAAATGACATATATCGAAATCGACCTGCCGCATCTATTAAAGTATCGGCCATGGGCATCGGATATTCATCCTTCGGGGTGGCCTTGTTTAAACCCTAAAATCAATGCACACCCGAACCTTGCCATTTTTCTTAATAACCGGCACCACATTGCCAACCACTCTACATACCTGGTTGGTCTAATGAACTTAGCCTCCACCAATTTTTCGATTTCATCTTTGATTGGACCCATTAGGTCAGGCGAGAATCTTCTCGGAGCTTGAATTATTGGTATGAATCCAGGTTTTATAGGTAATTCGTGTTTGGCTACGGACATATCTATCCTTGGCATTTCATGATGAGCCTAGGCGAAGCAGTCCTTATAATCGTGTAGGATTTTAATCAATTCTTCTTTTTCATTAGGTTCTATTTTTGAACTGATGTAAGTCATCCTTGGATTTTCGAGTGTGCCTAAATTAACCTCTTCTAAAGGATCCTGTATATTCTGCCTGATATCCTCATCAGGTTCCAAGATCGCTTCTTCGATCTCATTTTCTATTTCGTGTCCTACTGGTATGCTAGAATCATATATAATAGAATTCGAGTTACTTGTATCAGATAAATAACATGAATAAGAAAGTAATTTCGAATCAAGTCTTCCCATAACTAATTGCTTAAAAGATTCTTTGATAACATTCAATTCGATCAAATCCATAAAAAAAAAAAAAAGTTCAACCATTACATTCGAATTCCACTTAAGATTGTCCTACTTCGATTTGGACCATCTTCTCCTTTCCTTCTTCGACTTGAATTCTGTCTTTAGTTCCTCTTACGTCCTCCCCTATGGCCTTTTCGAATACCGGGTCAGACGTCTCCCCCTGATCTTTCACTTCGAGCTTTTCAATACTGTACCTGGCATTCACAATTTGAGCATCCACAAAATATGAATTACTCTCGGCCTTAACTATTTCGAATTGTTTTTCATTCCAACATATTAAGAGTTGATGTAAAGTCGAAGGCAAACAATAGTTCTGGTGGATCCAATCCCTTCCGAGTAGGGCATTAAAGGATGAGCTTGTTTTGACTACAAAAAATGCAAAATAAGAAACCATTGATCCTACCTTTACCCTACATGGTAGGACACTTAGCACTTTTGTAGCTTGTTCTGAAAACCCATACACTGCCACATCAGCGACTACTAAGTCTTTTATAGACTTGTTTATTTTAGTTAAAGTTTTTTCGGGTAAAACATTAACAGTCGCACCATTATCTATTCAAACTCTGTTAAGCCTACATCCCTCGATTTCAGCCTGTATGTGCAGGGGCTTCATATGATTATTATTTATAGTTTCTTTGGAAAATAGCAGTTCGAGAAAATGTTCATATTCATTATTTCTTGTTTTACTAGTATAATCATTAAACTCAAAATGAGGTTGATTACCTTCCCTTGGGGTCGTCAAGACCTCCAACGCACTCTCTTCCTCATCTGCCTCCCTTGTCTTTGAGGCAAATTCTGCCGGGAGTACTGTCACCATGTTGCAGTCTCTTTCTCCTTCGAGATTCAAGGCCCTTCGAACAGAGGCTTGTTTCTCGTTCTTCTCGATTTCCCCTATCATACCATCTTTTGGTATTCCATCCAATAAAATGTCCAAATCATCGCCGGATTTGAAATCGGCTAAGTCATCATCACCACCTATGGCTGTTTTATCTTGGAGCTTCGAGTCCTTCATTTGGTCACTCAGACTATCCACCTCTTTTTCGAGGTCCTCATAACTTGATCCCTTGACCACCTTTGACTTCAAAATTCCTTTGGCCAACGCCTCCTCTTCGATTCTTAGGTTGGCAATTACTGCCTCCTATTGCATTTCCATCGCTATAGTTGCTCTCGAGTAAGCCACCTGTTGGGCCATCGATTTGGCTCTGTTGTTCCTGTTGAACTCGAAATTCTCCTGATACTCGTCTCCTCGAATCTGGCCTCTAGCATGATTCTATGGCAATCCTCGGCCTCCTCTTCCCCTGAAGTACCTTTGAGCATACATTACCCCTAGCACTCTGTTGCCAAATTCTTGCCTCGGCCTCTTGTTCCAATTCTCGATTCTCTGATAGGCGGGGACCCAGTTGGGGTCGTTTTCGATTACCTGTAACCTCACTAGCTCGTAGTGGAGGATATCGGCGCAGTGATGACACATGGCCTTCTGTAGTTTGGTCAAATTGTTCACCACTCGAGCGGGTGTCTCATATTTAACGTCACGTGCGGGCGTCTCGAGTGCCTGCTTATAAGTTTGCTCTTCGGCTTTCGATTTCTCTTTAGGAGGTTCGATTTCCTCCTGTTTCTCTTTCAGTTTACCTTCTGGGGTCAAACCCAGGATTCTCCTTTCTGTTGAGGATGGAGTGATCAGACCCCTCTCTAGTTGTTTAGCCACGAAACGTTTGAAAATCTGGCACTGGTCCGTAGTATGGAGCGTGTTCATGTGGCAGCGGCACATCCCCTCTAGGCCTTCATCTTTGACCTTTGGGAAGGTCAAAATTCCTTCGTCAATCAATCTGTTGAATGTTCTTATGGCCACTTTGGTCTCTATGGTGACCTGCAAATTACAACATTCAAGTGTATTAACTTCGAAGTTCAGAATAGGAAATGGGTCTTTATCTATATTGGTTTTCTGAGTGTCAGGAAAAATTATGTCTTTCGAATCTATCTTTTCCTGTATTAAATTTCGAAATAAAATACATTCATTTGTATCATGTGAGAAAGCGTTGTGCCATTTGCAATATGATTTGCCTTTCAATTCGATTTTCGAAGGTATTTTATGCTTGCCTTTGAATTTTAACTTCTTATTGGCCAGTAGCCAATCGAATATTTGTTCAGTTTTTGTTACGTCGAAAGTATAGTTTTTCTCCTTTTTCGTTTGCAAAGACCCGGTGGCCATGCAATCTTTTTGTTCGAGGGCTCCACATTGATACGGAGGTCCCTTTATAAATTCTGCTAAATCGACCTCATATGCTTCCTCGAACACCCACGGGGTCCCGATTTCGAAGGCATTGAAACTTTGATGTTTCCTATTACTTTCCTCTCTTAGCATGTTTTCGTACCTTATGGCACTCTCCGCTAGACTCCTAAAATCTGCGAAGGGCATGCCATCAAACCTTAACCTATATTCGAAGGTCATGTTTTGTTGGGCTAATTGCACAAATTCAGTCTCGGGCAAATTAAGGTGACATTTTACCCTAGCTTTCTTAAATCGTGTCAGGAATTCTTCGACTGACTCCCCTACATTTTGTCTTATTTTAGCGAGGTCACTCATTGATATCCCCGGGTCTGTTCGAGCAAAATGGTTCTGAAACTGAAATTGCATTTCATCCCAATTGATTATGGAATTCGGGGTTAGGCTTATATACCAGTTAAAGGCTAACCCTGTTAGGGAACTAGGAAAAAGCCTTAACTTGAGAAAATCCTGATCCGAAGCTTCTCGACATTGGCACGTAAATCTAGACAAATGTTCGAGAGCGGAGACATGGTCATCTCCAGAAAATAGAGTGAAGTCGGGAACTTTATAATTTCGGGGAAAAGGAAAATTCCTATCGATCCAATCGGGATACGGTTTCCCTGGCATCAGCCGGTGGTTTCTTTGAAACCCCGATCCATACATCCTCTCAACGATCATTTCGATCTGATGCTGAACAGGATCTGGGAACAGTCCCCCAACATTCTCTCCCATATGGGCATAGGGCACAACCTGCCCCCCAGCATATGGTACTTGAATATTGTTTGGAAAAGTACCCATTAAGGGATTCGAAAACCCATTATTTCCTATCGGGAACGGAGTGTTCGAAACTTCTGAATAAGTTGGTATTTGACTCTACCCCCCAGGGTATTGCCCTTGGGTACACGCTGCAGGTATTTCGAAATTGTTAAAGCGGTTATTAGCGTGGTACCCCATGGGTATTTGCCCATAACCGACTGATGGAATCGGGACGCTAGGTCTCAAAGCCTGCGGTCGAAATTGATTCAAATTAACATTTTGAGGAAGATTCGGCGGAGTACGGATGTTTTGAACAAAATTTTGTTGTCCTATTCCTACCTGCCCCCAGGCACAAATGGGTTTACAAAGTTAGGTTCATATGTAGGAAGAGTGTTCAAAGTCTGGCCGACTTCGAAACGATAATGCTAACCGCTAATCTACGCTACTGACTAACTGACTAAGTACACTAAGCCTAACTACGTCTAAAGCTATTGAAAGAGAAAAAGAAAGTAATTCTTGCAGAGTTGATTTTGATTGTCTCCCTTTTTCTTCTTCTTCTTCCCTGCATATATACTCTAGCCCTCCGTCTTCGTTTTCTCGTAACATCCACGTTTGCCAACTTGCGAAAACCGCTTGCAACTCCCCTTTTAAATTTGTTCCGCTTGGCGCCTATTTTTCTGATCGAATTAAGTTTCTCCTTCTTTATAGTTATCGGGCTTTTAAAGATTTGCCCTCTATGCCTCGTTTCCGGGTTTTGGGCCCCACAGTTGACTGGCTCCATTTTTGGCCCATCTGACCTCATTAGGATTGCACTTCTCTTTTGGGCTCAATATATGTTATCGGCCCAAATTCTATTTTTTCTTATATGTAAACAGGGATGAAACTTTCCAGCATTATATTATATAAAATGATTAACATGATATATATATATATATATAAACTAAAAAGTATCACGTGCGAAGCACGTGGTGATTCAATGAAAAGTTAAATTGAAATAAATATGTCTAGACTACAAATTAATAACTGGTTAAAAATTGACTATTTGATAGTGTCTATCTTATACTTTTAGCTTCAAATACCACCAATAGTCCCTCAACTCTATCATTTATCCCATTTTAGTCCCTTATCTCTCAAATGCCTCAAATAGTCTCTCAAATCTATTATTTGTCTCACTTTAGTCCCTCGTCACTCAAATGCGCTCAAATAGTCCCTCAACTCTCAGATTCATGTCATTAAAGTCTCTCGAGTCAATTATACGTTAAAAACTGACAAAACCTTAAGGCACGTGACTTGCACCATGTTAGGACAGGGTATCTTTTTACTTTTGCAAGAATTTTTCTTCCAAAACTCCCTACTTTTATCTATTTTATTTTATATTTTTCTAATTATTTTAGATTTAATTTTTTTACCATTCTTCCCCAAACCCTAACATTAGCCCACTTTTACTCTCGTCTCACTCTCCTAGCTCAATCTCATCCACTTTCCATCCACCATCTGTGTTGCCACCACTGCCACACTTCTCAAATTGCGCTGCCGCCCCCACCCTCTAAAAATCAAATGACATTTCTTCACCTTTGAAAAATCAAACACCACTACACCCACCTTCTGAAAATTCAATGATGTCGCCTCACCCACGCTGCCTCCTCTACCATCTGCAAATCGCCCTCCTCCTACACCATCTGCAAATCGCCCTCCTCCTCCAGGGACTTTAATGGGATGAATCTAAGAGTTGAGATGCTATTTGAGCGCATTTGAGAGATCGGGGACTAAAGTGGGACAAACAATAGACTTAAAAGACTATTTGAGTGCATTTGAGAGATGAGGGACTAAAGTGAGATAAATGATAGATTTTAGAGACTATTAGTGGTATTTGACCTATATTTTTTATTAAAAACATGGTGATGATATATGATTACACATCATTTTTAAAAAAAATTATCTTTTTAATCTTCAAATCAACTTACTCAAAATAATGATCAGACACTATAACAATTTACTGCTAATTGCCAAATACTAAATGTTTATAGAATTAAGATTATCAAAATTAATAACCAACTTTTTGTTTAAGTTGGAATATTGATTATGGGTGTAAAAATTTCTTCTTCTTTGTTAATGGGTAAAAATATATTTTATTTTATTGATTAATATTTTAGAGATAGTAGGAATCTATTTGTTTTTCTTACATTAAATAGTGTCATACTACTAACATATTTAATTATTTTTATTAATAAGTAAAGAGTTTCCAACTTCTAAAACAATTTCAGATACTACTAAATGGTTTCAAGTTGGGATATTGATTGTTTGTGTAAAAATCTTCTTCTTCTCTGTTGGTGGTTGTGGGTAAAAATCTATTTTATTTGATTGGTTAGTATTTAGAGAAAATAGAGATCTATTTGTTTTTCTTATATTAAATAGTGTCATGTTACTACATATTTCATTTTTTTATCAATAAATAAAGAGTTTCCAAGTACTAAAACAATTTTAGATACTACTAACTGATTTCCTTCTTTTCAATGGACTCTTTTACTTAATAAATTCAATTATTAATTAATTATTAATAGGGTTGGTATAAAAGTCATTTCGCAATGAAACAATCGATTGAGATATTCACATATTTATATAGATATAGATATAGATAAAGATATATATAAAGAGAGAGAGAGAGAGAGAGCGAGATGAATATGAGCATAAAACCCTTGCGTGTTTTATCATTGGTGAGTAAAATAATATTATGGTAAACATTAATCGGTCAAGAGGCAACCCTATGACCCAAGACCTGTTAGTCTAATGGTATACACCTCCCACTTTATGTGAGAGGTCTTGGGTTCGAATTCAGGCTATCACAGGTTGTGGCTCTTTCCTCCTTTATGGAGTTAGATAAAGTCTTTATGGCTCAAAATTATAACTATCAATCCGAATTTGTTGGGTTAGATATGTATGATATTCCCCTTCCTCTTGAATCAATCAGAAAAAAGAGGTAACCATATGACAATTGACATACATAACTTCTTACCCAACACTTTCTTTGGTCACTTATTCTAATTTTGTTAGAAAATAAATGCAATAAATGCACTGAACCTGTAATTCATGCTTACCATAATAAATAAATGTTTCTTAACATATCAAGAACAGATAACAAAACGATGAAACTCACCCGATGGCATACACCGTTACTTTCCGTTCTTTCATACACATATATAGATAGAGAGAAGAATACCACCAACTTTTAAGTTTTGACACATCTAATCATGTCAATTTAGTTTCCATTTTCAGCTCTCACTTTCTTTTTTTCCAACTTGGAAATCGTCTATAGAATAATTAAGCATTAGTTATTTATCAAGTCTGGAATTCATTCTCTCATGGTATTGGACTCATAAGAAGAGCATGGATTAGACTGATGGTTATGACAATGATTAGAAGAACAGACTACACATTTTCATCCTCTCCATGAAGCATATTTAAAAGCCCAATATAAGTCTTACCAAAGTTGTAATAAATACTAAACCCAAAGACAGTCGAAATTAGAAAGACTCTCGACAAATATGGACATTACCAATCTCTCAAATCGACTGTTTATGAAAAGTCCTATAGATATCGCATCTGAGAATGACATAAATTAAGAAATCTCTGCTAAAATCACCTTCTTTATAGCTCGGTTATTGCGCAAAACCTATGGAGAACACAACATAAAGCAGTAGTGTTATAGGGAACTACTATGACAATTAAACAGCAAAAACATGTCTTAAATCACACAATTATTGCAATTTAAGAAGCAACGATACCTCATCAATGCCCAGAATGAGCCCATGACAATAAATTCAAGAGATAAGTATCACACATCCAGAAAACACGCCTACCAAACACGAGCACTCACTCACTTACCTATCGTCATCGTCATCATCATTACAACTTTCGAAGTATTTTATATATATATATGAGGATAATAATTACATGTCAGGGAGATCCAGGTAAAGAACTTCCCCAGCATGCTATGCACAAAATAAAAGCAGTAGCTGCAATAGTATGATGTGATTATGCCAATCTCTATAACCTTAAGTAAATGCCTCCGAGACGTGCCACGTAATACTTTTCCACTTTCAACATCATTGGGGTTGTGCTGTTGAGCGTTTATCCGAATTGAGAACATTCTTCAAATCAAAACTTACTTGGTCCAGTTTATCACAAGCATCCTCAAAGGCCGGGGTGGTGATCAATCAAACCTGATATAATTCTCAAACTCCATTTAGGGCAGATAATATATAGCCACACATTTTCAGAACGAACCAGATTTTCTGAATACAATGACTATAACCCGTTACTTGTTCAACGCCCACCCTCAACCATTATAGTGGAGCTTCTGATTTTGGGACCCTTGAGCCTGCTGGGAATTTTGCATGTTTAGAGGCTGGGTGTTGTAGTGCGCAAATGGTTGCGAGTAAAGGGGATTCAGCAAACTCTGTAAACAAACAAGCAAGACGATTCATGACCAATTTCAGGGAGTCAAGAAAAGTTCATTATAGAAATTAGAGATAACTCAAAACAATTCTTCAAGAATTGTGTAAATTAAAAATGTGAATGCAAAATTCTGAGAATTTCATCATATATTTAAATTTCAGGGAATCTGTCATTTTCCCCATCCATAATCAAGTATGATGATTATCTAAGAAAAAAACCTGAGACTGAAGTGGACCGGCACCGGCAACACCATAGTGGTTCTGAGAAGCATCCTCTTGAGACTGATCATTGAATGCAGCTTGAGTAAATAGTCCTTGTGAACCATGGGCCATATATTCCTGGAATAATTAATGGTGTTATATCATCAGAGAAAAAGCAATTGGACAACCCACATTTTAACAGACATAGCAGTGGGGAAAGAACTCCAGTCACTAGAAGAATCTTATTTAGTCCTGCCAAACTTTTTGGGTAAATA
This sequence comes from Buddleja alternifolia, assembly GCA_019426215.1. Taxonomy (NCBI): domain Eukaryota; kingdom Viridiplantae; phylum Streptophyta; class Magnoliopsida; order Lamiales; family Scrophulariaceae; genus Buddleja; species Buddleja alternifolia. The sequence continues at coordinate 8,361,885 of CM033399.1, read as the reverse complement.
CGAACAGCACTTGAGATTTGGATTTTGGAGAGGTCTCAAGGACCTCCCTGACTTCGGTTAAAAGATTCCCTTCTTCTGAAGGTAAATTTCTTTCTCTTTTGAAACCCCATTGAACTTTTTTATCTCTTAATAACTTGCTCCTACGCGGAAAAAAGAGTATATTTTAATAAGTATAAAGTATACATACAAAAGAATATTGTGAAGAACTTGTACATTGATCTCTGAAAACAGTGTCTTCCAGAAGAATATTGTAATGCTACAATTAGGCATGTAAATGGTGATGCATCCAATATTATTCATGTTAATAAAATTAGATTAAATGTTCTCCACCTTCAACCACTCCAAAACATTAAAAAATATTCTATCGAAGCTCTATGTTTTGTTTGACTCATCATTTCTACATCTATTTATTTATCAATCATAAATGACATCAAAAATGCCATGTCGATTGAGAAAAATTATAAATTGTAGTTCAATTTTACAGGCAGTTTTAGTTTTATGTACCCTAAGTCGATTTTGGTGTAAATGTGAGTTGTGACATCACTTCTATTTTTGAAAATTAAGTTCTAGCATTCATTATTATCTGCATGGCAACAGAAACAAGATCACCATGTACGCTTTTCTGGCTTCGCTTAGCTTCTTTCTTTTTAGTGTAAAACAAAACTAAACTTTTATGGATAGATCTATCTAGAATGTCATCGTGTCTAGTTCATTTTTGTCTTGATACTATGACAAGTTTGTTTTTCCAAAATGAGTACAAAGCTAAAACTATGTACTATAAATATTACCGCGTGTTAAGTTTTAGTAATTTAAAATATACTTTAGCCCATAAAAACAAAGAGACCACACATAAAGTTTAGTCAAGAATGTAAGAGAAAATAAGATTTAACTTTCGAGAATATTGAACTTTTCTTTTTAATTTTTTACTTATTTAAGAATGAAATACGTTATGGTAAAAGGAAGAGGACAAGAAGCCCTCAAAAGAAGTCATAGAATAAGTTGCACAAAAACTAGTTTCCCAATCTCTCAGTAGTTCTCCCCAAAAGGTGGACCCTTAAAGAAACCTAATGCCTTGCCAAGAGAGGCAATGGCCTAAATAACTTAAATAATTCAACAGACGAACTTAAGAAGTCTCTAGATATCAAAAGTTTCAGATTTTTGGAATTTAAGCCAAATCGAAGGCAAATAAAGTTCTCACCACAATCACTAACCGGGGAGATGAAAAGATAAAATATGATAATAGAATCTCATTTCATTTCTTGTAGAATTTGTTGACTTCCCCAAACCATAGCTTGAAAGCAGAAAAGAATTTCCTCTTTTTCTTTTGGCTTTATACAGGGAAGCAGGGCAAAACCTAGTTACACTCGAGCCTTGAGACAGGCATTCCAAGGAAAGAAGATAGAATTTTTGTTACTCAAACCTGAGACATGAAGTCATTTCCTGGAGCAAAGCGAGCATATCCAGCTTGAGAGTTATGGTTCAGAAAGCTCCCAGGAAATCCACCTTGACCACCCTGTGTAACATAGTCAACAGTATACCCACTCTGTGAAGCCTACACAACAGGAATCAACGTGAAAACAATCATTAGCTGATCAAGAACGGATTGTTAAGCAAACGTAAACACGACAATGAAGATAGATGTAAAGAGGCATAAAGAGATATACATACCTGAGTGGAGAACTCAGTGACATTAAAAGGAACATGTGAACCCTGACTTTTAAAATCATCGCCTAAGAATTCCTGCATCATATTCAAATAATATGCATTAAAGAAGACGACCCAAAAGACATATAAACGAACCAAACCGGTCTCCAGGAAATAAATTACCTGAGACATGCCACCCATATTAAATCCATCCCGAAAATTCTGGCTTGGTCCTTGGCCTGTCACCTATAGTTTGCAAAAAGCAAATTCTCAGTTTTTCAACAGATCGAGACCACAGAACAAAAGACATGAATATGAATAAACTTTAAACTGAACTAACATTAGAAACATATCCAGGTTGAGACAGTGGTCCACCCACAGTTGACTGGCTACTAGCATTCTCCATAGCTGGGAAATTGAAGTTAGGCACAAGGCCTCCAATGGGTTGTGCGCCCTGCTGGTGTGGAATATGACTGCCAATAGGAGCACCAGAATTCCCACGCCCGGCGCCAAATCCTCTGCTTCCAGGTTGTGGATTTTGAGGAACAGCTCCAACAGGTCCATGTGCAGCAGAACCACGGGTGGGAATGGCATATGGCTGCGATGGAGGTCCTCCATGGTATGAAGGAATGGGAACCCGAGGCATTGCATAACCAGGTCTATGAACACCATTGGGTGGGCCAGGTGGCATGTATGAACCTGCTTCAAGAATAAATCATTTACGGACTCCGGTGGCGAAACGTATTTTCAGGTTTTACATTTTCTTGTAAAAATAATATTTTTAGCATGCTATTTTCGGCTGTAAACATCTCTAGTCTTGGGATCACAAGAAAATAATTAACTCATGAACGTAATTATTTTACAATGACTTAACAGGAAAAACATACCCCTAGAGCGAGGACCCCTCCTATCAGTATTTGGGCTACCAACAGATCCAAAACTGTCACTGGGAACAATTCCTGGTCCACCACCATAGAAAAGTCTGCGGTCGTTGTATATCTGTGCCATATTAACCACATAAACCATGTCAAAATGTTCAAAACAACCAACCAAAATTCGCCTGTTTTATCTAATGCTTACCTTTTTGGGCTTTTGAAATTGCACCATACTCTGTTTTAAGTTGTTCAGAGGTCCTTCAACCAAGCACTCGTGTTCCTGACCAACCAAAATTTCAGAAACAAATGATCATAATCTCAAAAAACAATTTCAAGCACCAAAATTGTTAGAATATCACCAACTAACATAGTTATTGCCAGCCTGAAGGAACATTTTCTAGGTTGCAGTTGCTACATTAAACTAGAACCAACTTATTCTAAGGCGTGAAAAGAACAAAACAGAAAGCTAGGCAAATACCTTGTAGTGTGTTAACAAGCCATTCCACAGAGGTTGCTTGCTTAGAACTTTCGGATTTCCCAAGATAACTATACCATAGCGAGCACGTGTGAGGGCAACATTAAGTCGCCGTGGATCATTGAGGAAACCAATGCCCTGGACATTGGAATAATGATTAGATTATTGGAGTTCAATTATAATACAGCCACCAAATGTACATAGGAGCAAAATTACAATTATCAACTGACCTGCCCTCTAACATCCTACCGCTGATATTTATTTATATATAAAGAGATGAATAAAAAATAGAAAAATAAAATAAAAATTAGTAAAATCCAATGCATCTCTCGGGTACTAAGAGTTGGGAGATCTACACATACTTATCACGGCTAGCAAATGCACTCTAGAAAGTATAGGTTTTTCCAACATAGCAAATATACAACAGAAAATTGTAGTAGGCATTGTACTCACAACTGAAATTGTATAGACCAACCCAGAGTTGAAAACCTCAGAAGTTTACTGGAACAAAAAGGATACGCCACACAAGCTTGAGAACTCACCTGATGTTCATTACTCCTCACACAAGACAAAATAATATAGTCTTTTTCCCTCCCCTGGAATGAGTCCACGCTTGCTACCTGAGAACCAGATATATCATGTCACCTTCTTGGCGAATATTTACAAAGCCAATTAAGCATCATCAAATCTTACCTCAATCTCTTTGTATAGTTGCTGTCGTAGAGAACCATTTCGAGACATATAATTCACAATGTAAGCCCGCTGGCCTTCATAGGGTGTTATAACACCAATCTGTAGAATGCTAACAAATCAGAAATCACTTCACAATGAAAACAGAAACGAGCATCAACTTGAAAAAATAGAGCTGTCCATTGAACCTGACTAGGAACTACACCACTCTTCAAAAATGTAGTCACAATTTTCTCGACATTTGCTGCCTCAGTCCTATTCAAATAAGATGTCCCGCTAGCACTTATCTCCTCTTGTCCCATCTGTAAAAATAAGCTAAGCAGGTTTTACCAAATCATGAGAAAGTAAAACAAGAGAGGGAGAAGAAGAGAGTATGCAAATCTGACTTGTATTTGGAGTTCAGATTCAATTTCTAGGCAATATATTCCATTAAAAAAAAAGATAAAGTCATAAATGTAAAGAGTCTCCCTGTGAGATGACGTAAAGCAATGCAGTATAAGTTAATTAAGAAAAAAAGGAAATGGACCCGTTTAATTTCAGCTAACAAAATATTGGCCCAAAGAGATTCTTCCACAACTAACAATACTACACACTGTTGATCCGACCTCCTAACACATGCATTAAAAAGACATAAATGTGTTAAGAGGAGATACAAATCTATATCCTGTAAAGCAATTCAATATACCTGGACATAGAACAACATGGGACGGTTTGGCACTGGCCAAGGGAAATCAATGCCAGGTGATTGCCTTTCATTAATTGTCACTCCATTCTGAAGGGTACCTTCATAGAAACTGTTTGATGGGAATTCTGAAAGGGCAGGATGCATCCTATATTGAACCTGGAATTATAAATCCAAACACAATTCAAATTTCAGTGAAAGGTTCCAATCATCCAGCATCTACGTGGTTCACTTTATCCTTTCTTTTTACTAAAGAAGTTTCAGGTTTGGTAACAGGGCACAAAGGGTAGAGGAGATTAGTAAATTGTTTATTTATAAAACATACTAGCGTTTTTCCAGAATAACTCAAAGATATCAAAAATTTGAAGAGTTCACACACGCGCCCTTTAGATGGACCAACGCAAACGTCAGCATGTCAATTACCTGCAATCTAATAGGTTTCACACCAAGCAGCACAAGCCGTTCAAACAAAGACTGGGCTAGACCAGCGCGTGCAGCTTTCTTGCACATGATGACAGGACCAAGCTGGCAGTGGTCTCCAACAAGAACAATCTGCAAAAAAAGCTTATTACTAGAGGAACAAAATACAACCAAGTATCAGGATGAAGCTTACTCCATCAACTACCTGTTTCGCTCCAAGAACTAAAGGAATAAGACACTCAGGCTCTGTTGCTTGAGTAGACTCATCAATAAGCACCTACACATTCGAAATTCAAAACCAGAAAATCAGGGAAAAGTAACTGAATTGGCCCGTCCCCTCACCCAAAAGAAAAGGAAAAAAGGATAAACAACAAAACCAACTTTGTAATTGCCATTTTACCTGGCGGAATCTAAAATTTGACAAGCGAGGATCTCCAGCCCCAACACATGTACAACAGATGACATCAGCACTCTGAGATATCTCCCTTTCGGTATCTCGCTTAAGAGCTTTATACTTTTTCTCGTCGCTGCTGGATAATTCTCCTGTAACATACCAGGCATGTGGAAAATTCAGCATTAGCAACCATTTCCTTTCGAGACAAAACATATTGCATCAAAAACCAACAGGTACAGAAGTAAACTAGTGAATCAATGTCTATTTCATGTGTACACGTGCAAAACAGAAGAAAACTCAAAAGTCATGCCGGATATCGGCATTCCATTTATTTGACAAATAAATACTAATAATGAACGTATGCAGGCCGCGTCATGGTTACTCACTTCTACATAATATTTTGCAAAGCAAATTGATATTATTCTTACATTGTTCATATTTTACTACAATAAGTCCACTTGGTCACGTGACAAAGTCCAAGGAGCAGTGAGATACTAGTTGATTTTACCGAGCTGCAGTCTGCATTAAGCATCAAGTTGCAAGATGCAGCAATCAAGTTCCACACAAGAACCATCTACTTTTATCTCACGTCATTGGTTTACTTGCGGGAAACATATTTAAAAAAAACTAAATCTAAAATCACTTCTCAAGAGGCAAACATGGTTGATGTTTGCTGAAAAAATGTTGAAAATTGTTATATTGTCTAGGATGTGTCATGAGTAACGTCTGCATGCATATGTTTATTCAAAGTTGCTCTGCTTCAATGAAGCATGAACTTTCTTGGTGCTTTGTGCTTATGATCCACAAACCTTTGTGCCTCGGAGAAATGTGTAAATTAACTAACATCATTTTCAACATTGGTATGCTTGATATAAAAGACCCAACCCAACTTATTCCATGACTCTTCTTCAAGCTCCTAAATTGAGCTGCTTTAGATGATTATCATCCATGTTTTCAACGTAGAATCAATTCAAAATTGAAAAACCATAGTGCCATGGATCCCTGTTAAGAATTTTTTAATCCAACCAAGCATACAAAGAAGAAAACTCCTGAGCACTTGCCAACCCAAGGAATTGTAACGATCGTCTACAGAAGGAATCACGGATCACCCATTGAGACATCATTCATTTTCCAACTAAAAAAGAGCCTTCAAACATAAACTCCAAGAGCCTTCAAACATAAACTCCAGCCAGATTGAATACACATCTTCGAACAAATCTAGCAGCATCAAGGGCAATAACTAAAACACTTTTGCTTCCTCTTATGGCCAGTGCCCTGATGCTCATATCTTCTTCTAGGAAATATAAACTTAGACATTCACGATAGTTTAATTAATGTAATGTCGCACAAGCATATTATGACAAACTAACAGCGATTAGTAGGTTTCAATGCTAACGTACAAACATTAACGAATATATAAAGAGGTTTTACTCAAAGTACTAATGAGTATCCACAGATGCATCACCAAGACAATAAGAAAAATAAGTTCATCTAGTTACAACAAAGACTCCCTAAATTGACAATTATAAAAAGTAACTATAGATGATGATCAAAAAGTGTTTGTTCGGGATGAAACACCAAAAAATACCATGTACAAGACTTCTGAATTTTCATTTTTATTAACATTTCAACACTTATCGGTTTCATATCTCACCCTGACTAATCAATTGTTGAATCATGTTGAGGTTTCGTGGGTAAATATACATGTTCAATTTACACTACCACCCGTTCCCTCTCCGTGACTTAGATAGCAATCTATCAATCAGCATGCAGATCAGTAAATCAAGGAAGATCATTTAATTATCCCATCACATGCACAAGCCTTGATAGCATTATACATTAAGCTCACAAAATAAATCTATATCACTCACAGTAAAACCCAAATCTAAATTCTGCTCTCAGATTTCATCCTGCAACTGATTGTGCTTCCCAAGCTATTTACTACTTAATCCTTCAAGGTTTAGGTTTCCAGAGTATGATAAGTTAGGAGCATGTCTCTTCATCCCAAACGAATGTCCTTTTCAAACAAATATCTCAAATAATTCTTTCCAACGCTATCAAGTATATCACCCATTCAAAATACATCACCCGCCTCAAATGCAATGGATATAGGGATCAAGAAAAAGCAATTCCAAGCAAAGAGCTTGCTATTAATGAATACTCTAATAACATCTATAAATCAGACCAAACCTTTATCCTGACATGGCTAGAGAATACTTCACTTGAAAATCTCAATTTTCAAAAGAATTTCAGCCAGTAGTATTCTTGCATTGGCAGGATTCGAAATTTATTTTGACAAACCTTTATCCTGACATGTCTAGAGAATACTTCACTTGAAAATCTCAATTTTCAATAGAATTTCAGCCAGTAATCTTCTTGCATTGGCAGGATTCGAAATTTATTTTGAATACATGTTAGACATAAAAGAGCATGCATTTAATCCCAAAGCTTTCCCTCTCAAACCTTTTCTGTAAAAGCGTTTATTGTGTGCATCGCCATACCCTATTTATTTCAATTAAACTCAAAAAAAGCCTCATTGCATAATTATCTCAGGATCATCTACAGTTCAAGATTGGACACAATAGCCCCAAATGTCACTATCTGCCACATCTTAAGGGCCAATTACGTGCAAAATTATATGCTTATTTAATTCTATCCAATAATTAGCTGCAAGGCAAACTGGAGCATTCATGAAGATGATATTGATCATATTCACTTTTACGCCCACCATATGTTACATGGAAGTAAATTCCATAGGCCAACCTCTCACCTGTTCTCTTACATAACTAACTCATATATCAGATCTCTAAGTCTTTTCTGTATTTAATAAATAATAAGTACATCACCTACTCAGTCGACCTGCACTGCAGCACTTGTGATCAGTTCATTCCCGCCTACCCTCCTTGTTTTCACATTTCCATATACCAGCATGTTATCCCACATCTTACCAAAGTTTTCGACATATAAGAAACTCATTTAGAATCTCACAAACTGGACCATACACCTTAAATACAAAACAAGTGAATAATGGATCAACACCTTAAAAATGGAAGAACTGCATACGAAAATTATAGGATAACACCAACAAATTGATACACCAATCACCCTTTCGGCTTCATAGTTAAAATGCAATAAATAAACCTAAATGGATAATCAGTGCAATATTAAACCATTTGCAACAACCCAAATCCAATCGAAAAGAGGAGAAAAAGAAAAAAAGAATGAAAGGCAGCATAAAAACACCTTGTTCATCTTTCAGTTGCTGTAACTTGTAAAGTTCACTCTTTTCAGATGTGTCGAGATGCCTAACCTGTGAGCAATAAAAAAATGCATAAAATCATAAAACCTGTCTCAAATACGAATGGCATTACGTACAAGATAATGATTGAAATAAATTTCCCATAAAGCAGAGCTCAAATGCAAACATTCACTTCCTGGGTAAAACAAACCTGATAGTGCAAGGTTAAATGCTCAACAGGAGAACTAACAGCTTCCCTTGATTTTGCGCAGAGTCTGACAACCTTGTGATTCCAAAAAAAAAAAGGGGGAGATTAAGATGATGCCAAATCTCAAAATAGCACATTGAAGTAGGTTACTGATCTTTTGTCTCTCTAATTCCTTTTTTTTCCCTTCTTTTTTTGTTCCTGGAGGATTGTGTTGGGATTGTTTTTTTTTTTTTTTTTTTTTTTTGGGGGGGGGGGGGGGGGAGGGGGTGGTGTTGACAAGTGATGCCATCAGCTAGTTAGATTGAACCATAGCAAGAAAACCCTGTAGATTTCAATCATCTTATGTTTCAAGAGTGCAAATCATTCTTCAATCATAGGAGTATACGAGTGCTTTTATTATATATACTGAAATGAAACTGAAAACACAGTAGACTGAAATAATCATATGGAAGTAGCATCCAGACCTTTAAACCAGTGGCACTTATCTTTTCAGCTAGCTGATCCACAGCCACATTACTTGGAGCACAAACCAAAACCTGGACGGAAACTAATTGTTAGCAAACAGAAACAAAAGCTAAAATACTTTCCCAAATAGTACAAAGTAAACGTTACCTGTCCTTGGCCTTGTTTTGCCATATGATACACAATTGCAGCAGAGGTGACAGTTTTACCAGTTCCAGGCGGACCTTGGATCAGACTAATAGGCTTTTGTAGGACACTCTTGACAGCAAAAACCTATGGGCATTGACAGGTCAAGACAAGGAAAAACGATAATTAAAACACGAAAAGAATAACACAGATGCACAATCCACAACATTCTAGTGGAAGAATTATATATATTCTGATTTAAGTCTTTTCTGCAGACTATGAGAAAATGAAATAAGCGTTTTTTCGCAAAAAAAATTAATGGAATCACACTACCCATTTACTTTATTTTACCAATTAAAGAATGTTCTAACTTTTTCTTCAGCGTTCATATGTGCTAACAAAATATATTAATCCCTTGAAGATGTTCTATTCACACTCCACTCCCCCATTTATTGCAAAAGCTTAATATGCATCGAAGATTCAGAAACTCGGAAACAAGCATGAGAAAGATAGCATCTAACTAGAAAAAACATTGGGCTCAAAGATGAGATGAGCTACTATGGGAGCATACTTGAGATGCATTAAGTTCCGGAAGACCAGGAGCACCAAAACGGCGAGGCAATGTATTACGAACCATCTGCATCTCAACTTCATGACCAAGCAGATGATGATAAATGTACCTGCATTACATGCAGCATTTCAAAAAGACCTCCACTGAGTCTACGAAAGTAAAAAAGAGTGAACTAAATAGTGATTTATTTTATATTAACTGCAAATCAACAAAAAGACCACCAGAGATGAATTAAACCGACAACCTATCCCCCACATCACAGCACCATATACCCTTTTTTAAAATCATAAGCAAAAAAGGAATACATAAATGAGAATTTATTTCAGGAAGATAATCTCCAGTTGATCAGTTCAAAACCACAAGATATCTAATAATATGGTGTAACACCCCAGTAGATTAAACCTTAGAAGCATTTTGTAACTGCACTAACAGATAAAACATATGCTCTCCCGTGTTCAGTTATACTCAAAATGCTACATGATCTGAAACCTCAAGGGTATGAAGGACACAAATCTATTCTGGACACTTGCTCCGCACAGTTTCTTTCGTTCCCATTCATGACATCGCATGGTACAGAGGGATCATAAATCTGGTTTTAAAGAAAAAGGTTTATAGTAGGGATGGTCCCTTCCCCAGAAAGAGTTCTAGATATCCAGACACCTCTATTTTTACATCTGCTTGTTAACCATTGCTCTCTATCTGGAGAACATAAATTATGGTTAAATATGTAGTTTCTGCATAACACATGCATAGAAAAAATCATTTGATCTAATTTCTCCATTTTAATATTTCAGAAACATAAGACAATGAAAATGATTCATTAAAAGATTAAATAAGAATTTTGTGAACTAACCCACTGACACTCGTTTCATCCACGGCAAAAGTTTTCATGGCCCCCTGCATCCGATCAAAACTCGTGCTCTTCCAAACAAAGTCAACGCTAAAACCATGGGTTACATCAACAGGAACACCCTGCTAAAACAGTGTGAATCAGACTCTTCCTTTGATACATGGACAATGCAAACATATATTTGTTATAAAAATCACCTGACTAGCACGAAGCTCAAGAGCAACCTCCTCTTGGGCAGTTAATTTTATCTGAAGGGGAAAAAAACAATAGTCAACATTCTTGGAAGGTATATATCCTCCCACAGATATCAAACACGAGTTAGACCCACTAATTAATCCGAACAATATGAGAACACGGTACTTAGTCTGAGCTAGGAAAGACAATTACTCAAGAAACAACAAGGGGTCAACCTACAAAATCTTGATACACCACACGAAAAGTAGACTAATTCAAAGCAAGATAACATACCACGTGGCCCACAGAATGCCAGGACGGATGGGCGGCATCCCCTGAATAACGCAACCGTAGTTCATCACCAGGAACAAGGCGCAACTCATTATCTTCCTACAGGACACATGAATTTTTCTTCAATAAAATGAGTGACTATAAACGATACTCGATATAACAAACAACAGATTACCTTTGGAAAAACAAAATACGCAACGCGCTTCTTATTGAGACCAATATCCCATCGAATTGTGATATTATCTTTGCTTTGAGACTCTTTCATCATCTGCCAAATAATACATACAATTAAAACTATCTCAAAGCACGTCATCAGGTTCTCTTTGGATTTGTACTCCAGACAGGAAAAAGCAAATTAGACCATTTTCCTTCATTTGGTTTCCAAAAAAAATACATGGAGTAAATGCTCGTTTCTTACTTTGCAGTTCAATCGTCGGAGACCTTCGCTATGCTACATTTATTCCATATCATTTTCTATGACATTCAATTCTATTTTTTGGATAGGAGAAGGCATTATTGACAGTTTTTTTCCCCTTTTGCTTTTTCTATTCGCTTTTTCACCGAATTCTACACCCAAACATGATGTAATTGAACTAGTAGAATGTATCTAATCAAAATCTTACCAAATTAGTCAAGAAGAGAAACAAGGATCTGATAAGCCACAAGAAAATGAAATACATCACCAGAGATTTCTCGATTTTGCGTAACTATTTCTCTAGTTTCTAGGAGTTAATACATAAATACAGCTCTAGAAAGTTTACTCATACCTTATCATAGTCTGCTTCAAGCTTGATGAGTGGCGCGAAAACATTTTGATACTGCAGAGGAAATATGAGAGCAATGTAATTAGTAATGGCAAAAGATACAACTGCCACTTCATCGACATTGCACACAGCAACAAACTTGCACTTCAACAAGTTAATAAGACTACAGTCTATCTCATGAAAAGCACCTGGTAAGCATCTTCATACTTCAGTACAACAGGTTGAGGTTCATCATCAACGCCGGGCTTCTCAAGATCTTCTAAGGTAGCATCCGGATTGGTCTTCCAAAGCTCTTCAATTTTATTTATCTGTTGGGCGCTAATTTGTCGAGCCCTCAACTGCTCTTGTTCTGATGGGACCTGCTTTACTGTAACCAATTAAAAGGTCGAGTACAGGAAAAATAAGTGTATGGAAATAGAAGAAATGTAAGCACACTCAACCTTTAGTAGCCACTGCAAGAAACATCTATCATCAATAAGCGGGCACCACTGACTCAGGTCCCAATTCATGTCCTTTAATGCATTAACACTAAGACAAGGTTCTCTACATAGCAGAACCACCACACTTTCTGTGGTTGCAGATATGAATCCAAGAAGGAAGACATTTCGACAACCACAGTTGTAACACTCAAGAATTGTTTCTCCCAGAGGGCTGTCTTTATGTAGACAAACTTCCTTGTGCTTAGCTCTCACCTAAAAAGGATCAAAGCAAGTCAAATCTAAAAAGCTGTAACATAGCAGCTATCCCTACCAAAGAGTTGAAAGCCTCTTCTTTACAAGTAAAATTTTGAGCCTCGAATATATTGCACAGAAGAATAAACAAAACAACAAACACAGAGGCAGCAAGTCAATGCAGAGTCAATTACTCGTTGCCAGACGATAAATTAAGTACATAGCATGGTTGGGCAGAAACAAAAATCAATTACAGCGGTGTTAGAATTCACATCAGAGAAAAATTTCTGTGTACTAGAGATATCATCCGAAAAACACTTGCTATTACATGCCTCAATTTTCTTCCAAGACCATAAAAATTCTCAAGAAACAACAACTGGAACTCCCAGCTAAGACTCCTTTCATCTTTTCTCAAGCACAATCGAGAAAAGAATAAATATGCTTTAATTTTACATGCTAACTGCTCTCATGTTGTATCATAGTTACTCAAAGCAAAATCAAATAAGTTGAATAAATTCAATATCAGTAGCCTCTTTTCTGCTTCAATCTATGAATCCATATCTAGCATGTTACATAACAACAATTTCTTTCAGAACTGAGATATATTAATTGGACTCTGATATGGGTGTCTAGAGCGGAAGTGTACCTGGGTATTGCATTTGTCAATCCTCTTAACTTATCATGATAAGGCAAGATACTATTGCTTAACCTTTTCATTTGCCTATTCAATATTGATATGTAATGCAATCAAAATTCCTCAGACCCAATTGTAAAATATATTTGAAATATTAGCATGAACAAAAAAGATATTTCTATCATAGATTTAGGACCAATCTAACATAACAAAAATGTTCTACATTTTGTCCAAGTGTAAAGTATCCAAGCAACTATTTCATGGAACTAAAGAGTAAAAATAACATAGGTGATAGGACACGTCGAATACTCATTTGAATGGAAAAATAAAGACCATTTCAAATAGACTAATAATTAAATTTCCCATACAGAACAGTCAACATCAAAAATCAGAAGATATCCAAAGATAACATCCAAGAATTAAATAAATGTAATTGTGATTGAGAATCCTGAAGGAAGACCTGGACAACAAAGAACAAATCAAAAATTCAGCTACCGTTATACTTGTCTGACATGTTAGACACAAGATAGACCCCTAGATACAATCTTTCAGGCTCTAGTTCAAACTAGAATGCATTAAACATGTCACTATTCAGATCTAGATCCCTTCCTTTCAATGAAACCAAGGTCAAAACAATCCCCAGACTCCTCCCATCCACAAACAGAAATCATAAAAACAAATGGACTAATTTCAGCTCCTCAGAAGAGTTCATAGTATTTCAAGTTTCACAAAATTACTTGTAAAGGGTGAAAACAACATGTTTGTTCCTCAAACTTCCATTTTCAAACAATATTAAATCTAATAAAGAATCACTATCTTGATTCCCTTAACAATTTTGCACACTTCTCTGACAATCCATCAGAGAAACATAAGACTGCTCACCAGATGATTGACGATGTGAGAGCCAGATGTATTCCCCCTCGAATTACAAAACCATTTCCTACAGGAAGGCACATTGCACCGCACAACACAGGCAGGGTTCGAGACCCCACAGTACCGGCAAGCGTGCTCAGTAAAGTCTCCCTTCCCATACTCAAACACCTCATCATCACCGCCAGTGTCCTCAAAGTTCAGTCCGCTCATCCCCGCTGCCAAAGCCTCCACCACACCCGTCTCCTTGCTACCGTTGCTGGTATTAATTCCAGCGCTACCGCCGCCTCCGCCTCCGCCGCCGCCGCCGCGAGGCTTCGAAGTGGATGGAGGTGCTTCCGACGCGGAGGGAGCATCAACGGCTGAAACAGAATTGGATGGTGTAGGCCACACAGCCTGTGATGATCGAATTGGCTGCGAGAGCTCTTGAAATTCCGGATAATCGAAGTCCTCCTCGCCTTGAGTGTTGAATTCGAGAAAAGTGTAGGCATCGTTGCCGGTGTCCGGCTGCGACGCCGTATCGTAGAGATTGTTCGCCTGCGAATCCATATCCTGGCGTCCTCAGCTCCTGCGCCCAAATCAACAACTCGAAATTTGTATGCCGCTGCTTCGAACGGGTAGAGAACAAGGATTATTTGGAGCAATTCAGAGTGATTGGGAAGAAATTGATAGGTGAATTGGAGAGAAATAGGGTTAGGGTTTGTCGATGATGGGGAGAGAAAGGGTTATAAAGAAAGAAGCGAATAGGACGGAAATAGTCTCTAAAGTATATGTTTTATTTTATAAGATGATGATGGTGACAGCTTGCAGGGACTATTAGGGTCAGTTTGACACGTTTTTGTTTTCGTAATTCTGCAAAACAATTTTGTAGAACATTTTTTGAAAAATAAAATTTGTTGAAAATCTGTTTGGCTCATTATTTTGCAGAATATATGTTCTTTGAGAATGTGTTTGGATGAAACTATTTTGCAGTGAAGAAAACACAAGAACTAGTTTGAATGGACCTATTTTTAGGTGTAATATATATATTGTTCATATAATATTTAATAATTTTTTAGATTATATAGCTTAATGTTTAGTAAGTAGTACCTACATCCTCATGTACATTATATATCAATCAGACGAAACTTGTGTCAAAACATGACCAATCTTATGTTACTTGAAATTTAAAGCAAATTTATCTCATTAAGATAGTATGATAAATGACAAGTGTGGATTGGACTAAAAGCCACAATTGAAAAACACTAATAATTTATTTAAGAAATTAATATTACATTGATACAAACGTCAAACATTAATGATACATCATATTATTTGAACACGATATAAGATAGTAACAATGGTGAGATTATATGTCATCTCCGTTGCCATCCACACCATCATCATTGACATCTTTATTGACACCGTATATTTTATCATCGTTATCGATCTCTTCACCATGGGGAGGATCGAATATTGTCATAAGTTCGTCCCAAGCAGGCTCCCCTTCAAAGAAATATGCTTTTGCTATCTCATGTCTCTGTTGCATCACATTCAACAGGCAAACAAGAAATGAACAATTTTAATATTGAATATGATATAATTTCGATAAATGTAACTATAAAACAATTCTCACCTCAAATGAGGGCATGGCTAAATATGGCTTAGAAGTCAAATGAGGCCACCATGCGAAACTACCAGATTCACATGGCTACTGATTTGAGGAGCGACACTGCCAGGAAGATGGCAGAGCAAGCAATTTTTCTTTCTCATTAATGTTATGGGGAGCTAATAGGTTGTTCATCAGCTCCATAGCATGTTCACTAGAAGCAGGCAAAGAAAGAACCCCGCCACCTGGAAGAGCGTCTTTTAACCTATCATCTATAAAAAGAGATTCTAGAGAGCTACGATCACGGATGCGGTAGACCACAGGCCCTGTCTGACAATGCATTGGCAACTTTTTATCAAGCTTGTTCCCCAAAAAGCTTTCAATTCCTTCGCATTGAAATAAAGCTTCAATATCAGCAAACATTAGATACCACAAAACCTCCCCCGTCTTTGCAGAGGTGTACTTCAGAGCATAGTCAGTTCTTGTAACATAGAGGGGCTTCTCAACAACCTCCTTGTCCACAGGACTAGTAGGTCGCCATTCTCCAATATCAGTCCTAGTTAAGTTAGAAGTTTCATCAGCACCATGCTCAAAGTTATCAGATCCAAACTTACGAACAACCTTTCCAATTTTAGCATCAACAAGGAATACACCTTAAGCATGAGTATTTGAAACTTAACGTTTGCTCATCTGTGCGCGACCTGTACAATAACTGGATTTCCTTTACCCTCTAAACATTCTCAATTGATTTATATTTTTAAAGTAATCTCTATCAAAGAGAAATTCTTTAATTTCAAGAACATTCTTAGTTTTCTTATACAGGACAGTAGTTGCTTCCGTTGTTCAAGGATGAGTCATTTCTAAATCTATTACGTCCACTTGATCACTTACAGACCAACAACATATCAAAAGCCGTCTTAAAAATGTGATCATATCACAAAATTAAACGATAATCATAAACAATAAATTAAACGATAATCATAAACAATCAATTATTCAAAACTATGCACAAATTGCCTCTCGCCAAGAGCTGATCCAACAATAAATGGATCTTTTCATTCATGATTCTTTATCCATAAACATTTAGTAGACACACACACATATATGTATGTATATATATATATATATATTTATATTAACAAAAGGTTATTAACCCAATTTGATAGAAAACAATAAGTACCAAAACCAACAAAAATTGAGATACATAAACCCTAATTGAGTTGAGGAGATAACTTACGGTGTCAATGGCAATGGCAAGTTGTCGGAATCTGGATCAGGTTCGGAGCTATCGGAGCTTGACGCAACCCCAAATACAACAGCTAAAATTAATATTAAAATTGAAGAAAACGACGAACTTGCTGCAGTCCAGTTGCCGTCGTCCTCCATGGAATCACCTTCTTCATCGGTAGTGAGAAAATTTGAGAGATAGAGCAGACGGGATTTGAGGAGAGAGACATAAGGTTCAATTTCAGATTTTTTATGAAGTGCAACTGTGCAAGAATAAGTGCACAGTAATTGTAATTCCGTGTTTTGGATTGGGAACCAACTTTTGGCTGTGAAGAATGGAGTTTAATTACAAAACACCTAAAAGGTGTTCTCCAAAATCATCACTTGGGTGATTGAAAATTCTGCTTAACGGGATTAAAAAATAGTCAGCCAAACATGATTTTCAAATTTTTGTTCTAGAAAAACGCTAAGAGAAACCAAAAACAGCGAAACAAACAGGCCCTTAGTCTCCAATTAAAGTACATGCTCGTTTTGGTTTTTGTTTCCAAGTGTGTTAAGGAAATGTGTATACATATTACTAAACTATATAAGCATGTATCACCTTCTAAGAATTTCTGTGGTCGTAATTATTTTCTCTTTTTTATTTTCCCCTTTGTGCAATACGACGTCGTTTTGCTCAATTTTTTATTATTTTTTTAACATTCCAATCTTGCCCTTTGAAGTTTGTCGTCTTCTATCTCTCGCCTTCCAAACACACTTATTTGCTCGGACCGGTGACTCCCCAGCCACGCGTCCCAGTTTTCCCTAACACATGTGCTTTTTTGTGGAGTTTCTGCTCTGCCGGGCTCGGCTCCGGCGCCCATCTGTCCCCGGTCATAACACACGTTGGCCGTCACTTTTTTCATTCCCTCTCTCTTTTTCAGGTGAAATATATTGAAGGTATATGTGGAAAGGTATCTGGGTTTTTTTATTTTGGTGATTTTATTGTCTTAAAAAGGTTGGTTCTTATGTGTTTTGATCTCTATTTCTACATTGAATACTCCGAAGCCCAAGGTCGTGAAGAAGCTCTCGGAGGAAGGTAAAGCCGCCGGAGATTTTTCCGTTGCAATCTCAGGTGAAAGCTTCTTAAATCTTTAGGTTTTTGAAGAAAAGAGAAAAGCTGTAATCAAGAAATCAACTATTCTCTCAAATTTTAGGTCAAATCTCCATAAACTTTGGAGGGGTGCCCCTAGGTGTGTGTAGGGGTTCCGGGCGGAGAGTGAAGAGAGACCAGAAGAGTGATTCATTTCACTTTCCCCACCGCATTTGCCCGGAACGGTGACTCCCCGGCCATGTGTCCCCGTTCTCCCAAACACGTGTACCTTTTGTGGAGGTTCTAATCCCCCGGGCTTTGCTCCGGCAGCCATCTGCCCCTTGTACTGACACGAGTGGATTGTTTTTTGGCGCACAAGAGATGGGCTACCAGAAGGCTTGGAATTTTTGGTCAGAACATGCTCGAGAGAGAGGAGGTGAGATTTATTTATTACAATCGATTCTCTTTTCTTCTCGTATTTTTTGGTCAAATCATTTTATATCTTTTATCATTAATAAAGTGAACATAGGAGGAGTAGATCTGGGAGGAGGAGTTGGTGGTGATGGTGTTTTCCTCTTTTAACGTATCAAGTTTATACTGGATTGTTGCAAGTGAAATTAAAATTGGATTTTTTGGGATTAGCTTTTGTTATGAAGAAGAAATGCTTGTAGTTCTACAAGAATCCATCAATTAGTTTGAAGCTTTAATGGAGGAAGGCCAACTCATCTCGATCTCTTTCTTATACTAAAATACTAATTTAGTAGTTTTTGCTTCTTCTTTTTTATCAATTTTTTTTTGGGGTGGAATTACTTGCAGTTGATGAGTCACTTGAAAGAACATTCCAGGTTTGCATATATTTCCTTTTTATTTATGTTTTTGGGATTATTTTTTCTGTCTGATCTGCTTATAGAATTTCTCTTTTGTGACTGTGTAGCTTCTGTAATATGCATATAATTCTTATGCATTAGTTAACTAGCTGAAATTCCTTGTGTTTCTCTTTTTTTTTTCCCATTTTCCTTTCTTGGTTTCTTGTAAGAAGAGGAAGAGAAAGAGGAGAGTAGCAGGCTAGATTGAAGGAATTTGTCACAGCACAGAAGGATATCGACTAGGTAGGGATGGTGAGAGCAAGGTAAATTGATTTTTTTTATTTTTTAAAGCAAGGTAAATTGTATTTAACTTGTGAAGAATTGAAGAAATCTTAATGGTTCTACCCTTATTGATCAGTTGTTAATCACTGCAGAATAAGCACGTAATTCTTAAGCATCCTATTCTAGACTATTGAGTGTTTGATTAGTTTTGATTTCAATAATGTATATTAATGATCAGCTGGTTTTTGGAATATCTATTGAGTATTTTGTAAATAAAATTAGGAATTTAAATGTTAAAAAACATATTTAACTACGGGTGTTTTATCAATTAGATACTTATTTTTCTTTTCTATAATTTGGAAAATCATTTTTCCCAGATCGAATTTCGGATATAGTTGCGCAAATTATGATATTATATGTTCATATAGGATCGTGCTGAAATGCGAGAGGGCCTTCTGAAATGGTTTCCTGTAGTTTCAATATCTGTTGGTGATTCAGTTGAGATCTTAGTTTATCCTTTTCGAATTTCAGGAATTCAATGATGTCTGAGGTGGAA
This sequence comes from Buddleja alternifolia, assembly GCA_019426215.1. Lineage (NCBI taxonomy): Eukaryota > Viridiplantae > Streptophyta > Magnoliopsida > Lamiales > Scrophulariaceae > Buddleja > Buddleja alternifolia. The sequence continues at coordinate 8,342,315 of CM033399.1, read as the reverse complement.
AATTAGCGCGAACGGAAACTAGAAATAGATCTGATGGTGAATATCATTTTTATTTAATTCTTTTGTTATTATCATTATTAATAATTTTATTATTTGGCATTATTTTCCTGACCCCATTTCAGGCTCACCCCTACAAGTAAGATCATCTCTTGAGAAAGAAAAAACACCTTTGTATGTATTTTTGAAAATAAAGTTTATCCTTGTTTATAACTTTAGGAGTAATAAAATGGATGAGTTCAATTTGCTACCAATTCAATCAACCTTGAATCAGAATATATGTTTGCTAATCATATAAAAAATATGGCTACAATGTAAATTACATTTCAGTACAATACTCAAATATCTGGGTTAAAATAGTCAGTCGAGGCAACTATCATTGCTGATTTATATGCGACTATCTATGTGGTAGATTTATATATTTTTAGTTGTAGTTCTTCCTTTGATGAAGGTACTCACGCAGTTACAGGCATCTACAAATCAGGAATTGAATCACAAATCCCCCAGTTCAATCTTCCCTCGAAGATCCTTTGTTGTGTTTATCACATTCAATTTCTGGTATTGTTAATACATTGTTGTTTATGGTTTCTATTTTCCTCGATGATACAGTGCATATATATATATAGAGAGAGATATTATATTTTCTGAATATTTGATTATTCTTTCTTTGGTTTGATGAATAAACTGAACCAGAAACAGATGAAGTTTATGGTCAGATCACTTTACACCCGGAATCGGAATCAGACGTATGCAGTTACCTCGTTATGCTCGCCGTTAGATTTATATTACAGTTGTTCCTTTAGTTATTTGACATATATTTTATTTCTCATTTTAGGGTGTGAAATTATGTGTATTTGCTGAGAATTTTCCTATTTTTGGCTTTGTTGGTACCGTGATTTGTCATATATTTTGACATTGATGGTGGACTTAGTGCTTGCCAATGATGTCTTTATTTTTTGTTATTTTTCCTGAGTCGTTAAAATTTATCTTTTGGCTGCGTTGAGCTTTTATTGTAATCTCTTTGCACTTGTGCAGGGAAGTCAACCATTTTGAGATTGCTCTTCAGGTTCTTTGAAACTCATTCTCGACTTGTAAGACTGAAACATCCTTTTATACAAATATTAGATTTGAATTTAGTTCCTGCATGGAATTGTTTCTATACTCTGCTTTATTTATAATGTCACTTCCTTTGTCATTTTGCTATAGCTTTACCTCTGTACATCATGTTCTTCCATCCTTTATTGGTGTTCGTGATGTTTAGTAGCTTATCATAACGTCTTTTTCCGTATTCCAAATTAACTGTAAAGGAATTAAGATGGAAAAGGATCCATGTTGTATGTGTTAATTAGAATTTCATTTCTTCGTTTTGCTCTCCAATATTATCTATTAGATGCCATTGACACTTTATGATTTGGCAGATAAAAATGGATGCTCAAGATATTCGAGTAGCAACACTTGAGAGCCAGAGGAAGTCCATTGTTGTTGTTCCTCAAGATACCGTGAGTTTGTACTACCTATACATTAAGTGATTATTTGGCTTCATTTATGGGTGCATTAAACACTGGATATCATGTTTGTATGATTGAAAAACATGTACGTTGCTGGCAGGTGCTGTTCAATGATACTGTATATCACAACATCCATTATGGTCGCCTTTCAGCCACAGAAGAGGAGGTTTTGTGTTAATTTGGAGTCGTTCCTAAAATTAGATATGATTATTCACTTCTTGGGCTTCACACCAATTTTCATTCTAATATTAGGCGTGTGATGTCGTTGGTCGAGCAGCAATTCATGACACCATCTTGAAATTCCCAGAGAACTATTCTACAATGGTAGGGGAAAGAGGACTTAAGGTATATTTCTTGTATTTTCATTGATTTCACTCCAATCATCACGCGAGAGACAAATAATTAACCTTTTCGTCCCCCTCTCTCCCGATGAATAACATATGCTGGTAGCAAATAGGATTTTTAATATATATTCTTCACCTGGCATGACATGATCAGATTCTCCTGTTTTCTACAGTATTACATTTTGTTCTTATCTATGTGGGCTTAATTTTTCAGAATATTTAACTTATGAAATAGAGAAACTTTATAGTACCTGCATTTAAGTTGGTCTTATATAAATCAGGATCATGTGATAAGGTTTGGAAATTATTAATTTTCTCCTTCCTGCAGTTAAGTGGCGGTGAAAAGCAACGAGTGGCCCTTGCTCGTACATTCTTGAAAGCACCTCCCCTATTGTAAGTATCTTTTGTTTCTACAACCGATTTATCATTCAAGTTAAGTCCTCTACTATACTTACTATTGTAAGTAAGTGTCATTACACGTACATCCCTCACCTAATGTGTAATTACCAGTAGCCCCCTAAGGTTTTGCACCCCATGTCACTAGGTGAAACTGTAATCTCTTTGAATGGGGTGAAATTGTAATCTGGCAAGGGGTAAAGTTGTAATATATTTTTACTGACAGGGGAAGTTATGTTAAATTCTCCTATTTTGAGGTGTTTTTCGTAATTAGCAGCACATCCATAATTTCCAGTCATGTGATGTTTGTGAAACTCATTACTGTTTACGTCATTTTTTCCAAATGTTAATTTAGAATATTCATTATCTATATTATTCATACACGCGTATATTTAGTTTGTTTAGATTTCTATTCTTCATAGTTTGTTTCATGTAAGGAAGAGAAGTGCTTAGAATAATGACGGTAAATTAATTTTTGGTTTCATATTGCTGCATGGCTGTTAATATGTTTAATACATCTGAGGAAATTAGATTACATTGTTTAATATTTTTTTAGGTTTAATTACATGCATAGAGTTATTAAGGTACGATACAATTAGCCCTTCTTTTTCTTTATATCTTGTACGTCACACTTTTTGTGGCTGCGGTATTAAGTTTCATGTTATGTTAGCGTTATGAGTATCTAAGAGTAGCCTGATTTCTGTTATAGTGCTTCAGGTGAAAGAGCTTAAGAGCCCTACTGCTGGTTCATCTTCTGTATAGGTCACTGTTGTGGAGTTCTTTTGTGAATTCCTATGTTTAATGTTTGGTTATATTAGCCAGATTCCGATTTATGATCAAATTAATGTGTCAAAGTTGGGAGATTGTATTTGTGCATACTTTTAGTTCTGCCGGTGCTGCTTAAAGCTTTTTGACAGATACCTATCTCGATTCTGGTGTATATGTGTTCTAAGGAAGTAGAAGGGTGACCTGGTTTTAAGCTGGCCATAAAATGTTGTTGGCTTCCATAGCTCTGGCGATTTACTTCTTCCAGGGTTGTCCCGATGCTATTCAGCCATTAAGGGTAAAACATTCATATAATTAATTCGTTAATTAATTATAAACTCCACTTGTTGTTTTGATTAATTTTGAATTTTATTTAATAAAAATTAGGGAGAGCTCGTGGAAATTGCGAAAGCAAAGAAGGAAATAGGGGAGATAATTGAGCTGGGAAGAGTACAAGAAAATGGAGTTTACACAATATAGATTGGTAGCAAAATCGGTTTATATGTAAAATAAATTTTGGTGCTCATGATTGAATTCCTATGCCAAAAGCCAAAATAAAAATAAAAAATGCTACAATTTGGCGAGTGAATGGTTCGATTGCTGTATCAAGGGCATTTGGGAACGTTCATTTGGAAGATTGGATTATTTGTGAACCTGAGTTTGTTACTTTCCTTTAACATTAGACTATGAGTTTCTGATTATGGCTTCCGATGGATTACGGGATAGGATACTCTCTCAAGTCTGATTTATTTATTCTGAGGTTAATTATTAATTGAATATTGAAAGTGTAAATGTACAGGGTGAGTGATCAAGAGGTGGTGGATATGATTTCGGATGATATGAATTTGGTGGAATGTAGCAGGAAACTTGTGGATATATTTTCAAGTAGATGAAATCGAGATGGGATAACTGTTATGATCATTAATCTTCAAAATTTCAAGATGATGAGCACTTAGATGTTTAGTCTGGGCAATTTGAGCCGCGCGTAGCGCGGTGTGCTCTCGACTAGTGTATATATATATATATATAATGTTTGGTGCAAGGTCTTAAATTTCGATTTCAGGGTAAATATCGATGTAGCAAATTTACAGAAATTTCGATGGAAATTTCGAGAATAGTCAAATTTTTGGTTTCGATTTTAAAAAAATTATGAAAATTTATAAAAATATTTGAAAATTTACAATAAAATTTTGAGTAACTTTAATTATTATACTTATGCATCTCTAAAGTATAATTACAATAAAATTTTGAGTAACTTTAATTATTATACTTGTGCATCTCTAAAGTATATGTTTTATTTTATAAGATGATGATGGTGAGAGCGTGCAGGGATTATTAGTCTCCAATTGAAGTACATGCTTCTGCGTTTTGGTTTTTGTTTCCAAGTGTGTTTAGGAAATGTGTATACATATATATATATATATATATATATATATATATATATAGGGTCAAGATCTAATACATACCCTACATTAGATAAGATTTAAGACCCAATATACACCATTGGATCTATTAAATCCAACAGTCCATAAAGAAAGCAAAAACAGGCGGGAAAACACAATTGTAATTGGCTGAGGGGTATAATAGTAAAATACACACCATTATACAGCAAATCTCGTCCCTAAATTAACTCCACTCTCCCTAAACTCTCTCACATTCAAATCCACTCATAATTCAACTGTAAATCACGATTTGAATCCATATTAAAGCCATATCTTTCCAAATCTAACTGCATATTCGGATTTCGCACACCGAAGAAGCCTAAAATCTCACCCAATTTCGATTTTTTTGCAGCGGAAAATGAGGTCTAAAAATCCATCAAGAGTCACAGGTACCAATGCGAAAACCGATTCTTAGATCATATTCGATCATATAGGGGATAACTTAATGTTTTTTGTTGATTTTGTTGTTAAAATATACGTTTATGTACCATTTCGTAAATCCATTTTCATTTCATATTCGAACATATAGAGGAGAAATTCATGTGTTTTGTTGATTTTGTTGTTAACATATACATTATTGATTAATTTTATGTAACTATAAGCTGTTTGTTGGGGACAATATGTGTTTTTATTGATTTTGTATGCATATTTGTGCAAAAACATGCTGATTATTTTAAATTTAGTGAGTGTAGTGCTATTATATAATGTGTGTGTGTATACTGTATATTTCTTTACATGTTACCGGATAATGTTATAGAATGTACTGTATAATGGTTCCTTACATTGTAATTTGTATGATGTATAAACACACAATGTATATAGAGTTTAATGTATAAATAAGTTTATATTTGGTGTATAGTATCTTGATTTGTTACTGTATAATGTGTTAATCAATATTAACAGTATGTTTTCCACATCTTATTTTAGAAGAATCATCTGAGTCCACCTCTAAAGGTAAGTTACAGCTGATCCCTATAGATTATACAGAGTCTCTAAACGTAATTCATCGTAATTCAGATGATGACTTTGTCGAATCAGACGAAGAATCAGACTTAGAGCCCCAACGCACTACTAGGAAGAGACGTGCAAAGCGACATGCTCCTAAGACACCGATGAAAAGAAGAAAAACATCTAATGTACCGAAACATCAACCAAAAAAGGGGGGAGAAATGGTTGGCTATACGCAAATACGTGTTTCGATGAAGGTGTTGGGGAAGGCTGTATCAAAACTGACCGAACCTCAAAAGGAATGGGTTAAAAAGTCTGGATTCGGGACGTTCTTAGATTTCAAAATAATGAAGCTGCCTCACAAGCTCGGTTATAAGATTCTCAAGGTTTTAAATCCAGGAAACTTTAGATTGACTCTGCTCGTAGGCAATATTGATATTAACGAACAAGATGTGGAGGAGGTTCTAGGCTTCCCACATGGTGAACGGCCTATAGACCTAACGGTCAAGAATAAAGAGATGGTGGACTTATGGACAGCGCAATTTGCGCTTGATAAGTCCAAGCAATTTAAAGTTTCGGCTCAGATAATATTGAATGAATTGGAGAATGAGAATGAAGTAAAAGACCAATTCAAGATTAATTTCATTATGATTCTGTATAATTGCTTGCTAGAGACTCTTGGAACGCCGTTTGTCAACAAGAAGATACTAAACTTCAGAGGAGATCTTGATGAGTTGCCAAGATACAACTGGCCTAGACTTGTTCTGGACAGTTTGGCCAACACAAAAGCTTCATGGGAAGCGGATCTGGCATTTCGTATGTATACGAGACCTCTTCTTTTTTTGATTGTAAGTGTACATTACCTATTCTAATTTTGTTTGTGTACAAAAAAATGTGGTGTTGTTCATTAAGTGTACCAATTTGGTAATATGCTATGTATAATATTTGATTTAATATTGTATTTTAAACGTGTCATGTATACTCCCACACTGTATACTGAATATTATTGTATATGATCTATTGTATAATTGGTTATAAATATACTGTACAATACTTTACTGTATTTTGATTAATATGTTATTGTATAATGTAGTGTAATATACTGTATACTAGTTGTTTTTAACTCTTTTTGTTTTCTGGTAATGCAGATATTGTATGCTGACAGGGTAAACTACAAGGGCCATTTGACAGTCCAGCGATCAATTCCCACATGGCTTAATTAGACTGATGCTGCCCTACGAGAAAAGAATGATGTGGAAATTAAAAAAGGATTTTTCGGGACGGGAGTAATCTCAATGCCACAATGGATGATGAAGATTGAGAAAGGCACACAGGTAGTTCATCAAATAGAAGATCCAAAGCAACCCCCTGCCTCGCTAGAAACTCCGTCCCAACAAGCGGAGTCAATCAAAGAATGGAATATGGTTGAAGAGGTATGCATATCTCTGTAAACACACATACTGTATATTGTTTCATTTATTGCTTACTTTTAAATATATGTTGTATATTAACATGTTGTATAATTGTTTATTATTTTTGTAATTCATTGTTTAATGTTTTGAAAATCATTAGCATACATTTACACTTTGATATGTACCTAATAATTATACATTAACCAATATATCACATTTGTGAGCTTTATACATTAACTACTAAAAATTGTTATACATTTACTATAAAATAACCCATACAATAATCAATAAATGTTGAACATTAATTATTTTTAAAATTCACGCAGAGGCTGCTGCAAAATTTGGTACGGGCTGCATTTGACCTCATCGACAATCTCGCCAAGTACAATGCATATATGTAGTCGTGTGTTTCCATACTCCCGTCAAATCCAAGATTGAAACAAATTAAACAAATGGTGTTGAGTACTGTTGGAGGACTGTACAGAGGACCGGGGGTGGAAGACGAGACACTTGATGAACCTGACACCGCTGATCCTCCTGAGAAGCAAGAAAACATTCTGTCCCCCGAAAAAGGCACACCTGATACAGCGATGAGTACTCCAATACAAACACGGCCACCTTCTGACTTACGGCCAACACGTGAACCATTAATACTCTCGATGCCAAGTTTTGACTTGTTGACGCAGCAAACACCGCCGGGTAAAACGAACCATACTGAATCGAATGATAATGTAATGGCTGAGGCGGTTTCAATCACTAAACAATACGCTGATGATGACTCCATTGTCACAGAACAATTGCCTCAGCCGTCTTCAGATGTTACCATTAAACCGGCTGTTGTAGAGCTCATTGGAGAAAAAAGGAGACAGTTAAAACCAGCTCCAGACATGTGTTCTCCATACGTTCAACGGGTCGTGAAGATAAGCTCAAAGCAGGGCACAAATGAAAAAAGGCCATGGGATTGGGTGAATCAAGTTACCGAGGACGACATGTGAGTACATGTCATTTCTAAAATACAATTGTTCTATTTATATTCCTGAGAATTTTATATGTATACTGTATAATAACTAAATATACACTGTATAATGTAATATTGGGTGCTGTATATTACATCATTATATACTGTATAATGAATAATAAACCTTTGTACAATACCTTATTACAATTGTATAATGGTTTTTCAGAACTATTGTTTTCCAAAGTGGTGATATAATGGGCTATATTTGGGATGTAAAGACATTGTCTCAACGGAATGAGCTTTTATCTGGAGTTATTAACGTCTGGTCATACCTGTTGAACAATGGCGAGACAACAAGAGCACCAACATCACCGCTAAGATTTTTTTTCCACGTGTCCGACACGGTGAAATATACTTCTTTAATTTTTGTTAATACATACAATATAATGTTCTGCTCGCTAACTAATTTTTTCAAAAAATTTGATTACAGGTTTTCTTCACGACAAACAAAGGGGCCAAAAATCCTGACGCGATGCAACAAAAATTCGTGGGAAACATCAAAAATCGTCTGAACGTGTTTCCAAAAATGAACATAACCGATGTTACGTTGGTAATCTAACACCGTTAGTTTGTTATAATTATCGTGTTTTAAGTAAATTTATTAACACCACTTTTGTCCATCGATATATAGGCCGTCTTTCCCATTCGTCACGCTGGTCACTACTACGTGATAGGCTTTAATTTGAAGCAACCAGCTATTGAGATCCTTGACAACAGTGCAACGGATGTGTCGTTCGAAAACAAATACCAATATGTGCCATTCACTTTGGTAACGATTTATTTTTGATATCAATATATCATTGTTAAATCTTCATTTTTACACAGTTTACTTTAAAATATACACTGATGCACCATACAATTGTATACTAAACACTGAATATATTAATGATGTGATCATATACTGTTAATTAATATATTAGCATACTGTATAATGGTATAATAGAGGACTGTATAATCATTAATTATACACTGTAAATTGAAACAAGAATATATTGTATAATGATATATTAATATACTGTATATTAATATATTTATACACCGTACCTTGCATTTTTTAGTTTCTTTGTTTCAAAACAGAGAGACATGTTTATCAAGTTCCTGGATGATATGAACCATCCAGCTGGGCGCGCGTTGTCAACAGTAAAAATTGAAAGGCTTGCAATGCCATGGCGTACACACCGAAACAGCTCGGATTGTGGTGTTTTTGTAATGCGTCACATGGAGACTTACTTCGGTGGAGGATTAAAGAATTGGGATCCAGAATTGGGTACAGAAAACGTAATGATTTACACTTTTTTATTGTGTGAATGAAAGTTTCTGATAATCTTTATTTTCCTGTCTATCTAACTTTAATATTTATATAATGCAGAAATCACAAGTTGCAAAACTCACTAGATTGAGGGGACTTTATCTGGAAAAGATCCTTACTTGTGATCTGAACACACTCAAGGACGACATCATCATACTATCAAAGGAGTTGGAACATGAACAAGCCCAAAAGAAAAAGGGGAAGAAAGGTTAGATATAAGCAACATGATGTGATTACAACAGTTAGATTGAGTGTTAATATTCTGGTTTTTTTAAATTCATTGTACAATTTTTTTTTATTAGTTATTAGTTTTTGTTGCAATATAACTTTTAGTTGCGCAGTTTAAATATATAACGTTTGTTCATTGCATGTATCCTGTTATTGTTCTGTTCATTGAGTTTGTCATTGAGTGTTGATAACATATACAACACATAAATATATGTTATGAACAACATATATTTATTGTACAGAATAAAAAATACTCAATTAAAGTATATAATTAAACTGTATAATAAAAAAAACACTCAAAAATATACAACATACATTATGTCATTTTTAACATACACTGAATAACACTTCATTGAACGGTCACTCATGTTTCAGTATACATTGAAAACTTGATTCATTACACATTGATTAACACTTCATTATACAGAGTATAATCATATATTATACATTGAATACTACTTCATTGTACAGTAACAAATGTAAAAAAGAAAACACTTCTATTTTTCTTTTGATGGACATGTTCTCGCATTATGCCCATCAACTTTTCCACATGCAGCGCATTTTCTCCTCTTGGGAACATGCTTTGATATCTCCGCAATGCTCTTAATTCTTTTGCCACACCCTTTAGTTCAACTTAGTTGAGGATTTCTGATCCCGAGCTCGTTCTCAATTTGGGGTCCCACTAGTGTCTCGATAACAACATTCTTGTTATTCTTAGTGTTAATGTCCGCACCAACACTCAAATGAGACTTCATATCCACCAATTGATTTTTTATGTAGTCGAGTTTTTCTTTGTTAAAATCTACAAGATTTAAACATGATTGAAAGTCAATCCAAATTTGACTCACATCATTTGTAGTCTTCTCAATCATCGTGCGATATTGTCTGACTTGGTTATTAATTATATCGGAAGCCAAAATTTCTGCATTTTGTCTCCATCTATTCAGAACATACTCGGCAGGCAAATTGAGTATTCGGCTTTGGTTGAATGGAAAGAAAATGTGTCTGCACAAAATACCCCGCCTCAAAAACAATCGGCATAAACAGGCAACCTGATTGTTCGATACAACATGTTTCACCTATAACATAAATACATTGAACAAACTGTAACATATATTAACTGTAAGAATAATATACAACATATATAATAATAACATACAGTATAAAAAAGGATATACCTCATATAACTTTGATTCGTTGTCGGAGTCGAATACGACAAATGATTTCACACCATTAACAACATTTAGACTTTGAAGTATCACTTGATACGCAGACTTTTTGATCTCCACTTGTACATCGTAGAAAACAGCGCGTGTATATACCTCTGATGCATCCTCCTCTATCGGCATAGGGGTTTCGGTTGATGGCTTAGAGACCAAAGACTCGTGATTTAATCTTGCATTTGTATTCCTTTGCCTGTCTATAGCACTTTCAAATCTACTATAGAACTCAATGATTGTGTCACCCTTTACGTAGAATTGGTTAAAGAATGAATTAACTGACTTTGAAATCAACGTAGTCCTCAATAACCCACCCATCAAAACATCTCGATAATATGCAAATACCCATGAATGTCTGTTGTCGTAAATTTCAGAAAGCCAGTCAATATGGCTTAGTCCATACTTTGAAATAAGAGCTTTCCAACCATCTTCAACCTCAAGTGGAGTGATGTTAGGAATTTCATGTTAGAAGTTTTGATGATGACAATTAAGTTTTTGTTAGACCCCAAAAAAGTTGTAAAGTTATTTTCGTAGAAAACTTGTATAGGCTTTGAAGCGTTAGACTTGTAATAGATTTATTAGGCTTTGTTATCTTACTTTAGAGTGTTAGGCAAAATAGTCTTAGGCTGAGCGTCTGATGATTTCTGAGTGAGTTTATCAGTGGTAAAGTTCGAAGACTCAAGCGCCTGATCTCAGAAGACAGATACAGTCTCCAAGCGTCCACTTTGGCCAGCTATATCAAGCGTTACCTTATGGGACAGAAGTGATTTCACCTGAATTTACTTCTAAGTCCAGAAGGAGTTTAATGCAAATATTCTCAAAGCATTAAATACCAACGGGTATTAATTTCAAATGCATTAAATGTTGATAAGAACATTTAATATGATAAGTAATGTTAGACGTACGGAGAAGCCACCCTATTGGACTGTCAACTATCTCAGACTGCAGCACCAACTTTCGTGCAGCTGATTTTCAGGAAAAAGGACAAAAGCTGTTCACTCGCGAAAGTGAGAGACACGCGCCAGTGCATGTGTCAAACGGACACTTTCTCCAAGAATACCTATAAATAGGACTTCAACAACAAACAAAAAAAAGAGAGGAACAATTTTATCAAAGCCAAATTGCTGTTGCATTAAAATCTCATTCCTTAAACTCTCAGAAAAGCCAGAAAATTCAAGAAACATCCTACTTGCTCTTCTTATATTCCTGAGACAGTCAACAAATATCTCAAACATTCTTTTTGAAGAAACCAGATTCCTACTGAGATATTACCAAGTTGTTTGAACTTCATCAAAATCAAACAAACCTTTTAGAAAATCCCATCCAAGCCTCGCGATCTGTGTGAAGTCGAAGTTGGATACTTGCATCATTTCTGGGTGAAAGAAGCAAGAGGGTTGAAGTGATTTGAAGCAGAAATCTGTGTGATCAAGGAGCTCAAGTCATCGACATCCATCTCTCCCTAATTTGTAGAAGATTCTGTGTGATTCTTTGAGAATCATTTTAGTGGATTGCCTCCAAGTGCAAAGGAGAAGAAGGACGTAGTTGGGATTACACCACCCAACGAACCTTACAAATATTGTGTTATTTACCTTTCAGTCATTTCATTCATCTATCATATCATTGCATAAGTAAAACACAATCAAAAGCTAAGCACCTAAGAAACATCTTGTGACGCTAAAACTTTCAAAGAGAAGACTCCAAAATCATTCCGCTGTGCTAACCCTGATTAAAAGAACTGAACGCTTAACCTACAAGGTCAAAGTATTCAATTCCTGAAGTCTAAGTTAACTTTATAAAACAGTCTTCATTAGACGCTTCACAAAGTCTCAAATATCTTATGTGAACGCTAAAGTGAAGCGTTAGACACTTCAAGCGCCTATCATTTCAAGCGTCCAAATACGTTTAATACGAAATCTTTTTGAAGTCGAAAAAGACTTAAGGGTCTATTCAACCCCCCCTTCTAGACCCTTTCATATGCCACTTGGGACCAACAAGTGATGTCGTCACTATACACAAAATTATTCACCTTTCTCACTACTTCAGCATATTTACCTGTATGTGGTGAAATCTGGAGAAAAAATAGTCAAATGAAAAACATATTATACAGCATAATACATAGTAATATACACTACCTAAAATATCATTATACAGTCTCTTACAATACATTATACAGTATAGATTTAAAACTTATTAAAATGCATTGTACACTAAATACAATACCATACTACAATATGTTAGATACTATTATAACACATTAATATAAAATGTGACACACATTGTGGAATCAAAAAAAGTGAAAACACGCACCTTGGTTGGGAACTTCTTCATGATATGCCATGCGTACAGACGTTGCCTATCATTTTTAAAAACACTAGGAATAGCCTGTTTCATAGCAGGACATTGATCAGATATAATATAGATTGGTTCCTGTCCCATTGCATGTGTAAAAGCTTCAAAAATTCACGTGTACGACTCAATGTCTTCTTTTGCGATTAGAGAAGCACCAAAGGTGACAATTTTCTGGTGGTTATCTAAACGAGTAAAAGGAACAAACTTCATTTGATACCTGAAAAGGAATTATAAGGGATTATACAGTCAATGAATGAATCATTATACAGTACCTAACAAGGTGTTATACAACATTTATTCTTATCCTATTGAAAAATATGTATTATACATTAAAAAAAGTGCTTACTTGTTGGATCGAAATGTTGCATCGACCGAGCAAACATCACCAAACAGTTCAAAATTTCTTATTGCAATTGGATCAGCCCAAAACAACTTACTCATACAACCGTCATCATCTGTGGCATAATAATAATAAAAAAATTCCTTCACAAGCTTTTTTCATATTCATAAATTGCCTAACAATCATCTCCCCATCGTCCTCACCAACGTATTGCTTCACATCCCTTTTTGCCTTTTTGAAATCTGCAGAAGTTGACCCAACATTATTAAAACCACCTGCAATTTCCTTCAGAAATGAATGTGATTTAACGACGCCAACATTCACCTTTGATGTGTTTAAGCAGAACATAATCTGGGACGGATCAATATTTCGATTAACTTTCAGAAACTGTTTCCCCTCGTCGGTCGCCAACTCGTGATTGTGCCGCTCAACAAAGTTCTTTGTAACATATCCCTCTGAAGCACTAAACCTCCCTACAATCTTAGCGTTACAATCACGTCGACCAATTATGCACTTCTTCTTCCTAGCAACATCATCACAGTTTTTGTAAACACCAGAACGACTACATACATAATGTTTAGATATGACCGTACCGTCCTTGTGAGTTTTTTGGGAACACTTGCGTACATCAAAACCACATAACGGAGCATAACTTTTGTAAAACTCAAATGAAAACTTCAAGCTTTCAAATGCCTTACCAATGCAAGGTTTAAACTCAGTAGCACACACTGGTTCCCAATATTTTGAACCACCCGGTGATGATATAGAATTAGACGACGAAAAAGATCCGACACCTTGATTCTCGACATCATTATTGCTATACACTGCTGATCCTGTTAATAATATACATTATAAGTCATCAGAATCAACTGTGTACTGTAAATATAAGTTCTAAATACAATTATAATGTATAACATCATGATATGTATTGTACATAGTTTGATTATTTATTCTATCATAAACGTATTATGTGTTAATAATGATACTGTATAATATCATTATATGTACTGTATATTAATGTATAAGATACTGTATAATGTCATATAAGATGCTGTATAATGTATTCAACTTACTTCTGGAACTCATAAATCGATGTGATGATGATTAACAATACCTGAAACCATCTCAGCCATAAAACATGAAATCAAAACCTATTTATAAATGGATGATAAACCGCCGAACTGAATATGAAGCCGAATTGACGATTATGATTAAATGATCTTGATGATTAATTGATTTGATGATGAATTAATCTGGGAAAAAGACTCGTATCAATAGAGAACTGACCGCGCGATGAATTTGGATAAACAAAACGTATCTTTGATCTGATAGAGTAGAAATTGGATACACAGATTTGATTGGGATTACACGAGCTGATATGATCGAGCTGAAAATAGAAAGAAAATATCGAGTTAATAATGATACTGTATAATATCATTATATGTACTATATATTAATGTATAAGATCCTGTATAATGTCATATAAGATGCTGTATAATGTATTCAACTTACTGCTGGAACTCATAAATCGATGTGATGATGATTAACAATACCTGATACCATCTCAGCCATAAAACATGAAATCAAAACCTATTTATAGATGGATGATAAACCGCTGAACTAAATATGAAGCCGAATTGACGATTATGATTAAACGATCTTGATGATTAATTGATTTGATGATGAATTAATCTGGGAAAAAGACTTGTATCAATGGAGAACTGATCGCGCGATGAATTTGGATAAACAAAACGTATCTTTGATCTGATCGAGTAGGAATTGGATACACAGATTTGATTAGGATTACACGAGATGATATGATCGAGCTGAAAATAGAAAGAAAATAATGAATTCGGTTATGGCGCGTAAAAGGGGGGATTTGGTTTGATACTGCATGTAAAATTGCATGTGTTTGTTATGATTTAATGACTAAAATGCCCCTGACAGCATTAAAAATAATTATAAAATCTGAAAGATGTGTTAAAATTAGACCTTAGGATCAAATGGTATCAATGGTGTGGATTGGGTCTTATATCTTACCTAATGAATTGGGATGTATTTGATCCATATCCTATATATATATATGATGTTTGGTGCAAGGTCTTAAATTTCGATTTCAGGGTAGATATCGATGTAGTAAATTTACAGAAATTTTGATGGAAATTTCGGGAATAGTCAAATTTTTTGTTTCAATTTTAAAAAAATTATGAAATTTATAAAAATTTTGAGTAACTTTAATTATTATACTTATGCATCTCTAAAGTATATGTTTTATTTTATAAGATGATGATGGTGAGAGCGTGCAAGGATTATTAGTCTCCAATTGAAGTACATGCTCCTGCGTTTTGGTTTTTGTTTCCAAGTGTGTTTAGGAAATGTGTATACATATATATATATATGATGTTTGGTGCAAGGTCTTAAATTTCGATTTCAGGGTAGATATCAATGTAGTAAATTCAAAGAAATTTCGATGGAAATTTCGGGGATAGTCAAATTTTTTGTTTCGATTTTAAAAAAATTATGGAAATTTATAAAAATATTTGAAAATTTACAATAAAATTTTGGGTAACTTTAATTATTATACTTATGCATCCTTTACATCAATAATATTCTATATATAATATATGGATAATGACTTTGTTAAATAATATCCCTAAAAACTGTTGCGAAAAATATGAAATAAATATAATTTGATAGTAAGATAATAACCAAATCTCATGAGAATTTCATTAAAATAAAATGTATCAAGATTTAAGTAAAAATTACTATTCAATATCATATCAAGTTTCTAGGAGGATCGAAATCGCTATCACTAGTATCTGTCCTACCTTTACTTTCATATTGCAAGTGAAAATTATTAGTTACATGTTGACAATATTACGTCCATGACATGGAATGTTGGTAGTACTGCATATAATGATGATGATGATATCCTTCTGGTGTTAAATCTTGAAGAACGCCAATGGAGTAGTACAATTTATTTAATCATATTCATTTTCAGTTTTTTGCTTTACTGCTTCTTGTGGTTAGGGGGTAATTGGTAGGTGTGGTCCTTACCAAGTATAAATATAATTTTCTAATTATATAATATTTGAAAATGTATAAAAAAAATTATTTAAAAATATATATAAAAAAATTTCGGCCGAAATTTCGGTTTCAGTGAATGTTTTGGGCAATATCGGGTTTCGGTCGAAATTTCGATGGATATTTGACAATAATATTTTAAATTTCGAAAGATATTCTGCAAAGTTGGATCGAAAGTTCGATTTCGCTTCGAGATCCCCCCAAAATCCGAATTTTCAGTCGAAATTTCGGAGTTTCTACCGAAATTTAAGACCATGGTTTGGTGTATGATTCATGTTTGATTTTATTTTGTGGGAATATAATCTAATTTCTTTTTAATATTTGTAATATGGGTGTTATGTATGTAAGCTTATGTATGAGTTCTTCTATTTTATATGTTTAAATTATTTTAAAATAATAATTGTAATATATTTTTGTATTTAGATATTATGTATATTTTTATTACAATGGTGTCACATCAATTTATTATATAATGGATTATAATGACCGAAAGATCTAAATATATGTTATTTATTTTTATAATGATTGAATAGAAGAAATGATGGTTGTGCTTGATTTATTTGGGTTGGGATTCTGGTCAGTTCAAATGTGTTTGGTTTAATCAATTGCAGTCCATATTTGCCTAGAAAAATTGTGCAATATTTGGATAGATATTGTATATTGATACTAGCGGTCATGGCACGCAATATATGTGCACACAACACCAATTTTTATCAATTTTTATGTAAAGAGTGCTTGCAATTTTTATGATGCCCAATTAGCAAGGACACGCAAATTCTCATATGACAAAAGATTGAATCATTTTTGTTGATTAAGTTTCCTCAAGCTAATATGATAAGAAGGTTCCATTGTCAAGTCAAATTATTTTATATATTAAAGGCAGCTAGTAGTATTTTGTACAGAAGTGCTGCTAATTTTGTAGTTCTGCCCTCAATACAATTTGTCCATAATTTTTCACATTTTTGCTTGAATTAATTGTCAATCAATACACGAGCAAAACTTATTTTCATGTTAGGAGTACAAACTTTGTTTTCTGTAATGGAGTTAATCTTTTAGACTTTTAGTTAATAAAATCAATTTCAAAACATATTACAAATAATTGGATATTAAATATTTGAACTGAGAGAAAATTATTTGCATTCATAATTGAAAGATGTTAAGGAATTCATCATGAGATACATCAAAATATACATATTTTATACATAAAACCATTAAAGGTCTACATAAAATGTGGTGAATTCGATGTTTTTGAAGAACAAGACAAATCAAATCAAGTAATATATTGTGCATGTTGATACACCAAACTTGGGTCCTGGGTCGTTCTCGCACACGAACCCGTCAGTGTGGTCGATTTTCCTCGCCAAAACTCCCAGGTCAATCATTAATACGAGGTTAGTGATTAGTGAAAGCGAATATGAGTCCAGCCTTCATCAATTACAAATTATGCTCTGGTATTAGGTTCGAAGAATCCGCATGTTTCTAAGTGGATCAAATAGGGTCGACCCGTAACTTTAAGTGTGACCCGAGATCAGAAACATCTATTAACTACACGTGGTGTGATCTTAGGGCCCCAACTATCACCATCATATCCGTACGATACAACACCTATAAATATCACCTCAAAAT
Source organism: Buddleja alternifolia (assembly GCA_019426215.1). NCBI lineage: Eukaryota > Viridiplantae > Streptophyta > Magnoliopsida > Lamiales > Scrophulariaceae > Buddleja > Buddleja alternifolia. The sequence continues at coordinate 8,324,329 of CM033399.1, read as the reverse complement.
AAGTAACAAAGGTTCACAATCTGATTTTCTACTATAAACTTGAGAGTAAGCTCCCTGTATACAAATTTGGGTTCTTCGTACGCAAATACGACTCTCCAACTAGAAGCGTATCTCATACCTGAACTACGTTAGACTTGATCCCTAAGTGGGTACGTAAGCAGCTTAGTATCATCTAAGTGCAGTCTATAATCTAATTTTCACCTCGTTTAGTCGTGCAACTTGACCCAGACTGAGATAGAGAGGATCAACCGATCCGACTGAATCATTTTTGTTGATTAATTTTCCTCAAGCTAATATGATAAGAAGGTTCCATTGTCAAGTCAAATTATTTTTATATATTAAAGGCAGCTAGTAGTATTTTGTACATAAGTGCTGCTAATTTTGTAGTTCTGCCCTTAATACAATTTGTCCATAATTTTTCACATTTTTGCTTGAATTAATTGTCAATCAATACACGAGCAAAACTTATTTTCATGTTAGGAGTACAAACTTTGTTTTCTGTAATGGAGTTAATCTTTTAGACTTTTAGTTAATAAAATCAATTTCAAAACATATTACAAATAATTGGATATTAAATATCTGAACTGAGAGAAAATTATTTGCATTCATAATTGAAAGATGTTGAGGAATTCATCATGAGATACATCAAAATATACATATTTTATACATAAAACCATTAAAGGTCTACATAAAATGTGGTGAATTCGATGTTTTTGAAGAACAAGACAAATCAAATCAAGTAATATATTGTGCATGTATTTCCAAAGTGATGAGTGTCAAATATTCCTCCCTTATTCTTCCATGGTCAACGGTCAACAATATACGACTGTTATTACTTTAAAAAATATTAATGACTAAGTGGGTCGGGTTACGACCCTACCTGGTTTGTCGACCCGGTGACCTATATGACATGGATACAGTCATTATTTGACACCTGCTCAGTCTCAGCAGGCATAACTATCATGTCGTGAATATTGGTTATCTCATCACTTATAAATACCCCCTCTTGTTCATTTATGGAGGAGGGACAAGCAATAAATTCACTCTGAATACTGTTCAGTGAAAGAGAGTTAAATTACACTTGGAATATTCATCAGAAAATTGGCCTCGTACAATACAAAGACATCGCATATAGTATAACCTATTTCTTTGAAAGACGTTTAGACTTGATCCTATCCAACTAAGTACGTAGGCAGCTTGATCCTATCAAGTCCATGTTTGGGAAAAATTGCATAAAAACAAAAACGCAGCGGAAGAATTATAAGTTTAATCCCAGTGGCTCATCTCTATTTCTCGTATTTAAATTGGGTTTTACGAAATTAATTACCGTTCTCGCGTATGTTGAAATCTAAACCAGCTATGCAATCCTTTCTTGAATAGCAAATCCGTCGCTGTCTCTAAATTGCCACGCCGGAGTCAAAAACGAAAAATCTCATTCTTCTTCACCTTGATGGACGGCTAGTGCGAGAGAGAAAGGGAGGAAAGTTTGACTTGGAGAGAAAGTTTGTAAGTTAATTTTCTTGACCTAGTTTTTTTTCCACTAAGTAGTATATATATACTACAATAGAAAACAATAACCTAGGCTTCATAAGCCCCATATGTGGACGCCCACTTGTGGGCTTTTAAGCCTTCGGGCTTTGGTTATTAATTAATTAAATAATTAATATTATTTATCCAATGAATAAATTAATTAAATTCATGTTAATATTATAATTAAATTCCCATGAGGAATTAATTAATTCATTAATTTAATTAATTTATAAAATCATCTAATGATTAATTAATTAATCTCGATATCCAATACCGAAAATTCTCTCAAGTCTTTTTCCCATGATTTTCTTTTTGCACTTCCTTTAAGCACGACTCTTTAGGTTCGTCTCAAAAGGCAATTGGGAGGAAACCAAAAGGATGTGAGTAACACCTAGCCATTCACGTGGCTCACATCGTATCTCAATTGAGAACGAATGAATAGGATCATTCCAAACCATATACGCTGTGAATACCGTACGTGTATAAACCTTTTATTCTTATATCCCAGTCAAGTGAGAGTCATGATTTTAGTCAAACTCACATGACTTGACCATATGCTTAGCTCATAATGAGTCGAGGTCATTTTATGCTTTGGCCAAAGACTAACCTCACTCATTCATGACTGCATAGGATATTTAGCTCATTCGCTTATGAGAGAATAAATCCCATTTTGCTAATCAGTTAACAATGCTACTTGCCCATCAAGTCGCACTTCGAGGTCAATCCCACCAAAGGGTGATTTGGATCTAACTGCTCTAATGACAGACTTGATGTCACAAGTACATCTTCAACTCGACTCCTCAGGTTTAAGGTTCACGCGTACCCATCACAACTTATCAGTTTCATCGTTGACTGTCAGTGAGTGAATACCCATGTGATGAAATTGATGCGAGCCGTGTTCGAACATATTAGTCCAACTTATATGTCCATGACATAAGTTCCCACTATCATTCCCATAGTGTTCGACTGACACTTTCTCTGTCAAAACTTATATCATGCAAGTCCTTGTTTTGTATTGATGTCCAGTCAAATACTTTCTTAGACTTGCGAACCCTATTTAGAGAATAAGGATCAAACCCTTCTAGTGTCATTCTTCCTTCCCATAGGAAGTAGAAGGTTTGCCTTATACTCAAGGACTTTACGTTGTTTATTAACACCTTACAAACACCTATAAGAAAACAACAAGATATGCCTTATATATATAATAAAAGGATATTGTTTAGTTACAAGTTAATGCCCTATAAATCTATCCTCTTTATGGCATTTGAGGACATACACTCTAACAATCTCCCACTTGCACTCAATGCCATTTGCTATGGTATTTAATACCCATCCCTTCGAGATGTTTTTCTAGCACCGCCTGTGCTAATGGCTTGGTCAATGGATCAGCGACATTGTCAGCTGAGGCTATTTTCTGAATAGATATTTCTCCTCGTGCAATGATCTCTCTTATGATGTGATATCTCCTCTCGATGTGTTTGGACTTGTTGTGAGACCTAGGTTCCTTTGCTTGCGTTACTGCTCTAGTGTTGTCACAATAAAGTGGCAACGAGAGCTTTATGCTAGGAACCACTTGAAGTTCTTCTATGAACTTCCTTATCCAAACAGCCTCTTTAGCTGCCTCAGAGGCAGCTATGTATTCAGCCTCTATAGTGGAATCCACGGTTGTGCTTTGCTTGGAACTTTTCCAAGCTACCGCCCCACCATTAAGGGTAAATACGAATCCTGAGGTGGATTTTCGGTCATCGACATCAGATTAAAAATTCGAATCAGTGTACCCGTCCACTCTCAGGCTACCACTCCCATAGATGAGAATCATATCCTTGGTTCTCTTCAGATACTTTAGGATATTCTTCACAGCTATCCAATGTTCCTTGCCTGGGTTTGCTTGAAATCGACTAACAACGCTTACCGAATAAGCAATGTCAGGTCTAGTACACAACATTGCGTACATCAGGCTACCCACTGCTGATGCATAGGGTACAGTGCTCATTTCCTTTCTATCTTCCTCACTTTGAGGACACATAGTTTTTGAGAGATGTATCTCATGCCTTATTGGCAGGAACCCTTTCTTAGAATCCTCCATCCTATATCTCTTTAGGACCTTTTCTAAGTAAAGGGCTTGAGAGAGCCCTATCATTCTATGTGTTCGATCTCTGTAGATTCGAATCCCTAGAATATAAGTTTCTTCTCCCAAGTCTTTCATGGAGAAAGTACTCGAAAGCCACTTCTTTACAGTGGTGAGCATTCCTCTATCATTACCTATGAGTAATATGTCATCTACATATAACACAAGGAATGTTATCTTGCTCCCACTAACCTTCTTATAAACACATGGCTCGTCTTCGTTCTTTATGAAGTCAAATCCTTTGACAGCCTCATCAAAACGTAGATTCCAGCTACGGGACGCTTGCTTGAGTCCATTAATGGATCTCTCAAGCTTACACACCTTATGAGTATGCTCCTCGGATACAAAACCTTTAGGCTGTTCCATATAGATATCCTCTTCTAGGAATCCATTTAGGAAAGCAGTTTTGACAACCATTTGCCATATTTCATAGTCTAGGTGTATGGCTATTGCAAGTAGAATCCTTATAGATTTGATCATAGCCACTGGCGAAAAGGTTTCGTGGTAGTCAATTCCTTGTTTTTGACTATACCCTTTCGCCACTAGCCTGGCTTTGTAGGTGTCAACCTTTCCATCAACACCAATCTTTCTCTTGTAGATCCATTTGCACCCGATTGGTTTTACCCCTTTAGGTTGGTCCACAAGTTTCCAGACTTGGTTTGCATGCATCGAATCGATCTCAGTTTGCATAGCTTCATGCCATCTAGTAGCATCCACATCCACCATTGCTTGATCAAAAGTAGAGGGATCATCTCCATGATATTTCTCTAATACAGAATGAAGATCCATCTCCCTCTGTACTAGATATCCGTACCTCTCAGGCGGTTGAGGTACTCTATTTGATCTTCGTGGTTGTGGTTGTGTTACAGAAGTGGAGCCACCCCAAGAGAGATTGATTACAATGACAGAGACAGAATTCAATAGAAGGATATAAGAGTGGGGACATAAATTTCACCAAGAACAATTGGCTAAGATATCAACGACGCCAAACGTGGGAACTGCCCATCCTACCCCGGCCATCCCAGGACGACAATTCCCAGAACTCGACCCAGAAAGGAAACGAGGGGAGGATGGCCTCGACACGGGGGCACGCCGAAGGCTATTTCGTGAACCTGACCCAAGGAGGGAACATGGTGAAATAAGCCGAGGCGAAGGGGACTGAAAAGGTGAAAGGGAAAGGAGTCCACACGAGGCACGAAGCGATGCTAATTCAACACAGCGTGACAGAGTCAGAGTCGAGGTAGAGCTCGATGAGTTAAGGCAGAGCGAGGTGCCACAGAGGCGGACGGTCTAGGTCTCAGCGCTACAGCGTCGTAATTTACCCTTTCATATGGATATTCTATCAGAAAGTATGCCGTTAAATTTCAAAGTACCAGATCTGCAAAAGTACGATAAAACACGGGATCCCAGGGAGCTTGTAATCACTTTTGAAATGATGATGGTGTTGTATAATTTAAGTGATGCAATGAATGCAAATGTTTTCCCAACTACCTTTGTGGGTCGGGCATTAGATTGGTTCGTAAATCAACCTCCAGGCACAATTGTAGCTTAAGAACAATTTATTCGCAAATTCGAGAATCATTTCGCTAGTAAAGCTCGAACGGCAAAGTCAGTATCAACCTTGTTGGGAATAAAGCAGCGGGAAGATGAGGCGCTGAGGGAATTTGTAGACAGGTTCAATGACGAGGCCCTGGACGTCCAAGGTGTGCAACACGAGGTACTTCAGCAATTGTTTATTAATGGCTTGAAGGAAGGACCATTGATACGGAACCCTCCAGTAGACTAGGAAGAGATGATGATCCTTGCAAGGCAATATATACACGAAGAGGAGGTTTATAGGATTAAGAGGGCAGAAAAGAAGGTGTCGAGGCAGAATAGGAAAAAAGAGCAGCATGAGCGACGTGGAATACCGAGATCCGACAAGGATCAAGAATGGCAACCGCGATATGCAAAATACGAAAGTTACAAGCCTTTGAAAACGACACGGGGCAAAGCTCTGATGGCCATTGAAAATTCAAAATTGATTGTCTGGCCCAAAAAGATGAAATACGATTCGAAGAGGAAAAATAGCCACAAATATTGTCGCTTTCACAAGGACAATGGTCATATTGAGGATTGTTTTCAATTAAAAGATGAGATCGAAAGGTTAATTAACCAAGGATACTTGCATGAATTCATCGACAAGGCCCGAGAGGCCGAAGTAAGGAAGCAAGGAGAAAGGACACGACGAGACTGCAGGTTTAGAAGTCGATCCTGGGAACGAGGAAAGGAAGGGGAGAGAGGCAGAGGTCACGAGCATGATGACAATAGATATCGTGACGACCGGAAGAATTTGCCTCGACATGATGAAAAACGAACTCACGAAGTTCAAAATAATGCACAAATTTGGGGGGAAATTCATACCATTGCAGGGGGTCCCTCATACGGAGACTCCCAAAGTGCACGAAGAAGGCACCTTCGTGATGTACGAACCCACGAGAAAAGAGGCGGACCACAGCATGTGATGAATGTTACTTCAGGTTACGAAGCTATCAGCTTCGATGATCGTGATTATGAAGGAATAATACGACCCCATGATGATCCAATGGTGATCACTATAAATGTGGCAAATTTCTCTGTCCATAGGGTGTTAGTAGATAATGGTAGTTCTGCAGCTATTCTGTTTTTGCATGTGTTAAGGAAAATGAATTTCGATGAGAAGAGACTTACCCCCGTAAATACTCCTTTAAAGGGGTTTGGAGGGGGAGAAGTTGTCCCTTTGGGAACAATTTATTTACTCACTTCGTTGGTGTTGACGATACACTTGAAGATGAAATTTATGACTGGTGGTGGAGTTGCATTCGTACGATGCAACCAACAAGTTGCCAGAGAATGTTACATTATGTCTTTAAAGAAAGACAAAAATGAAAAGCAGATGCAACCAAAATTTATAGAGAATAATACCGCACCCATTAAAGAGACGGAGCAAGACTCGGGGGATAAAACCTCGTGTGGAACCTGGACGAGTAGAACCAATGGAACATAGAATTGTTGAATTATTCCCTGGAGACTCAAGCCGGACTACGAGAATTGGGTCTCAGATGCCAGAGAGATTAGAAATGATGATGATTGGTTTCCTTAGGGAAAATTCTGACAAGTTTGTCTGGCGGGCTTCAGATTTCAAAGGGATTGACCCCGAAGTAGCAGTGCATCGTCTGAACTTAGATCCAAAAGCAAAACCGATAAAGCAAAAGCGCAGAAATTTTGGGCCAGAGAGGAATGCAATCATAAAGGCAGAGGTGAATAAGTTGCTTGAGGTAAGTTACATCCAAGAGATTCAGTTCACCGATTGGCTGGCGAACGTGGTGCTCGTACCCAAATCAGGAGGTCAATGGCGTATGTGTGTGAACTTCACAGATTTGAACAAAGCCTGTCCTCGTGACCCGTACCCATTGCCTCGTATTGATCTCCTCGTCGATTCGACAGCTGGGTGTGCTCTTTTGAGCATGATGGATGCTTACCAAGGTTTCAATCAGATCATGATGGCACCAGAAGATAGGGACAAGACTTCTTTTGTTATAGTAAAAGGGGTATACCGTTACATCAGAGATTGGTGAACACAATGTTCAAAGGAGAAATAGGGAAGACCATGGAGGTCTATGTTGACAATATGTTGGTCAAGAGTGTAGAGGAAGGTGAGCACTTGGATCATCTACGAACTGCCTTCCAGATTATGCGTAAGTATGGTATGAAACTAAACCCGAAGAAGTGTACCTTTGGAGTTAGAGGGGGTAAATTCCTGGGTTTTATAGTGACCGAACGAGGCATCGAGGCCAATCCAAAAAAGATAAAAGCAGTTGTGGAGATGCAGTCCCCGGAATCTGTGAAAGATGTCCAAAAACTAACGGGGAGAATGGTTCATATCAAGATCTGCAGATCGTGGTCTACATTTCTTCAAAATCCTAAAAAAGGACGGAGATCAAAAGCCTGTCTACTACATCAGTAGAACGATGCAGGGAGCTGAGAAAAACTACTCTCAAATTAAAAAATGGGCATTGGCCTTGATAATTGCGGCTCGTAAGTGAGCGAGGTAGAATTCCTATAAGAATGCCTATAAGAATTAGGCAAAAGTTGGGTGGGACATAACCCTAGCCTAGATAGAATTCGAACCGTGGTAGGGTGAAGAGGAAACCTCACTCCTGCCTGCAAGTGAGCGAGGTGGAAGGTTCTATAGCCAGTAGGAGGGGTATCTATATGGTTAGCTGGGCCAGGGATCTTAATATCATACTCCTCAGAGATATAATATCTCTCTCGTATCTCTAGGATCATCCTAGGGTTCAAAGTGGGTCGCATACCACTCCAAGAGTGATATACACGAGGCACTCTACGTGCCACCTCACCCTCAAACTGTGATACCCCTATTTTCGAGCCTTGTGGATCCTTTCATATTTATTCGAACGATCAAGAAGAGATTAATACATGGGAGAATTTATTCCAATCGTGATTTATTATGAAACCTAGGATTGGTTTCACTATTATCGTTCTTTAGGAATTGAAAATATTTGATTAAATGTGAAGTGTAATTTTTTTTTCCTACCAAAGTTCTAACATGCCAAGAGTTTAATTATAATGAGTAAAAGGGCATAATTATTAAATTATAACTAGGAAGGGGCTGAATCTTAATTAATATTTATATTGGGATTATGATAGAAGATAAAATATTGTAGGGGCTATGAGTAAAATAAAATAAAATAAAAACAATTGCATTGGAGCCCTCACTACTCCTATATATACACCCCATCTTGCTCTCATTTCTTCTCTCATTCACTCAAGTATTACATGCTCCACAAAATCAGATTTTATCCCCATTTTCATCTCATTTTATCTACCAAAAACCGTTCAAGAAACCATTGAAAGAGAAAGGCTTAACCACAACATAGAAACCATTTCCCCAAAGCAATTTTAGCACAGAAATTTCCAGCACTGGCAGTGCTGGTATTCTCACGTTTTGAGGGACGAAATGATGTCCAAATTGGGAGCTCCTTATCTCAAAATCTTCACAAGAGGATAAGGAACAAGTATGTGGAGTCCGATTTTGTCAATTGAGTCCATATATTTCCAGAATCAGACATGCAAACTCTACATCAGGTGCCCGGTTTTCAACTGCAGCAACATGTCTCCACTTTTGTTTGCCAGAAACCATGCTTCTAGTGATTTGATCATGCATGCAATCCCACCATTGGAAACCTATGTTCGTGTAGATGATGTTACTGGTAAGTTTTAATGGTTTCGGTTATGTGGATAGTTCATAATTGTTAGTCAAAGAATCATTGCCACTACCCGGGTTTTTAACCCAGAATCTGCCTCTCATTTCGTTTCCCCTGAAATGCTACTTATGATGGTCCAATTCCTTATCCAAGACCACCTATAGAATCCTTTTTGAGTGTAGATTCGTTTACTTGAGTATTTCGTTGAATAACGCTTGGTTAAATGTCCATAAATTTCCAGGGAATTATCATTGCCACTGCCTAGTCTCCAATTTCAGAAATGTTCATTGAATTGTTGCCCATAAAACATCATTACCCTATTTTTATTGTACATGCAATACCCCCATTAGATGGCCCTATAAGATTAGATGTTAATTACGGTTGGAATCACTCAAATCCATGGGCTAATGTGACCGGAAAGTGGAATGTTTGCAGGCTGCCAGGAAGTAATCAGAAATTGACAGTCTTGGTTGTTGACTTCAAAGACATGATTCACCAAATATTTGGCCACTCTTGGAGATGAGGTTTTTACACAGGTTAAGATAAGTTCATGGAGAATCTATGAGTAATAAGTTTTAGTGTTGGATGTGACATTAAAGGGATGAAAAAGTGGTAAGAGCAGAGACGCGCGATGTCGGTGGGGGTGCATGGTGGATCTAATTGAAGTAATGTTGTTCCCGATCAACAATGGAGTTTCGATATTCTGGACCCGACTTTAGTTTGCATCTTGACTACTGGGTAAACTTTGGGTAAGATGGCTTAGCTTAACCTTTGGTAATTCATGTGAGCAATCGAATCATATTGAATCGGTATTTCCTAGAGACTTGTATTCCGATCATACTATTGATTACATCCTTTTTTTTTGGAATAGGGGCTTGCTTTATGAGACATTGTGAGGAAACTTGGTTGGACAAGTTGGTAGTGTTGGAGATTGGGACGATCATGATTAGCTCGGAAGAGTAATGTGAGTTGCCTCTCAAAATTATAGTTATATGTCTTTCAAAACCGGAAGGAACACGTCGTGTATATATATATATATATATATATACTTTCGTCATGCTTTGAATACTTGACCTAAAAATGAGTTTCAACACTTTCAAATCAAATCAAGGACTCATTTTATATTCACCAATTCTTGGCACCAACTATTACCTGCATGGATGTTTCAAACACGTATCTTGCAAATGTAATTTTTCAGGCATGTTTTGTGAAAATGGATTCTAGGAAAACATTCTTTTAAGGAAATTCTGAAAAACTATTCGCTCGATTGAATATTTCATCGTGAGCTAAAATGCTTCATTGCATCATTCGTGACATACGTGATTGCATACTTATTTCGGATGCATAAGTTTTACAAGAATGATTTCAACTAAACATCGATTTTATGATTTTCGTGAGATTACTCCATCATTGGTCTTGTATCGTGATCATTTGTCGTGATGGTGTTCTTGTGACGTGTTGCATCTGACGTGGTTGTGTTGGGCCCAAGGTCGGGCGATGGATAGGGCAGGGTTCGGCCGGTCAAGCATGGGCTTGCGGTCTTAAACAGTTCCCGCTATCCACGTCCAGATCCATGCACCTAGGACGGAGTGCTCTGAGGGTGCGTGGGTCATTTATCGTGTGGCATACTATGACCAAATCGGGCATCGCGAGCCTGCGTGGGGAGGTATAAGGTGATGGCTTTTAAGCCGCGTGTTCAGGGGTGATAAGGAAGAAGCAGCGGGACCCAAAGTGCTATGGGTAAATCATCGGACGCGATGGTATTTCTAACATGGCCCCCTACTGCTTAAGCGTGACGTGTACATGTTACTTAAACATGTCTTGTACGTGATACTTGCATTGAACTACATGCCTTTTTAAATGCATGTTTTGAAACTTAAATATCATGCCACCAATTGTTCCAGCTTTATTATGAACGTAATTTTTTCCAAGCATGTTTTCAATGATATTTGACAAAACCGCATCGTGCATATACTAAGACCTTTGTCTCATACTAGTTATTGCTTAATTGTTACTATGATCACCAATTGCTTTCCTTATTTAGGATTTCAATGTATCAACAAAACAAAAACTATTATGTTTTTTTCCCTCACTAATTTATCATTAGGGTCTAAAACTATTTAAGCAACTTGCACACAAACACTGGCACTCACTAAGCCTTTGCTTACGTATTTTATTTCATTCCTTCCTTCCAGCTGTAGGTAAGTTGAGCAATGAGACTAGCTTGGAGGATAACAGGAATAGACATAGACGATCCAAGAGGTAAAAAAATTGATAGTTTTAGTCAAGGATATTAAGTTACTTCATGATGCGGTTGGTAGTTTCAGGACTAGGACCCTAAGATATGTATGATAAAAAAAATAAATTGGGTCCATGTTTTGAATTAGAACTACAGCTACGATAGACTTATGTATTCAAGTTGGGTCTTTTATGACCAAATTTTGGGGCGTGACAGAGTGGTATCAGAGCTTGGGCTAGTGCCTGAGCTACACCAGGATAAGATCTTCGGACTGTTGAGTAAAGTGGATTCTAAGTTAAGCTAATGATATTGAGGGATGAATGTTGATAAAATATTAGTTCGTGATGTAGAATCGTATTACATCAATGATAAGGATGCATTTGATATGTCTTTCCACTAAACCAAGATGAGTTCTTTGGATTAATTGGTAAGTTGAAGAAGGACATGTTATGCCTAATGACTGGAAAGTAATAGGTTGTGTTTGATTGAAGATAATTCTTATATGCTGGATAAATAATAGAGTAAGTATACAAGGATTTGAAATAACACCGGAGTTTTGATTAAGTATGAATCTCCAATAGCAAGTATTGTAATATGGTGTCAATAGTTATCGTTACTATCGCGATGAGTGCGTTGAATTAATTATCTCATTGAACTCATATAGTTCCTTGGCTTTAGATCGTGCTCCCCACTCTTTACCCTCTTGGGTAAAATGTCATTTTCTAATTCGGTGAAGCATAATCATTGTTGCACCTTGCCAAATGGTTTCCTATCATGTAAAACAATTGATATTGTCGATGGTCCTTTTGTTTACGAAGCTATGCTAGAGTTATAGAGGCTAATCTAGAAGAATTGCGGTGGGTCATAGCCTTGAGGCGATGACAGTTTCTTTACGACAGGAAGAGAAGTAAGATGACTTTGAGGACGACTTTGCATGGTGCAAGTAGTAATGCTCCGTATCGCAAAATGAATGCGCTCAAGTAGTACAAGCCCACTTCAATGTTAATTTAGAATAAGCTGACCTAGTGAATGTGGATTACGCCATTTCATTCTGCTATGCCACTATATCCTTTTTCTAGCACTGTTCGTGTATAGTAAGGTAAACATGTTAGGAATGAACTTTTAGAATGATTCTCCTCCTGCTTCATAGAATACAATGGATGTCTCTTCACCAATATCGAGTTACTTTTCTCTAACTCTTCTCGTGCCCTGTTGAAAAACAAAATTTATGGATCCATACTTCTTTATTATGTTTGGCAATCTAGTAAACTCCATTATTGAAAGTCCAATTCCTTTCATACTTGAGAAACTCTCGTATTTGGAATTCCTTACTATTCATTTCATCTTGAGAGTTTCGCCCCTTGGAATTTATTTATTTTTTTTATTTTTATTTTTTTTTCCATCCACTCTTCGGAAATCTCTTGACATTATGTTCTATTATTCTATTCGTAAGTTCCAATACTTGTTGACTTGTTAATCTTTAAAGGGGGTCCAATCTTATTCTAGACTCATCATTTTGAATTATATTTTCTGTTCTCTTCCAATTGTTGTGACATAATAAATCTCTATCAATTAGCAATATCTCTTGATTCCTTTACATGAATATTGATGTTCGACTATAATTCTGATACTCATTTGACCAATTCTCTCATTAAACATTGAGCTTGTAACAATTCAATTTTATTGGAGTCCATTTATCACTCTTCTCCATGAACCCTTGCTTAATCCATTTACAGTGATTATCTTTTGAATCTGTTTTCTTTTGCTTTTTCATGAGACTTTTCTTTCATCTCTTGTCTTCAAACTTATCCAAGTAATCACATAGTTCTTGAATTTTGAGACAACAACCATCCGTAATTTGATCCTTGTTACATCATATAAGTTGTGCAATTTCTAATTGAAATGCTAATATCTAATCTTATGCACATACTGAATGACCTTTTCCTTGCAATCCTTCTCAGTTCTTCAATTCCCATCCCGAAATCATTCATTCGCATTTTAGATTTATTTATCCAATCTATTTATCTATTTGAGATTGTTTGTATCCACTTTTGACCAATAAATTATTCTTTGAGGGCGGTTCAATTTTTTATCATAAAATCGTCGTCTTAAATCAAAACTTTTTATTCTACTCCTAATGTTTCCCTTCTAATCCTCTTTATAGACATTTCACTTGCTCAACCATCTTTATTTGACGATTATGATTGACACTTGTTGATGTTCAAATTACTAATCATCCTTTGTAAGATACTTGAGTTTGTAGCCATATCATTTTAAATGAATTCTTCTTGAAAACTCTTTTGCTTGGATTTTTCCTTCATTCAAGGACATCAATTTCTCATCGTATGATCCTATTCTTAGTTCATCTCAAGGTTTATCTTTCATCTCTTTGTATTGAAATTCCCTATATTGAACCACTTTCATTCATCCAGTTTGAGATGATGTCACTTGATTCAAACCTCCCTAGTATGAGCATATATATGAAGTATGCATTTGCGAGTTCAATTGTTATTTCTATGACCATATTTAGCTCATACAGACCGCTTCTTCAATCCCTCTTTAATGAGGATTTCAATTGTCATTGAGCTCCCTCCCTATTTTATCTACCTTATTTTGTCTACCATATATTGAAATTTGGTTGTGACTATCCCTAATTTACAACTTATCTGAATAGCAATTTATCTTCAAGAACATTCTCAGTTCTCCTCTCTTGTCATAATGTATTTTGTACTCATTAAGTCCTATCATTGAAAGTCCTGTATAGCCTATCTTTCTTAATCTTCTCTTCTGATTACTCGAGCTATTATATTGTTGTTGATCACTTGTTTATTCATCAATTGATCTTCTAATCACTTGTCTAAGTTAATGATTGCTTAATTTTATTTCCTTAGATCTCTCTTTTACAACGATGTATTCTCAATTATTAATCCACATTGGTCAATCAATTGTATACACCTTTAACCTTTTGTATAGTTGGAAACATTGATACTGACGAGAGTTCGTAATCGTATGGATTATGAATCTATGCTTAATAACAGACCAAACAGTGGAAACTTTGCGGAGTGTAAATCAAGACTGAAGTGAATCGATTATCAAGGAGACTTAATTATAGCTTGGCGAGCACTCAATTTTCTTCTCTGTGGAAAGCTGGAAATTGTGGTTGTGGCGCTTCATAAAGAAAGATACTATGGCACCTCATCAGTCATCCTAGGACAGCTCGGATCTTCAACTTATCGGAATGAACAACCTGCGACGAGATCAGAGGATAAGAAAATAGAGAAAATGAGAGAGTTTACAACCTCAAAGTTGCGGTGGAATTCAAACCCTAGTGTTCCTATCGTCACTTAAATTTCAGGATAATGATTTTCAACTTTCGTAAATAGTCAAGTCTGTTAATACCAAGCCTTTAAGTTATATCCGTACAACTTAAAACAAAGATGATCCAAGACTCCATCAACAAGATCCAATAATCATCTATGGAATATGAACATGTTGAGCTATGTATACAAGTGAAATAGAGAGATCAAATTGAAGATCAGTGATAAAGATTTCAGAGTACCAGTCAAGAAGATTAAAAGAAGAAAGCTTCATTTTGAGATTCAAGATGCTTTGATTTCTAAAGCATATGATGAAACTGGCGCACAAGAACTTTGCTCACACATATGATGTTTCTCGAGTTTTGGGCGATGATAGTATTAGTTGGACTCGATGCTCATAATATATCAACACATGTTTTATCTAGTGCAAGAGCAACCATAGAAGGGAAATCTACGTGGATAGTAAACCAGAAGGTTCATGAACGGAGGAATAAATGCGAAGATACCATCCTCGATTTTGTTCTCAAGTGTGAATTTGGGGACCAAATTCTATTAAGGAGGGGAGGGTGTGATACCCCTATTTTCGAGCCTTGTGGACCCTTTCATATTTATTCGAACGATCAAGAAGAGATTATACATGGGAGAATTTATTCCAATCGTGATTTATTATGAAACCTAGGATTGGTTTCACTATTATCGTTCTTTAGGAATTGAAAATATTTGATTAAATGTGAAGTGTAATTTTTTTTCCTACCAAAGTTCTAACATGCAAGAGTTTAATTATAATGAGTAAAAGGGCATAATTATTAAATTATAACTAGGAAGGGGCTGAATCTTAATTAATATTTATATTGGGATTATGATAGAAGATAAAATATTGTAGGGGCTATGAGTAAAATAAAATAAAATAAAAACAATTGCATTGGAGCCCTCACTACTCCTATATATACACCCCATCTTGCTCTCATTTCTTCTCTCATTCACTCAAGTATTACATGCTCCACAAAATCAGATTTTATCCCCATTTTCATCTCATTTTATCTACCAAAACCGTTCAGAAAACATTGAAAGAGAAAGGCTTAACCACAACATAGAAACCATTTCCCCAAAGCAATTTTAGCACAGAAATTTCCAGCACTGGCAGTGCTGGTATTCTCACGTTTTGAGGGACGAAATGATGTCCAAATTGGGAGCTCCTTATCTCAAAATCTTCACAAGAGGATAAGGAACAAGTATGTGGGAGTCGATTTTGTCAATTGAGTCCATATATTTCCAGAATCAGACATGCAAACTCTACATCAGGTGCCCGGTTTTCAACTCAGCAACATGTCTCCACTTTTGTTTGCCAGAAACCCTGCTTCTAGTGATTTGATCATGCGAAATCCCCCATTGGAAACCTATGTTCGTGTAGATGATGTTACTGGTAAGTTTTAATGGTTTCGGTTATGTGGATAGTTCATAATTGTTAGTCAAAGAATCATTGCACTACCCGGGTTTTTAACCCAGAATCTGCCTCTCATTTCGTTTCCCCTGAAATGCTACTTATGATGGTCCAATTCCTTATCCAAGACCACCTATAGAATCCTTTTTGAGTGTAGATTCGTTTTACTTGAGTATTTCGTTGAATAACGCTTGGTTAAATGTCCATAAATTCCAGGGAATTATCATTGCCACTGCCTAGTCTCCAATTTCAGAAATGTTCATTTGAATTGTTGCCCATAAAACATCATTACCCTATTTTTATTGTACATGCAATACCCCCATTAGATGGCCCTATAAGATTAGATGTTAATTACGGTTGGAATCACTCAAATCCATGGGCTAATGTGACCGGAAAGTGGAATGTTTGCAGGCTGCCAGGAAGTAATCAGAAATTGACAGTCTTGGTTGTTGACTTCAAAGACATGATTCACCAAATATTTGGCCACTCTTGGAGATGAGGTTTTTACACAGGTTAAGATAAGTTCATGGAGAATCTATGAGTAATAAGTTTTAGTGTTGGATGTGACATTAAAGGGATGAAAAAGTGGTAAGAGCAGAGACGCGCGATGTCGGTGGGGGTGCATGGTGGATCTAATTGAAGTAATGTTGTTCCCGATCAACAATGGAGTTTCGATATTCTGGACCCGACTTTAGTTTGCATCTTGACTACTGGGTAAACTTTGGGTAAGATGGCTTAGCTTAACCTTTGGTAATTCATGTGAGCAATCGAATCATATTGAATCGGTATTTTCTAGAGACTTGTATTCCGATCATACTATTGATTACATCCTTTTTTTTTGGAATAGGGGCTTGCTTTATGAGACATTGTGAGGAAACTTGGTTGGACAAGTTGGTAGTGTTGGAGATTGGGACGATCATGATTAGCTCGGAAGAGTAATGTGAGTTGCCTCTCAAAATTATAGTTATATGTCTTTCAAAACCGGAAGGAACACGTCGTGTATATATATATATATATATATATATACTTTCGTCATGCTTTGAATACTTGACCTAAAAATGAGTTTCAACACTTTCAAATCAAATCAAGGACTCATTTTATATTCACCAATTCTTGGCACCAACTATTACCTGCATGGATGTTTCAAACACGTATCTTGCAAATGTAATTTTTCAGGCATGTTTTGTGAAAATGGATTCTAGGAAAACATTCTTTTAAGGAAATTCTGAAAAACTATTCGCTCGATTGAATATTTCATCGTGAGCTAAAATGCTTCATTGCATCATTCGTGACATACGTGATTGCATACTTATTTCGGATGCATAAGTTTTACAAGAATGATTTCAACTAAACATCGATTTTTATGATTTTCGTGAGATTACTCCATCATTGGTCTTGTATCGTGATCATTTGTCGTGATGGTGTTCTTGTGACGTGTTGCATCTGACGTGGTTGTGTTGGGGCCCAAGGTCGGGCGATGGATAGGGCAGGGTTCGGCCGGTCAAGCATGGGCTTGCGGTCTTAAACAGTTCCCGCTATCCACGTCCAGATCCATGCACCTAGGACGGAGTGCTCTGAGGGTGCATGGGTCATTTATCGTGTGGCATACTCCGGATATGACCAAATCGGGCATCGCGAGCCTGCGTGGGGAGGTATAAGGTGATGGCTTTTAAGCCGCGTGTTCAGGGGTGATAAGGAAGAAGCAGCGGGACCCAAAGTGCTATGGGTAAATCATCGGACGCGATGGTATTTCTAACATGGCCCCCTACTGCTTAAGCGTGACGTGTACATGTTACTTAAACATGTCTTGTACGTGATACTTGCATTGAACTACATGCCTTTTTAAAATGCATGTTTTGAAACTTAAATATCATGCCACCAATTGTTCCAGCTTTATTATGAACGTAATTTTTTCCAAGCATGTTTTCAATGATATTTGACAAAACAGCATCGTGCATATACTAAGACCTTTGTCTCATACTAGTTATTGCTTAATTGTTACTATGATCACCAATTGCTTTCCTTATTTAGGATTTCAATGTATCAACAAAACAAAAACTATTATTGTTTTTTCCCTCACTAATTTATCATTAGGGTCTAAAAACTATTTTAAGCAACTTGCACACAAACACTGGCACTCACTAAGCCTTTGCTTACGTATTTTATTTCATTCCTTCCTTCCAGCTGTAGGTAAGTTGAGCAATGAGACTAGCTTGGAGGATAACAGGAATAGACATAGACGATCCAAGAGGTAAAAAAATTGATAGTTTTAGTCAAGGATATTAAGTTACTTCATGATGCGGTTGGTAGTTTCAGGACTAGGACCCTAAGATATGTATGATAAAAAAATAAATTGGGTCCATGTTTTGAATTAGAACTACAGCTACGATAGACTTATGTATTCAAGTTGGGTCTTTTATGACCAAATTTTGGGGCGTGACACAAACTCCTCCTCGTCATCTCCCTCTTCGTCCTGATCACCCTCGTGATTAGACCCCCTATCCTCACCTACCACCTCATCTACCTCATTATTTTGAGCCTCTTATTCATCTATTTCTAATTCATCATCATCCAGACAAGGAATTTAACTGTTTTACTTCTTGCTCTCCTGCTAACGACACAAAGAGACTCATCGGATCTAGTCTTAGAAGTTGAACAGGCCATGATGCAAAAACTACTGAAAACAGAAAATAGACGAGGCTAACAAGAATACGAAGCAAAAAAATAAACTGAAACACCACAAAAATTTGAGGATGAATACATACGAGTACAAGAAAAAGGAGAATACCGAAGGATGGTATCTTGTAAGAAGATAGGAGGATGTCTAAGATGAAAACAAGCCCTAATCTGCGCAACCCTGAACTGTGGACTGGATATAACACCTTTTCTTCTTCTTTCTTCCGAATGTGAAGGTAAAATTCCCTCAAAAATTCGCTTGAACTCACTAAATAAAGGAATTGCTCGAAGATTTGCAAGATCACTTTTCTTTGATCACTTCTTCTCTCAAAAGTTCTCCTTGAATATGGAAGGGAGTTAAAAGTAAAAAGGGGCCTAATGTTTCCTTATTTATAAACTCTGATGGGTGGGAATATCAAAAGTCACAACTGATAATTGATCAGTTACAAGTTTAAAATGGATACACCAGATGGGGTAACTGCTCATTCACCCCGCTAGCTGTTAAAAATATGTAACTGCACAACGGTTACTAGCATTAAAAGTGCATGATGCCACTTGCTATGAACTTACCTGACACGTGGCTTATCCACAAGCAATGTGTAAGCTGAATCCAAACCATAGTAGGAAATACCATCACTTACCTCGATACAAAAGATGGGGAAGACTATCGAAGTAATCATCATTTCACTAGCTTTGTGCATTAGCAGAAATATCGAGGCAGAAGAGTAAGCTGAATCCGAGTCATTTTATACCTGGTGTGCACAGTTCATAGGCACGATGGCCATGTGTCGAGGCCTACGAACTGGGGGACTAAATGATGAGTGTCAAATATTCCTCCCTTATTCTCCCATGGTCAACGGTCAACAATATACGACTGTTATTACTTTAAAAAATATTAATGACTTTGTCGACCCAGTGAGCCATATGACGTGGATACAGTCATTATTTAACACCTGCTCAGTCTCAGCAGGCATAACTATCATGTCATGAATAGTGGTTATCTCATCACTTATAAATACCCCCTCTTGTTCATTTATGGAGGAGGGACAAGCAATAAATTCACTCTGAATACTGTTTAGTGAAAGAGAGTTAAATTACACTTGGAATATTCATCAGAAAATTGGCCTCGTACAATACGAAGCCATTGCATATAGTACAACCTATCTCTTTGAACTACGTTTAGACTTGATCCTATCCAACTAGGTACGTAGGCAGCTTGATCCTATCAAGTCCAGTCTATAATATATATATATATATATATATATATATATATATATCATTTTGTGTTGACCCTCTGGGGTCGTAGGATTTGGTTTGTTTTAGTGACGAGAATCAGGCTAAATCACAAAGCTCACATAATTATTTTTATTCATAATTTGTCTTGATTCAATTGAAATGGTGAAGGGACATTTCATTCTCTAATTCTAATTCTTTGTTATCTTTACTTGACTCCTAACATGTGAACACGGGAAGTAAAAAAATGATTTTTATCTCCCAATATAAAAAATCACCATATATCGTAATATGTATGATTTTGCAAAAAATCGACCGAGTACTCACATCATAGTTGTGCTGTCATTTCGTACTTTGGAATGATATTTGTGATCCAAAATTTCATGATGTAACAATTGAAAAAATATACATGATATTTGAAGTCTTCAAATAAGAACCACCACAGAGCTCATAGGTCTAAAAGATGGAACATATATATACCTTCAAGATATTTTGAAAAAACAACTGAAATTCTTAATGCTGCAGATGGAAGAAAACTTATAGTAAATTATAAGTTGCAAAATTCTGCCATTTGCAACAAAGGAATTTGTTAAGAAATGCCATCTATAATGGTAAATTTTTTATCTCATGATGTTATTCTAGGAAATCCATTTTTACATATGTTATATCCTATTCAAGAGATTTCTGCTAAAGGAATTACTAGTATTGTTAAGGGTCATAATATTACATTTCCTTTTATTTCTAAACCTAAAACTCATGAAATTGATCTTATTCAGAAGAAAATTAAAAGAAAAGAAATTTTTCTCTCTTCTTTATCACAAGAAATTTCTTATAAAAAGCTTCAAAAAATGATTAATAGACCAGAATTTCAAGAAAAGTTTAAGAGTTTTCAATAAGAAATGGAAATGACCATTTGTGCCGAAACTCCTAATGCTTTTTGGGATAGAAAGAAACATATTGTTTCATTAGCATACAAGCCAGATTTTAAAGAATCACAAATTCCTACTAAAGCAATGTCTATAGCTATAAGAGCCAGACATCTAGAAATTTGCAAAAAAGAAATTCAAGAATTAATAGATAAAGGACTTATTAGAAAATCACATAGCCTATGGAGTTGTCCAGCATTTTATGTTAAAAATGCAGCAGAACTTGAAAGAGGAGTTTCAAGGTTAGTTATTAATTACAAGCCACTTAATAAAGTATTACGATGGATTAGATATGCTTTACCAAACAAAAGAGATCTGTTAAACAGATTATATTCTGCTAAAATTATGTCAAAATTTGACATGAAATCAGGTTATTGGCAAATGCAAATTGCTGAGCAAGATAAGTATAAGACAACATTTATAGTTCCATTTTGACACTATGAATGGAATGTGATGCCGTTTGGACTTAAAAATGCTCCTTCAGAATTTCAAAATATTATGAATGATATTTTTGTGCTTATACAACATTTGTTATAGTTTATATTGATGACGTTTTAGTGTTTAGTCAAACAATTGATCAACATTTTAAACATTTGAAAACATTTATTAATGTTGTTAAGAAAGCAGGTTTGGTTGTCTCTGCCAGAAAAATAAAATTATTTCAGACAGAAATAAGATTTCTAGAACATTATATTAAAGAAGGAACTATATTTCCTATTGAAAGAGCTATTGCTTTTGCTGATAAATTTTCAGATGAAATTACAGATAAAAATCAATTACAAAGATTTTTGGAATGTTTAAATTATATTTCAGATTTTTATAAAAATATATCATTAGATGCTAAATCTTTATATGATAGATTAAAGAAAATCCTCCATCTTGCACTAATGAGCACACATGTGTAGTCCAAGAGCTTAAACATTATATCAAGGAAATTCCTTGTTTAGCAATACCTCATCTTGATGCATTCAAAATTGTAGAGAGAGATGCCTCTAATATAGGATATGGTGGTATTCTTAAACAGTGCCATAATGGCAAGACTTTTTTGGTTAAATTCACTTTTGGATTATGGAAAGGAGCTAGAGTTAATTACTCTACTGTTAAAAAAGAAATTTTAGCTATTGTGCTAACAGTACAAAAATTTGAATCAGATTTGTTAAATCAAAAATTTCTTATCAAAGTAGATTGTAATTCTGCTAAAGATATTCTTATGAAAGATGTGAAAAATCTAGTTTCAAAACAAATATTTGCTAGATGGCAAGGCATATTGTTTGTATTTGATTTTGATATTGAGTTTATAAAGGGACAGTCAAATTCGTTGTCTGATTTCCTAACTCGTGAATTTTTACAGGGAAAGAAAGAATAATGGATAAAGGAAAAAATTCTGCTCAATCTTTCCTAAGAAAGCCTAATTTGAGATCTTTTAAAACAGTTACAACCTTATCTCAGGTTGATATCAAGAAACAAAAAATTCAAGAAACTCCTATAGAGGAGAGGCTTAGAGAAAAAGCGTATGAGCTAGCTCTTGAAGCAAATCATGCAGGCGAATATGTCTATCCTTATATTCCTATAAGTATCAAATGGATAATTCCTGTTGAAGAAGAATATGCTGGTTTAAAACCACACGAAGTTGCATCATTTTATCTTAAAGATTATGCGGAGTCATCTATATATTCAAAAACCTTTGAGGTTTATCAAGATATTTTGACTCTTACAGGGTCAGTTGATTTTTGTCACAACGACAATGGTGGAGAATCCGATTTTTCAAAAGCGATTATTAAAAAGATTATTTATCCTTCTCAATGGGAAGGAGATCTTTATAAATATGTTGAACTGAAAAAGAAAATTAAAGAAAGAACCTATAGTATTTGGTTCAATTACTTTGATTAAATCAATGCTGGGGAACATAGTTTATACTATGAAAACAGGCATAGAATGCTGGGGAACATAGTTTATACTTTGAAAACAGGCATAGAAAATTTAACTGGTGGATCCAGTTTGGGATATTCCCATATTCAATGAAATTTCCAAATTGGTTTATTAATTGGTTTTATACTTGGGGATTATATCCTATAACTTTGTCCGAGAATGTTAGAAAAATTTACGAAATTTCTTATAAAAAGCTTCAAAAAATGATTAATAGACCAAAATTTCAAGAAAAGTTTAGGAGTTTTCAACAAGAAATGGAAATGACCATTTGTGCCGAAACTCCTAATGCATTTTGGGATAGAAAGAAACATATTGTTTCATTACCATACGAGCCAGATTTTAAGGAATCACAAATTCCTACTAAAGCAAGGCCTATGGCTAGGGGTGTTCATGATTTTTTGAAACCGCACCATACCGCACCACATTGTACCGAAATATTGGTTTTCTTTCTAAATCTCTAGGTTTTAGTACGAGCCTGTGCCGTACCAGCTATTTTGGTATGATTTTGGTTTCAGAAAATTTGTACCGGTAAAAAACCGTACCGTACCGTATATATTATATATAATTATTTATTTTATTGTATAATATATAAGTGATTCTATTGAAAGAATTTTTAGAACTTAGAGATACAAATGTATTAGAAATCAATATATTACCAAGACTTGTGTGCTGATGTATGATATTTTTAGAAATATAAAAATTAGCTCTATTAAACTTGGAAATTAGTTAAAAGAGAGACTAAAATTATTCTTTAGAGTTATTTGAAAGCCTAGAATTAGAATATCAATATTAAGAATTTGAGCTTGATTATATCACTATTTGAGCCTTAAGACATAAGACGTTGTCATAGAACGCAGATAACACACTTCTTCTTCCGCATAAGATCTAAACTTATTATTATCAAGGTATGAATTTCTCATTTTCTTTAAAAGTAATTGAAAAGTGTATGTTTTCTTTCATTCTACTTCTTGCAACAATATTAGTTTTTTGCTAAAAAAATTTGATATTTTTTTTGAAGTTTCAGATTATGTATTTGTGTTAATTATTGTCATGGTTGCTTAATTGTTGTGATAATTTAGTTTTGTAATTGTTTTTAATTTTATTATATAATTTATAGTAAAAATACTGTAAAACCGTACCGCACCGTACCGAAACCGTACCATACCGTATACAATGGTACCGATTTCAAAAAATCCAATTATGGTATTAATTGTTCCAAAACCGTAACTATTGGTATGATATAAATTTTATAAAAAAACTGCAAAAACTGAACCGTGTGCACCCCTACCTATAGCTATGGGACCTAGACATCTAGAAATTTGAAAAAAAGAAATTCAAGAATTAATTGATAAAGGACTTATTAGAAAATCACATAGCCCATGGAGTTGTCCAGCATTTTATGTTGAAAACGAAGCAGAACTTGAAAGAGGAGTTCCAATGTTAGTTATTAATTACAAGTCACTTAATAAAGCATTACGATGGATTAGATATCCTTTACCAAACAAAAGAGATCTGTTAAACAGATTATATTCTGCTAAAATTATGTCAAAATTTAACATGAAATCAGGGTATTGGCAAATATAAATTGCTGAGCAAGATAAGTATAAGACAGCATTTACAGTTCCATTTGGACACTATGAATGGAATTTGATGCCGTTTGGACTAAAAAATGCTCCTTCAGAATTTCAAAATATTATGAATGATATTTTTTGTGTTTATATAACATTTATTATAGTTTATATTAATGATGTTTTAGTGTTTAGTCAAACAATTGGTCAACATTTTAAACATTTGAAAACATTTATTAATGTTGTTAAGAAAGCAGGTTTGGTTGTCTCTGCCAGAAAAATAAAATTATTTCAGACAGAAATAAGATTTCTAGGACATTATATTAAAGAAGGAACTATATTTCCTATTGAAAGAGCTATTATTTTTGATGATAAATTTTCAGATGAAATTAAAGATAAAAATCAGTTACAAAGATTTTTGGGATGTTTAAATTATATTTCAGATTTTTATAAAAATATAGCATTAGATGCTAAACCTTTATATGATAGATTAAAGAAAATCCTCCATCTTGCACTAATGAGCACACGTGTGCAGTCCAAAAGCTTAAACAATATATCAAGGAAATTCCTTATTTAGCAATACCTCATCCTGATGCATTTAAGATTGTAGAGACAGATGCCACTAATAGAGGATATGGTGGTATTCTTAAACAGTGCCATAATGACAAGACTTCTTTGGTTAGATTCACTTCTGGATTATGGAAAGGAGCTAGAGTTAATTACTCTACTGTTAAAAAATAAATTTTAGCTATAGGGCTAACATTACAAAAATTTGAATCAGATTTGTTAAATCAAAAATTTCTTATTAAAGTAGATTGTAAATCTGCGAAAGATATTCTTATGAAAGATGTGAAAAATCTAGCTTCAAAACAAATATTTGCTAGATGGCAAGGCATACTGTCTGTATTTGATTTTGATATCGAGTTTATAAAGGGACGGTCAAATTCGTTGCCTGATTTCCTAACTAGTGAATTTTTACAGGAAAAGAAAGAATAATGCATAAAGGAAAAAATCCTGCTCAATCTTTCCTATGAAAGCCTAATTTGAGGTCTTTTAAAACAGTTACAACCTTATCTCAGGTTGATATCAAGAAACAAAAAATTCAAGAAACTCCTTTAGAGGAGAGGCTTAGAGAAGAAGCATATGAGCTAGCTCTTGAAGCAAATCATGCAGGCGAATATGTCTATCCTTATATTTCTATAAGTATCAAATGGATAATTCCTGTTGAAGAAAAATATGCTGGTTCGAAACCACACGAAGTTGCATCATTTTATCTTAAAGATTATGCAGAGCCATCTATATATCCAAAAACCTTTGAGGTTTATCAAGATATTTTGACTCTTACAGGGTCAGTTGATTTTCTTCATAATGACAATAGTGGAGAATCCGCTTTTTCAAAAGGTATTATTAAAAAGATTATTTATCCTTCTCAATGGGAAGGAGATCTTTATAAATATGTTGAACTGAAAAAGAAAATTAAAGAAAGACCATATAGTATTTGGTTTAATTACTTTGATTATACCAATGTTTGGGAACATAGTTTATACTATGAAAACAGGCATAGAAAATTTAGCTGGTGGATCCAGTTTGGGATAATCGGGAAAATTGCATATAACCCCCCTGTGTTATCAATTTTTTGCTGAAAACCCCCTTATGTTAATTTTTTTGCATGAAACCCCCTTGTGTTAGCCTAAACCCTGCACGAAACCCCTAATTCGTGTTAAATCCGTGGAAAGTAGCATTCACGTGCAGTGTATTTGATGTAGGGTTGGGGGTTTCGTGCAGGGTTTAGGCTGACACAAGGGGATTTCGTGCAAAAAAATTAACATAAGGGGGTTTTCAGCAAAAAAGTGATAACACAGGGGGGGTTATATGCAATTTTCTCGGGATATTCCCAGATTCAATGGAATTTTCAAGTTGGTTTATTAATTGGTTTTATACTTGGGGATTATATCCTATAACTTTGCCCGAGAATGTTAGAAAAATTTACAAAGATTTTGTGAAAGCAAATCCATCAATATCTAATCATCTTTTGGTATTTACTATGCTCTAGCAAATGCCATGGATTGTTAGATGTGATGTTGTTATAAAAGAAAAACCCATGACCAAATTGGAAGAAACTTTTTCAACCATTCCTGACTTGGGAAGAAGAGTTCTGATCATATGGTGGAGCAAATTCAAATTTTTTGAAAATTCTGTCTTTTTTGTAAGAGGATTAATTAATCTGGAGCTATCTAAAAAATCCTCTCTAGAATCCTTTCAATCAAAATCAGATTTGACTGAGTTGTTTAAAACAACTGTCAAAGGTTTGTCAAAAGAGGAAATAAAGCAGCAATTGAAAGTTGTCCTTGGTGATGATTTGTCAGAAGAAGAAGAAGCTATCAGGACCCCTTTAGAATCAATAATGCAAGATGCACAGGATCCCTATGAATAAATCGAAGACAATCTTAAAGTTGTCGAAGATACAAGACTCTAAAGGACAATAATTGAAGACTACTGTTAACTATTGTTGAAGATACCCCAATTATGGACAATCACTGTTCAACCATAATGGAACACTTTTTTTTTCGCCTATAAAAAGACATCCTCAACATCAGTTGAAGGCAGAGTTGGCATAAGAGTTGATAAAAGAGTCTTTAGAAATTTCATAGTGTTTGGAAATACCCAATCTTTCTTCAACTTTAAAAGTTTTAAGAATATTTTGTAAAATATTTCTGTACATTAGTGAGTATTTTCATAGAGTATCTTCTAAAATATTTTCTTATAAAAATGTTTTCCTATGGAAAATCTTTATCTTCATAATTTATATTGTAGTGTATATTATCTTTACCTATTAACCAATGTTATTTAGGAAGAATTGGTGTACCTGATCCAATTCAAGATCCTTATTATACAAAAAATTATACAGAGGATGGCAACATTAATTCCGATACTGAGTCAGTGGAAGAAGTAGATATGTCAAGATGTGTTGCCTCTAGTGGCGATTTGGGTTATAGAGACGTTGCAATAATTGAATCTCGGCTAGATGGTACTAGCAACGTGGAAATGGCCAAGGATAAGAGGGGGGGGGGGGTTTCAGCCCCCTCCCAGGTATAAGTTTTTGTTCTTTTTGAACTTCTCCCTCTGTGTTATTAAATGACGTCGATATTTTGGAATTGCAAGGGTGCAGCGAAGCCTGAATTTTTGAATTCGCTCAGAGAAGTTTTGAGTCAGCATAAGTCGATGATCATTGTCCTTGTGGAGCCACGAGTTCCGGGTCATATTGCAAAAAATATACTCATGTTCAGTAAATTTGATAAAGTTGAAAAGGTTGAATCAAGGGGTTTTGCGGGGGTTTATGGTTATTCTGGAATTCTCAATAGGTTGATATCAAAATTGTTGAAGCTAACGAGCAGAGTATCACCTCCGTTATTTGTCGAGATGGGGATATGACTTGGGTTTTAACGGCAGTGTACGCAGCCCGCATGTGGAGTCACGAAACCATCTTTGGGAGCATATTGGACGTATGGAACCCCACATACATGGTCCGTGAGTTATTACGGGGGACATGAACATAGTTACGACACAATCAGAAAAAACGGGTGGTGCTTCAGTCGATATGCATAAATGCCGTAAATTCTTGGAATGTGTAGATAAGTGTGAGCTTATTGATCTCAAGTTCGTTGGCTCACCTTTCACGTGGGCTAAAGGAGGTAAATCATCATTACAAGAACGGTTAGATGGAGCTATGTGTAATGATACTTGGCGGCTCTCCTTCCCTCAAGCAACAGTTCCGCACTTACCTAGAATAGGGTCGGACCATGCACCGTTAATGCTCACTCTCTATGAACATGCACGTAGGGGCTAGTTTGGAGTATTTTTGGTTGTAGTCAGCATGGTTTACACATCCGAGCTTTTGGGAAATGATTGATCAGAATTGGCATGCTAAACGAGAAGATGGGATTCATGAGCAAATTCAACATACTCGGACATCTACTCATGCGTCGAATCACGACACATTTGGTAACATATTCAAGCGAAAGCAGCAACTTGTGGCTCGTATTGCGGGTATACAAAGAGCGCAAGGTCAGAACTTTAGGTACTCCCTCAGAAAGCTGGAAAATAAACTACAAGCTCAGTATTTTGATACTCTACGTCAGGAGGAACTTTTTTGGAAACAAAAAGCCAGGGCCCAATGGCTTAGAGCAGGGGACATGAACACGCATTCTTTTTCATCTATCAGTTGTGAATCGCCAAGGAAAGTCTAAAGTGAAGACCCTGGAACGGGAGGATAGGAATGTGGAAATTGACCAGATAGAGCTCAAGCACATGGTAGTCGAATACTACAAGGCATTGTATGATGCAGGAGAACCCGTGTGCACCTATACAGGTACACCGGGATTTCTAACACTACAGGGGCAGCATACCAAGATACTACTTAGGCCGGTTACCAAAGAAGAAGTAAAACAAGCGCTCTGGGATATGAGTCCGTCTAAAGCATCGGGTCCGGATGGAATACAACCTATGTTTTATCAGCATTGTTGGGATATAGTCGGTGAGGGTATTTTTCAGCTGGTTCAGAAAGCCCTTCAGTCAGGTAGCATTGATCCCACTTTTAATAAATTTCCCATTGTTTTAATTCCAAAAGATAAGAACCCAACACGTCTCTCGCAATTTCGTCCAATTAGTCTTACGAATGTAAGCCTTAAAATTGTTACCGAAACATTGGTTAATCGCATTAAAGAGTTTATAGATGAGCTTATCCCACGGTCTCAAAGTAGTTTTATACCGGGAAGGCAAACAATCGACAATGTGTTAATTACTCAGGAAATTTTGCATGATTTAAGTCGACTGAAAGGAAAGAAAGGTTTTTTCATAGCCAAAATTGATTTCGAAAAGGCTTACGACTGTATTAATTGGAGTTTTCTCGAGAATGTGTTAAGCGAAATTGGTTTCCCTGCGGCTTGGATCTCACTCATTATGGATTGTACCACCCGAGCCAAACTATCCCTGCTTTGGAATGGTGAGGCAATGGAGTGGTTTGATCCTAAGCGAGGACTAAGACAAGCGGACCCCCTGTCGCCTTATCTCTTTGTTTTTGTGTACAGAAGTTAGGTTGCCTAATTGATGTAGCGGTGCGGGAGAGAAAATGGAGACCTGTACCAACTTCTAGACATGGACCATGTATTTCCCACCTGATGTTTGCAGATGATTTACTATTATTTGGGGAGGCTACAGTACAACACAAGAGGTCAGTTATGGACACTTTGGAATACTACTGTAACCTCTCAGGTCAGGCTGTGAATGCTCACAAGTCAAAGTTGTTCATTTCAAAAAATGTACCAATAGACCTCAAGTGTCGTATGAGTAATAGCATGAGTCTTGGCTGTACAGAAAATTTGGGGAGGTACCTCGGCGTCCCTCTGCAGCACGGACGTCTACTCCGGTGGGATTATGGATTTTTTGTGGATCGAGTCAAGAAAAGATTGCTGGACTGGAAACAAAAACACTTATCTTTAGCAGGAAGTGTGACCCTGATTAAGTCGGTAACGGAAACTCTGTCATCATACCATATGCAAACAATGAGAATTTCTTTAGGTGTTTGTGATGCAATTGATAAAGCGAACTGACAATTTTTGTGGGGGGGCTCGGATATAGAACGCAAATTACACCTTGTGAAGTGGGACACTGTTTGCAAACCCAAGAACCAAGGAGGATTGGGATTGAGAAAAACCAGAACCTAGCACTCCTCGGTAAGTTGGGATGGCAATTGCTTCGAGATGATGATAGCTTGTGGATTCAAGTGTTTAAACACAAATATATTTTGAGGCAGCGGGCTCGAGCGAGAAATGCAACATCGTTCACTTGGCGAAGTATTCAATTGATCGTCCCTTTAATTAAATTAGGAACTTGGTGGATTGTGGGTGATGGGACTCGGGTCAAATTTTGGGAAGATTTTTGGCTCGGGAAAGAACCGTTAGCTACTCACTGTTAACAACTGATTCCACCAGAGGACTTTTGTCGGACTATTATTCAGTATTGGATTCCGGGGTCTGGCTAGGATTGGGACGGTTTACAGGGGCTACCAATCACGGTTAGGACTCAGTTGCAGGGGATAGATTTGGCAGCGGGATCGGGACAAAAAGATATACCAAGGTGGAGATTTTCCCCGGATGAGAGGTATAGTTGTAAAAGTTCTTATGAAGCTCTAGAAGGTCACGGGCGAATGGAGAACTCTAAACTGTGGCTGAAGATCTGAAAAGTCCCGGGAGCACACCGTCATCGAATGTTCCTATGGCTACTCCGGCATAACAAAGAGATGACTCAATCGGTTTTAAAGACGTGTGGCTTGTGTCTTCGGATGGCTGCCCTATTTGTGGGATTGCCTCGGATACTCCCGTACATGCTATTCGTGACTGTCAGTGGGCAAAACATTTTTGGTTACAATTTGTTCATCCTGATTGTTATAATGTTTTCTTTTCAGGTTCAGTAGCAAACTGGCTCAACGGAAACTTGTCACACAAGATGAACATGTATGATTGGTGTGAAAAATGGGATATAGCCTTCACTGAGACTTTGTCTTTTATTTGGCAGGTTTGGAATGAGGTGACGCATGGAGTCCGAGCTACAGTTCCTATGGGGGAACTAGATGTGTTACACAAAAGAATTGACGGTACCATTCATGCCCTTAACTTTGATTCGGACGTGAGGCACCTACAGGTACACACAGGTTGGAAAAAACCGACATTTGGTTATACTAAAGTGAATGTGGATGCAGCGGTAACAGCAGCCGGCCAAGTAGGGGTCGGGGGTACTCTTCGGGACGAACATGGATCATGGTTAAGGGGGTTCAGTGGCCGCATTGACCCATGTTCGCTGTTGGAGTTGAGATGCGTGCCATTTTATTGGGACTAGAGATGGCGTGGCCCACAGGGACAAAGAAACTAATTGTTGAATCGGACTGTCAAGCTGCACTTAATAGCATTGTGGAAGCCTCCATGGAGCATCACCACTTTGATGTGATCTCTCGCATTCATAGTGTGCAAGGTAGAGACTGGGATGTCTCATTTCAAATTGTTTGGCAGGAAGCAAACCAAGTAGCTGGTGCTCTAGCTAAAATGAGAATTCACACCCATATGCACCACACGAATGTACCACACTCACAAATCTATCACCTCCTAGACAATGATAGAGCAGGCATTACTTGGCCTCGTTTTGTGACTATTAACTCAGGTTTGTCGGTTTAGTTTATGAATTGTTGTGTATCCCCCCCCCCCCTTTCGAAATAAAAAAAAAAAGAAAATAGTTTTTTATGAAAACTCAAAAAGCTAAAGAAAGATGGTTTCATAGATATAAAGAATATTTGAAAAGAGATAATCTAATTGATTTCTTTGATTATATACAAAAGAGTTTATCAACTTCAAGTAAAACAATATTCACAATTTTCAGATACTAATTATATCTTGGTACTTGAATCTACTTTTCAAAATTTTATGACAAAACAAGGGAAAAAAACTGCAGACTTGGAAGCTATTGTAGAACAAAATAATTTTACTAGTTTAGCTTTACAATCAATTGGAGAACAATTGACTCGTATAGAAAAAGATATGAATCAAATGAATCAAACAAAGCCAAATAATTCTAATTTTGTGTCATCATCTTCTGTTAATAAAAAAAGAAAAGGTTTTACTTAAACCTATGACTTCAAAAAAGATTAATTTAAATCTTAATAAGAATACTGAAATGATAAATGAGGTTATACAAAGATTAAATTCTTTAGGACTAAAAGAAAAAGGTATGGCCCCTTTATCAAAAGAAGAATTTCAGAAACAGAGGAAATACCAAGTGAAATGGAAGAAATAAATCATTTAGAAAATATGTTTATTTGCCAAAGGGATAATGAGGGAGACGTTTCCCAAATTAATAAAATTTCATCTTTCAAAAGGACTGTTAATACTAAACTAACAAAGTCTTATTATCATAGGCCCACTCCAATGGATCTTTTATTTGAAGAAAATAAAGATTTTGGAATGATAACATTTGATGGGACTTCTATTTGTGAATAGATTATTGATGGCATGACTGACTATAATATATGAAATATTATACATTATATGATTGCTATGGCTAGTAGAACAAAAAGTAATGATGACAAAACTATTGCACAAGCAATAATTCAAGGTTTTGTAGGCCAACTTAAAGGTTGGTGGGATTTTTAGTTGTCTAATGAGGCAATATTGCATATTTTGCAAGCTGTTAAAATGGAAATTAATCAGGCAAATAAGCCACAACCAGTTTCTGATTGTGTTAAAACATTACTTTACACAATTGCTAATCATTTTATAGGGAAACATCTTTACAACTTGATAAAGCTCAAGAACAATTGATTAATCTTAGGTGTCAAAATTTATCTCATTATAGATGGTACAAAGATGTAAAGATAGTCATCATGATTTTTGGAAAGAAAATCTTTTATCAGGACTTCCTTATTTCTTTGCCGAAAAGGTTAAAACTAAGCTTAAAGATAGACATAAAGGAATTATACCTTATCATTTATATACTTATGGTGATTTGCATACAGAAATCCTTAATGAAGAAATTGCTTTATGTAATGAATTAAAAATTCAGAAACAAATACAAATAGAGCGTATTACAGGAAAAAAGATACTTGGAGACTTTTGTGAACAAATAGGCTACTCACCTATAAGAATGATTCTATTAGGAGAAAGAAGATAAATGCTTCAAAAAATCCTAGAAGAAATAAGAAATATTAGAATAAAGACAAACAAAGGACTTATGACAGGACTAATAAGTTTGTTAAGCATAAAAGAAAGTCTAGAAAAGGACATTCTAAGGAAAATACGGTTTGTTACAAATGTCATAAAGTTGGACATTATGCAAATAGGTGTACTACTAAAAAACAAATAAATGAGATGACAATTGATGAAGGTCTTAAAAGGCTACTGATAAAGACATTTTTGTCTGATACTGATTCTGAAAAAGAAGACTTACAAGTTTCTGTTATAAATGAACACCAAGAAGAAAGTGATTTAGAACATAGTATTGAAGAAACTTCAGAATCGTCCTCTGATTGTGAAGGAAATTGTGGTTATTATAAAAGTCTTTGTGAAATGAATGGTTTATGTGCTCTTACTAAAGAAGAAGATTTTATTCTTAATTTAATTGATCAAATTGAAAATCCTGAACATCGAAAATTTACTTTAGTTCAATACTTAGAACAAAATAAGAGTAAAGAAAGTGAGACAATAAAAGGAAAAGTAAAATAACAGAACCCGTTAGACCGTATGATATTAAAAAAATATTAGTAAGAATAAAAATTTCTTCTCAGGATAAAAATTTACAAGAATCATATGTTTTAGAATTAAAGTTTGAGGTTAATAATCTCAAAAAAGAATTTCAAGATCTTAAATCAAGGATCTCTATTATTGAAAGTCTTAAAAAGACTCCTCAAGAGGAAAATTACTCTTCGGAAGAAGAAGAGGACAAAACTCATAATGAGTTACAAATTGAAGAAATTTCTTCACTCACATTTATTAATCTTGTTGATAGAGTTGTTACTCATAAATGGTATACAAAAGTTACTCTTGTTATTCACAAGGAATATACTTTGCAAGCCATTGCTATGATTGATTCAGGTGCAGATGGAAGAAAACTTATAGTAAATTATAAGTTACAAAATTTTGCCATTTGCAACAAAGGAATTTGTTTAGAAATGCCATTTATAATGGTAAAAAATTTATCTCATGATGTTATTCTAGGAAATCCATTTTTACATATGTTATATCCTATTCAAGAGATTTCTGCCAAAGGAATTATTAGTATTATTAAGGGTCATAATATTACATTTTCTTTTATTTCCAAACCTAGAACTCATGAAATTGATCTTATTCAGAAGAAAATTAAAAGAAAAGAAAATTTTCTCTCTTCGAATTTCTTATAAAAAGCTTCAAGAAATGATTAATAGACCAGAATTTCAAGAAAAGATTAAGAGTTTTCAACAAGAAATGAAAATGACCATTTGTGCCGAAACTCCTAATGCTTTTTGGGATAGAAAGAAACATATACCAAGAGAGGCACCAGGAATGGAGCTGGAGTCAGAGATGGAGGCTAAAGGCGAAAGCTTTAACTCTGCTGCTAAAGCTTTAAGCTGCAAGTCGGTTTAAATATTTATTTATGATTTTTAACTCAAATGGTAGACACTGTTGTAAGTGGGTTAAGGCACTGTACTGATAGGTTATATTTTTAGTTTTAAACTCAGGAGAATTTACTTCAATTTGCCAATATGCAATACTTTTCAAAATATTATATTGTTTCGCTTTAAGCCTTTGTATGCCAATATATTGACAATAATTTTTTGTATAATAAGGATCTTGAATTGGATCAAGTACACCAATTCTTCCTAAATAACGTTGGTTAATAAGTAAAAGATAATATACACTACAACATAAAGTCTGAAGATAAAGATTTTCCATAGGAAAACATTTTTATAAGAAAGTATTTTACAAGATAATCTATGAAAATACTCTTTAATGTACAGAAATATTTTACATAATATTCTTAAAACTTTTAAAGTTGAAGAAAGATTGGCTATTTCCAAATTCTGTGAAATTTCTAGACTCTTGTATCAACTCTTATGCCAACTCTGCCTTCAATTGATGCTGAGGATGCCTTTTTATAGGCGAGAAAAAAGTGCCTCATTATGGTTGAACAGTGATTGTCCATAATTGGGGCATCTTCAACAGTAGTTAACAGTAGTCTTCAATTATTGTCTTTTAGAGTCTCATATCTTGGACGACTTTAAGTATGTCTTCAATTTATTCGTAGGGATCCTCTGCATCTTGCATTATTGATTCTGAAGGGGTCCCGATAACTTCTTCTTCTTCTGACAAATCATCACCAAGGACAACTTTCAATTGTTGCTTTATTTCCTCTTTTGACAAACCTTTGACAGCTGTTTTAAACAACTCAGTCAAATCTAATTTTGATTGAGAAAATTTTTTAGATGGCTCCAGATTAATTAATCCTCTTACAGAAAAGACAGAATTTTCAAAAAATTTGAATTTTCCCCTCCATCTGATCAGAACTCTTCTTCCCAAGTAAGGAATGGTTGAAAAAGTTTCTCCCAATTTGGCCATGGGTTTTTCTTTTACAACATCCCATCTAACAATCCATAGCACTTGGTAGAGCATAGTAAATACCAAAAGATGATTAGATATTTATGGATTTGCTTTCACAAAATCTTCGTAAATTTTTTTAACATTCTCGGGCAAAGTTATAGGATATAATCCCCAAGTATAAAACCAATTAATAAACCAATTTGGAAATTTCATTGAATCTGGGAATATTCCAAACTGGATCCACCAGCTAAATTTTCTATGCCTGTTTTCATAGTATAAACTATGTTCCCCAACATTGTTATAATCAAAGTAATAGAACCAAATACTATAGGTTCTTTTTTTAATTTTCTTTTTCAGTTCAACATATTTATAAAGATCTCTTTCCCATTGAGAAGGATAAATAATCTTTTTAACAATCGCTTTTGAAAAATCGGATTCTCCACCATTGTCATTATGATGAAAATCAACTGACCCTGTAAGAGTCAAAATATTTTGATAAACCTCAAAGGTTTTTGAATATATAGCTGGCTCTGCATAATCTTTAAGATAAAATGATGCAACTTCGTGTGGTTTTAAACCAACATATTTTTCTTCAACAGGAATTATCCATTTGATACTTATAGGAATATAAGGATAGACATATTTGCCTGCATGATTTGCTTCAAGAGCTAGCTCATACGCTTCTTCTCTAAGCCTCTTCTCTGTAGGAGTTTCTTGAATTTTTTGTTTCTTGATATCAACTTGAGATAAGGTTTTAACTATTTTAAAAGATCTCAAATTAGGCTTTCTTAGGAAAGATTGAGCAGGATTTTTTCCTTTATCCATTATTCTTTCTTTCCCTGTAAAAATTCACAAGTTAGGAAATCAGGCAACAAATTTGACCGTCCCTTTATAAACTCAATATCAAAATCAAATACAGATAATATGCCTTGCCATCTAGCAAATATTTGTTTTAAAGCTAGATTTTTCACATCTTTCATAAGAATATCTTTAGCTGATTTACAATCCACTTTAATAAGAAATTTTTGATTTAACAAATCTGATTCAAATATTTGTACTGTTAGCACTATAGCTAAAATTTCTTATTAAAGTGGATTGTAAATCAGCTAAAGATATTCTTATGAAAGATGTGAATCTAACCAAAGAAGTCTTGCCATTATGGCACTGTTTAAGAATACCACCATATCCTATATTAGAGGCATTTGTCTCTACAATTTTAAATGCATTAGGATGAGGTATTGCTAAACAAGGAATTTCCTTGATATGCTGTTTATGCTTTTGGACTGCACACGTGTGCTCATTAGTGCAAGATGGAGTATTTTTTTTAATCTATCATATAAAGGTTGGCATCTAATGATATATTTTTATAAAAATCTGAAATATAATTTAAACATCCCAAAAATCTTTTTAATTGATTTTTATCTGAAAATTTATCAGCAAAAGCAATAGCTCTTTCAATAGGAAATATAGTTCCATCTTTAATATAATGTCCTAGAAATCTTATTTCTGTCTGAAATAATTTTATTTTTCTGGCAGAGACAACCAAACCTGCTTTCTTAACAACATTAATAAATGTTTTCAAATGTTTAAAATGTTGATCAATTGTTTGACTAAACACTAAAACATCATCAATATAAACTATAATAAATGTTGTATAAGCACAAAAAAATATCATTCATAATATTTTGAAATTCTGAAGGAGCATTTTTAAAGTCCAAACGGCATCACATTCCATTCATAGTGTCCAAATGGAACTATAAATGTTGTCTTATACTTATCTTGCTCAGCAATTATATTTGCCAATACCCTGATTTCATGTCAAATTTTGACATAATTTTAGCAGAAGATACAGATCTCTTTTGTTTGGTAAAGCATATCTAATCCATCGTAATACTTTATTAAGTGGCTTGTAATTAATAACTAACCTTGAAACTCCTCTTTCAAGTTCTGTTGCATTTTTAACATAAAATGCTGGACAACTCCATGGGCTATGTGATTTTCTAATAAGCCCTTTATCTATTAATTCTTGAATTTCTTTTTTGCAAATTTCTAGATGTCTGGGTCCCATAGCTATAGACCTTGCTTTAGTAGGAATTTGTGATTCTTTAAAATCTGGCTTGTATGATAATGAAACAATATGTTTCTTTCTATCCCAAAAAGCATTAGGAGTTTTGGCACAAATGGTCATTTCCATTTCTTGTTGAAAACTCTTAAACTTTTCTTGAAATTCTGGTCTATTAATCATTTTTTGAAGCTTTTTATAAGAAATTTCTTGTGATAAAGACGAGAGAAAATTTTCTTTTCTTTTAATTTTCTTCTGAATAAGATCAATTTCATGAATTCTAGTAATTCCTTTAGCAGAAATCTCTTGAATAAGATATAACATATGTAAAAATGGATTTCCTAGAATAACATCATGAGATAAATTTTTTACCATTATCAATGGCATTTCTAAAAAAATTCCTTTGTTGCAAATGGCAGAATTTTGTAACTTATAATTTACTAGAAGTTTTCTTCCATCTGCAGCATTAAGAATTTCAGTTGTTGTTTCAAAATATCTTGAAGGTATCATTTCTTCGTTTATACAATTTAAATCTGCACCTGAATCAATCATAGCAATGGCTTGGAAAGTATATTCCTTGTGAATAACAAGAGTAACTTTTGTATACCATTTATGAGTAATAATTCTATCAACAAGATTAATAAATGTGAGTGAAGAAATTTCTTCAATTTGTAACTCATTATGAGTTTTGTCCTCTTATTCTTTCGAAGAGTAATTTTCCTCTGGAGGAGTCTTTTTAAGACTTCCAATAATAGAGATCCTTGATTTAAGATCTTGCAATTCCTTTTTGAGATTATTAACCTCAAACTTTAATTCTGAAACTGACGATTCTTGTAAATTTTTATCCTGAGAAGAAATTTTTATTCTTTCTAATATATCTTTAATATCATATGGTCCAACTGGCTCTCTTAATTTTATTTTTCCTTTTATGGTCTCACTTTCTTTATTCTTATTTTGTTCTAAATATTGAACTAAAGCAGATTTTCGATGTTCAGGATTTTCAGCTTTATCAATTAAATCAAGAATAAAATCTTCTTCTTTAGTAAGAACACATAAACCATTCATTTCACAACGACTTTTATAATAACCACAATTTCCTCACAATCAGAGGACGATTCTGAAGTTTCTTCAATACTATTTTCTAAATCACTTTCTTCTTGGTTTTCATTTATAACAAAAACTTGTAAGTCTTCTTTCTCAGAATCAGTATCAGACAAAAATGTCTTTATCAATAGCCTTTTAAGACCTTCATCAATTGTCATCTCATTTATTTGTTTTTTAGTAGTACACCTATTTGCATAATGTCCAACTTTATGACATTTGTAACAAACCGTATTTTCCTTAGAATGTCCTTTTCTAGACTTACTTTTAGGCTTAACAAACTTATTAGTCCTATCATAAGTCCTTCGTTTGTCTTTATTATAATATTTCTGATTTCTTCTAAGATTTTTTGAAGTATTTATCTTCTTTCTCCTAATAGAATCATTTCTTATAGGTGAATAGCCTATTTGTTCACAAAAGTCTCAAAGTATCTTTTTCCTGTAATACGCTCCTTTTGTATTTGTTTATGAATTTTTAATTCATTACATAAAGCAATTTCTTCATTAAGGATTTCTGTATGCAAATCACCATATGTATATAAATGATAAGGTATAATTCCTTCATGTCTATCTTTAAGCTTAATTTTAACCTTTTCAGCAAAGAAATAAGAAAGTCCTGATAAAAAATTTTCTTTCCAAAAATCATGATGACTATCTTCTCTTGTGAATATTTTAGAGAAAAATACATCTTTGTACCATCTATAATGAGATAAATTTTGACACCTAAGATTAATCAATTTTTCTTGAGTTTTATCAAGTTGTATAGTTGTTTTCCCTATGAAATGATTAGCAATTGTGTAAAGTAATGTATTAACACAATCAGAAACTGGTGTGACTGATTTGCCTGATTAATTTCCATTTTAACAGCTTGCAAAATATGCAATTTTGCCTCGTTAGACAAATAAAAATCCCACCAACCTTTAAGTTGGCCTACAAAACCTTGAATTATTGTTTGTGCTATATTTTTATCATCATTACCGTTTGTTCTACTAGCTATAGCAAACATAGTCCTATAATGTATAACATTTCCTATATTATATTCAGTCATGCCATCAATATTCCATTCACAAATGGAAGTCCCATCAAATGTTATCATTCCAAAATATTTATTTTCTTCAAATAAAAGATGTATTGGAGTCGGCCTATGATAATAAGACTTTGTTGGTTTAGTATTAACCGTCCTTTTGAAAGATGAAATTTTATTAATTTGGAAAACTTCTCCTTCATTATCCCTTTGGTCAATAAACATATTTTCTAATCGATTTATTTCTTCCATTTCACTTGGTATTTCCTCTGTTTCTAAAAATTCTTCCTTTGATAAAGGGGCCATACCTTTTTCTTTTAGTCTGAAAGAATTTAATCTTTGTATAACCTCATTTATCATTTTAGAATTCTTATTAAGATTTAAATTAATTTTTTTCTGAAGTCATAGGTTTAAATAAAATCTTTTCTTCTTTATTAACAGAAGATGATGACATAAAATTAGAATTATTTGGCTTTGTTTGACTCATATGATTCATATCTTTTTCTATACGAGTCAATTGTTTTCCAACTGTTTGTAAAGTTAAATTAGTAAAATTATTTTGTTTTACAATAGGTTCCAAATTTGCAGTTTTCTTATAGGTAGCTGCTAAAATTTCTGTATCATTTACTTTAACAGATAAATTTAACTTTGGAGGATCTATACTCCTAACTAATTTCCCTTGTTTTGTCATAAATTTTGAAAAGTAGATTCAAGTACCAAGAGATAATAGTATCTGAAAATTGTGGATATTATTTTCCTTGAAGTTGATTAACTCTTTGTACATAATCAAAGAAATCAATTAGATTATCTCTTTTCAAATATTCTTTATATCTATGAAACCATCTTTCTTTTGCTTTTTGAGGTTTCATAAAAAACCAGTTTCTTTGAAACTCATTTTCTTTTGAATAAAATAATTCTCTTGTTTTTCCTTTAAAATGAAACTCTTTTTCAAGGGTTATTGTAAAAACACTTTTATCTTCATCAACATATCCCATATCTGAAGTAGTTGGGGATTGAGGATTGTAAGACTTATGAGTTTTAAACTCAGTACCTACAACTGAAGGTGGATAATCAACTTTATAAGCTGGTTGGCTTACTTCATCTTTAGAAGTTTGGATCCCTATAAAAGATTCTTTTTCAAAATTAGTCAAAGGGATAGAGGAAGCTGATCTTTTTCCAAAATCAAGACGTGTAATTCGATCCTTAGAAAATTTTAATTCTACGTCTCTATCAGGATATTCTATTTATTTCATCAATTTGAGAGTTCGCTTGTTTTCTCGGTTCAGTAGCTTGTTCTAAAATCCATTTTTCAGGTAATTTAACCTGATCCCATGTAATGGTTGTTGGAACAATAAGATTACTTTTTAGCAAGATTAGTTAGAAATAAAGTAGTTTTTCCTTTGCCATGAAGAAATTTTTCTGGAATTTTTTTCATTTTTGGAACTACAGTATTCATAACTTTATAATGGATTCTATATATAAGAATAACATTATCAGATCCATGCATCATATTATAGCCTTCTATTTTAACATCAAGACTTAAAGCATATAGCAAATTTGCATCAAATAAGGATAAAGTAAAATTAGGAAAGCATGAAAAATAAATAGGTCCATCACATAGACTTGATTCAACTACTCCTAATAAAGAGTCATGAAACTTGAGATGTCTTTTATCTCGTACACAAAGAATAGCTGAGGTATTTAAACCTAACCTTGTAACTGGCTTTAAAGCTACTTGTACAATCCCAATATGACAAAATTTATATTTTTGTTGGTGTAAACTAATAAGTTTTTCTGAGAGTAATTGAAAACTATTAAATCCTTCTGATAAAGGTATAGCTTCTTCTACAGTTTTAATGATATAATCAGACTTAAAACTAAAATCTTTGTTATAAACATTTGAAGATGAGGATTTTGGCAATTTCCAATTATGTAAACTAGTTTCAATATCTTGTTGAAATATAATTTCTTTATTTTTCTTTCGATTAGTTGTACCGCTTTGTCCACTAGAAAGAACTCTAGTTAATTGATTCATTTTAACACATGGATCACTGTCAACGATTTATGGCTAGCAAATACCCTAACACACGGGTAAAAAGCCTACACGACTTACCGATAACCTCCTTGTTTCACTATGCTTAAAATAAATCTCAAAACTAGCTAGAAACCTTTTGGCTAACAAAACTTACAACGTGCCTGTGATTATTCCTTTAAGGAATCCTTACTCCTTCTCCCTCTATGGCTCTGATACCAGGAGAGGCACCAGGAATGGAGCTGGAGTCGGAGATGGAGGCTGAAGGCAAAAGCTTTAACTCTGCTGCTAAAGCTTTAAGCTGCAAGTCGGTTTAAATATTTATTTATGATTTATAATATATATATATATATTATATTATATAATATATAAATCATACATATTACGATACATGGTGATTTTTTATATTGGAAGATAAATATAAAAAATCACCATGTATCGTAATATGTATGATTTTGCAAAAAATTGACTAAGTACTCACATCATAGTTGTGCGTCATTCGTACTTTGGAATGATATTTGTGATCCTAAATTTCAATGATGTAAGATAAATATAAAAAATCACCATGTATCGTAATATGTATGATTTTGCAAAAAATTGACTGAGTACTCACATCATAGTTGTGCGTCATTCGTACTTTGGAATGATATTTGTGATCCAAAATTTCAATGATGTAAGATAAATATAAAAAATCACCATGTATCGTAATATGTATGATTTTGCAAAAAATTGACTGAGTACTCACATCATAGTTGTGCGTCATTCTTACTTTGGAATGATATTTGTGATCCTAAATTTCAATGATGTAACAAATGAAAAAATATACATGATATTTGAAGTCGTCAAATAAGAACCACCATAGAGCTCACAGGTCTTTAAAAGATGGAACATAACTTTTTATATTCTTTACATGCTCTTAAGACGATGAGATAAAATATCAGTTGGTACAAATTTATTTATAATATAATTAGGGAGAAAGTGATATAGAGAGATGGTCGGTGTAGACAAAGTGTAAATATTATGTTACAATACAACAAAGTACAAATTGGGAAGAATGGACCCTTATGTTAAAGTCACTTCAAAATAGGTGAATTGTGTGACACCATATGTGGAACCAAACAACATAAACATTCCAATTTTATTACCAATAATGTTAAAAAACGCAAGAAAAATGAAGTACAACTTTCTCCAGGTACTGTAGGCTTATAATACATAAGCGTCACATTTTTGAAATTTGTTCACATATTTTTCTTGAATAACTCTTCATTTGTTACATATATTTATGTTAGGAAACTACGCTCTTATTGAAATATAGTGTAACACTACTACTTTTCAACCAATATTATCGTGGATGATAGTGTAAAATACAATAACTTTCACTTTTGTAACTCACTCATATATAGTGAAGCTAAATCGATAAA
This sequence comes from Buddleja alternifolia, assembly GCA_019426215.1. Lineage (NCBI taxonomy): Eukaryota > Viridiplantae > Streptophyta > Magnoliopsida > Lamiales > Scrophulariaceae > Buddleja > Buddleja alternifolia. The sequence goes on along the minus strand of CM033399.1, from coordinate 8,281,340 downwards.
TGGATAAGAGTATATATGTATGTCTTACATTTAAGGTAAAGATACACCATTTATTTACAAATATTACTTATTGTTGTGATTTATTATTTGCCATTATTTATCAGAGTGTATCTCCAGTTACTACAGTAAGCTACGTTTTTCTTTGACGTCCTCTATTATTCTTTAAAGGGATAATTATACTGGATACCCCTGAGGTATTGCCTAATTACAAAAAATATTCCCTAGTTTAAAAAATTACATCTACATCCCAATGTTTCATTCGTCCAAAAATCAGCACCTTCTATTAGGGTTTCAGTACGAGACAATTAAATTTTTTGGTGAACTTTCGAAAATACCTCTTTTTACCCCTCTAATTTGATTTGCAATTTTCTTTGTTCAGCAAATGGATTGACCCCTCTAATTTGATTTGCAATTTTGCAGATCCTTTGTCCTTCAATTTTTTTTTGGTTTTTGTTTTTGTATTCTTTTATCTTCTAAGGATTGAAATTCTAAATGGCAAAGTGGTACTTTTACTTTTTATCAGATTATTTATTTTTTAAATCATTCTGTTAGAGGCTATTGGTCCCATGTGGTATACGAAAAGGGTTTAGAGTGGGAGGGGGGGGGGTGAATAGACCCTGAAGTTTTCTAGAACTTCAAAATTTTCTTGCCACAAGATATTTTGAATGCTTTTTGAAATGCTAAGAGCCTAATCAAGCACTTGAATGGAGATAACTTAGACTTAGTAATTTAGCAATTACCAAAGTAGGGTAACACTTAGATCTTTTAAATTAGGGTTAGCACATCAAAAAATATTTTGGATTACCTAGCGTTCAATTTTACCGATTAGTCGCTTAGCTTGTTTATATGTTTTTGATTAATGTTATGAAATGAGAACAAAAGCAGTAAGACAATAAAGTAAATGACACAAGATATTGTAAGGTTCACTCGGTGATTTAATCCCAGCTACATCCTTCTTCTCTTTTACACTCGGAAGAATTAACTAAATGATTCACAAAGCCTTCACACAGATAGCTTCTTCAAATGGTGAATAACACAATGATGATCTTGAGCTCCTTTATTACACATATTTCAACTCTCAAGATCTCTTCACTATCAAGCTTCTTTCACCTAGGAATATTGCTTGATCTTCAACTTCTTCTTCACACAGATGAAGAGGTTGGAGAGTTTTTGTCACTAGAGTTTGTTTATTTTTGGAAGTTAAAACAACTTGGAATATCTCAATAATAGAGTATGGTTCTTCTAAAGAAGATGTTTGAGATATTGCGACTGTCTTTTAGGGATGATAATGAATCCGGGTCTAACGAGTACCCATCAATGGGGCGGGTATGAGTCCAAAAAAATGGACCCGGGGTCGGGTCCGGGTATTGAAATTCAAGACCCGGCCGGGTCTGGGGCGGGTAACGAGTCCAGTCGATACCCGGGCTGGACTCGGACCTGGACCCGCCCCTGTTAATAAAATAATAATATTTTTTTATTTTATATATCTAATTATTATTAAAACATATTAATATTTATAAATTGTATCAAAAAAATGCTATTTGCAATAGCAACTTACACTATAACCTTAACTAGATAAAAAAAAAGTGTCAATTAATTAGAATCAAAAGTTTAAATTGAAAACCCACTTCTCATTCTCTATTAACAGATGACTTGTAGTGGATATGTTTACATTAAATCATCGATTCGATGTTATTTACTTATTGTGAGAATAAAATAGGCAAAAAAAATTAAGAAAAAAGTCACACAAAAAAATTGACCGGGTCTAGCGGGTAGGACCCGGACTCGCCGGGTACCCGCCGAGTCCGGGGCTGGGCGGGGCGGGTAATAACCGGGTCTGGGAGGCAGATTGGGTCTCGAAATTTCTTAACGGGGTGGGTCCTGAGTCCTGCCATACCCGCCCCGTTGCTATCCCTCCTGTCTTTGGGATTGATAAAAAGCTTTAAGGATTTGAATATGGTGTTTATGAGCTTTTCTTGGAAGTATTTGGACTTGGATATTTTTTAGCAAAGTCTTGCTAATAAGCTCAAAAGTATGTATCGTGTGTGAACTAGGGTTTGCTGAGAAGTCATATTTATACGCAAATATTGGGAAATGAGTCTGTTGGACACATATGCAGGCACGTGCCTCTCAATCGGGCTAGTGAACTACTTTCATACTAAAATCCCTAAATTTCTGTTGCAAGGATTGGGTGCGGCAGACTTTGAACTTTGACAGTCCAATCAAAATGGCTTGTCCGTACCTCAATAGTCCTTATCACATTTAATGCTCTTATCAAACATTAAATGCATTTGACTTAAATTTTCGTTGAAAATAAATACCCTTTATTGATTGCATTTAAGTCCTTCTTGACTTCTAATTTATTTCAGGTGAATTTTGTTGCTTAGATATTGATTCAATGATCCTGAAATATCTTCAGCGCTTAAAACAATCTACATTTTATTTTGACGTCAGACGTTGATCTTGAACTTTATCTTTGACAGGCTCACTCAGAATTCTATCAGCGATTGAGTTTCCACTACTTAGCCTAAAGTCTAAAAAGATAAAAATCAAGCCTTATACAAATCTAAAGAAATAAACTTTCAACCCTTATCAGATGTTCTATTGAAAACATAAAACTTACATTCTTTTGAGGTCTAACATAAAATTCTATCTTGTCATCATCAAAACTTCTAACATAAAATTTCCTAACAGGGGCATTTAGGTCATTTTACATTTTCCATCCAACTTTACATCATTAAATGAAACTAGGGGATGTTAAATGTAATTTTTTGAACTAGGGGATATTTTTCGTAATTAGGCAATACCAGGGGTACCCAATGTAATTATCACATTCTTTAAAATTAGAGAAGTGCTAGCTTCTAAAACGATGTTGTTTAAATAGACTTTCCGAACCAATTTGAAGGCTTCAACAATACAATATAGCCTATAGCAGGGACAGATTTAGGGGGGAGCCGGGGGGGGGGGGGGCCCGAGACTTTAAATTTTTTCTATAAGGTATATAGGATTTTATAATACGGCCCCCCTAACAATATATATTTTCGGTGCTAACCATAACACAAAAGCAGGTTTAGCCAAGTTGGTGGGTTGCTTGGTGGTAAGTTACACGTAGCAGTGGATGTGCATGGTTCGAATCACTGCCATCCCTTTTTCTGTTTTTTTTAATTTATAAACTCTTTCTCTCAATTGAAAGTGGACGGTTCCTCTCACTTGTCATATAAGTCATGATTATCATATAACATTCTTATATTAATTTTAAAAAAGGTAATTACCATAAAAAAAAAAAGTTGAATTGGCAATAGCTTTAATTTTCTTTTTTGAAATTCAATTCTATACATATTAAGGCTAGAATTGATAAAACCTTTTTCTTTTAAGCCTCACTTCTACACATATTAGTATTAGAATTAATAAATTTTTTTCCCAAAAACTATAAAAAGGGATCGTTGAGCAGGAATAATATACAAAACATCAACACATTTAAGGATAAGAAAAGGTCGATCATCATTCGATTATTCAGAGTTTATACGCCACAAGGTATGAACTGATCGCAATACATTATTTTATAATTTTAAAGGAGTTTTAGTAAATAATAACTTTATTCGTGTACAATTTCGATAAAATTTTTAAAGAATTGCTTTATATTTCGAAACTACTACAAGTTTATTGAAAGTTAGTTTTGTTTACGCATGATAATTGTTATTTTATTTATTTGTTAAAAATAAACTATGTTTAAATATATACTCATAAATGTTGTAGTTTTTTTTTTATTTCAATGCATTTCGGCCCCCCCAAGAAGTCAATCCTGGATCCGTCCCTGGCCTATAGGCATCTTTTTTCAAAAGCATTTTCGTATTTCCACTTGCTACATATGTCTGCATCTTGCCATCTAGACCCCTTTAATGATATTTCGATCTTATATTAGATTTGGCAATCCCTACTTGACCAGATTAACTAAATCGTTATGTACCATTGTTTGAGCCCCTTCTGCTGTTGACCCAACTATCCATTAGAATCTTAACAAATTTTTAGAATAGATTTGTTGAAGATTGTTGTCCGCTCCAAAAAACCTCGCCCCCTAATTTAGTGTTGAAGCGCATCTATGATGCTGTAGAAAAAATAATCTAATATCCAATTGAATAATGACAAGTGGGATAATTACTTTTTACCCCCTGGTTAATAAAAAGGCAAAAATAACCCTCTGTTATCTTAAAATCTGCACTAAAGCCCTCTTCCATCAAAAACTAACTGAAGGTGTGATTCACGTGCAAGTTTTGCGTTTGTTGATTTTTTTCCGCGTTTTCTACCACTAAAGTACAATGAAAAATGACATAAATACCCTTATTTAACTTAGGGGTAATTGCATAAAACCCCTCCGTGTTTTTACAAAAATGCTAAAACCCCCCCTGTGTTAACGAAATAGGCTAATCACTCCCCTGTATTCTTAAAAAGTGTGCAAAAAAGCCAAATTCCATTAAAAGACGAGCGCGTTTTTCATGTTTTTCACCTTTATTGACATACTCATTTGTCATTTACATACTCTTCATACTTTATAAAAGGTAGATAATGTTAATTAACCCAAAAAACACATATTTTCTTCTATCATTTTAACAAAATTTGGCTTTTTTGCACACTTTTTTGGAACACAGGGGGGATTAGCCTATTTCATTAACACAGGATTTTTTTTTAGCATTTTTGAAATAATACAGGGGGACTTCCCAAGCACTATTCTTGTTGCTTTTTCAGTGTAAAAAAATACCCCCTTCTTGAAATTTTATCCCCATTCGCCCTCTCTCGTCCACATTTATTATTTTTATGAAATAAATTTAGATGACGATTGAACTATAATTGAATTGTTCTTCCATTTTTATGTTTTCTAGATGCTAGAATGTCATCTACAACTTGAAAAATTGGAAAATCATCTTCTGTGAGAGAGGATACTGTGGATTTGAGGTAAAAAAAAAAAACTAAATGTTATTATAAAAAACATGTTGCTATTCTGATTGTTGGTTCAACAAAATCAATCGAGGGCAAATTGTTCTGCAATTGTAGAACCAATACATGCAAGTACTTTTCCTAGCTTGAACATATCAATTTTTCTTCACAAAATTCAAAACCAAACGAAATACCAAAGTCTATGGAAGAAAAAGTTCAGTCTAATCGATCCGGGATGGAAGAATGGTATGCTACAGAATTGGTTTTCATTTGTTAGAAATTAACATCCAAAATTAAGCATTTGGAGGCACAACAAGGGAGGGCTTTTTATTAGAATAACATAACAAAAAGGAAAAATTCTCAAAATAATATGGTTTAAAAAGTTTTATATGTTTAATATAAAACGGCATGCAATATGTTGTCTTCAAATTAGAAGACGACATACTGCATGTCGTCTTCATTTTTTTTTATTTATCAAATTAGAAGACGACATACTGCATGTCGTCTTCATTAATTTTTTTTCTTTTTTATTTAGGAATTTGAAGACGACATACTATAAGCCGTCTTCAATATTTTTTATTTTTTTCAAATTTTCAAAAATTGAAAACGACATTTGACATGTCGTCTTCAATTTTCATTTTTTTAATTTTTGAAAATTGAAGACGACATGCCAAATGTCGTCTTCAATTTTCTTTCTTTTTTCCCTAGAAAATTGTTAGGGTTAGGGTTTTTTAATTACATATAATTTTTTTTTATTTTCTCAAACTTGTTGATTATTATAACAATTGACTTTAAATTTTAAAAAAAATTCTAATCCTATTTTTCATCTTTCATTTTTTTATATTTTATTTTACGAATAATAGATCATTCAAGTGATTTATTTAAAATAAAAATCATGATTGTCTAAAAATGTCTCCCAGTACCACAAGGACGTGGTCGCCTATTTCTACAATCTCTAACTATTTGTCCATCTTCATGAGCACGGGAATCATAATAGTGACGTTGCATCTCATAAGGTTGTGTTTCTTCATCGTCCCAAGTACTACTATCATTCAAATTAATTTCATGACGAGTTGATGCAGTTGTCCCGGTTGACTCTCCACAATCACGATGTGCCGTACTCAATACCGGCCATGGGATGGACGAAATGTTGAATTTCTGAGCATGAAGGTGCAAATCCTGGTGCAAGCCCGAGGTCTAAAAATGACACCTGTCCAGATAAAAATTCTCCGTGTGGCGCCAGCGGAGTGAATGGAAATTGATTATTTTGTTGTAGTGGTTGAGGTACGTAACAATCTTTCTGAACATTTCCACATTCTGATGTAGGGGGTGCTGATGTAAATGGATCTGCAACAGCTACTCCGAAAGACAAATATTGAGGGATGTTATAAGAAGTTGAAGCACCGCCAATAAATGGCTTATCAGGGACATGATATGACTCTGGAGCATTAACAGAAAATATATGATCAGGATATGATGCTGACACATGACCAGTGAATGCAGGTTTGTGTTTGGATGTTGATGAACCTACTCCATCTTTAGAACCACAAGACCTCATGCTACGAGTTCTCCTTCTTGTTGTTTTTCTTTGCCCAACCTCTGGTGCCTCTGTTTGATCATTGGTCAAAACATTCGTTGACTGTCGGAGTGTGGCAATTCTATGAACATTAGCTGCTATGGATCTATGTTGGTCCACCAATGAATTCAGTCCATCTATGTTATGTGGCCTATGATCACATCCAATCGTAATAACTGACATCTGATCAGCTTGAAATGGTATAGACCGTCATAAATAATAAGAACTAATTAATTTATAGAAACTTAAGTTTACAAATTATAAGTAAGTTTTCTCTTTACGTACCACAATTTCCCACAATGGTGCCTCCCCCGGTTGGAATCCCGACTCAACGACATGCATAGTAGGTGATATATAATGACATGTAATCTTATCAAACAACTCGTCGTATCTATCTTCTGTAATGCATTTGTCAATGATAGTTTCTCCACACACCGACCGGATAAGGCGATCATTCTATATTGCAATGTAGTCTCCGTGGAATGTCTCCCAGTTCCGTCCTACACGCCCCCTACGGTTGATTCCATGCAAGTAGAAATTATTAAATTCAGGCTCACGAGGAATCCCTTGTCGTAGTCCAAACTGGCGTAAAACTCGTTCGGGATAATGCCCCTCAACGATGGCATAAAATATTAATGGACAAGTTGATTTCTACACTCTCGGGTCAAGACATTCACATGGCAAAGATTGGATTTTCGAGTCACTCATGTTAAATGGCTGCCAATCAAATTGCAATAAGAGAAACATACTTAAAAATGTAATACTAAGATGAACATTTCATAATGTTATGCATATCAAATTATCTTGCTTACCTAACTCAACAACATAAGATCAATGGCTTCTTTAGCTGGTCCTAAGGCATTGTGAAACGTATCTCTGTATGTGAACTCACAATTCCACCTGAAACCACAAACAAGTTATTTTTGTTATGATATAACATCTATTCTCCTAAATTCTTTTATTTTTTTGGTAAATTATTCTTGTAAAATTCATTTCTATAAAAGACTTGGAAATACAATATACTACCTTGCGCCATATGGAAGAATACTTCGTTATACACATTTGTCACGGGAATCATGTCAATCCTACTATACATGATACTGGGTCTCAGAACCGATATCCTTGTCCATGCCCAAATCTGCAAGAAGTTATCCCATTCAACAACAGTGCCCGGGTTCCATTTCTGGATAGCTCCCCAAAACTTAGGTAATTTTTGTACTGATTCCTCCCAAGTCCCATAAACAACCTCACGTGCACGTTTCAAGCTTTACCAAGCCTTAGCATATGAAATATCAAACCCGAATTGATCATTCACCATTGTAATGACATTCGCGATCTTGTATGCTGGATCAGTGTGAACAATCCCTATCAAAAGGGTAGCAACCAAATTTTTGTCCAAGTTACAGTGATTGCGAGACACTAAATCCAAGAGACATGTATGAGGCCCATAATACTTTGTGATCTTGAAGCATCGAATATTTTCTTTGTATATTGCTCAGAGGGACCATTTGCATTTAATTCTTGAGTTTTTGTGTTACTCTCCATAGTGTCGGGTTACTCAACTCCACGTAATACTCGCACTTCTCATGTCGCACCGAGTAATCTTTCATAGCATAGATGAGATGTTTCTTGTCTTTAAAGACCATGTGTAAGTCGAGATTTCCTTTTTTGAAATCATAAAACTTACCCTTTGATGCAGCTTGGATATCAATAGGGTCTGCTTCTACCTCTGGATATGTTTCTTGTGTAGAACGGTGTGACTGGATATAACATGTCCACATTTAGTGTTGGAGGTATTGGATCGTTAACTGGCACTTGATGTTGCTATGATGTTCTTATGCCAGGCTGTGATAATGTCTCCAACATGACATTGACATTGACATCTCCCTCATCTCATCTAGCTCTGAATCACCCAATTCTGAATCATTAAAACATTCTTGTTGTGGCTCATGGGCAAATTCAGCATTATCAGGCTCTCTATAACTCTGCGATTCAGTATTGTGATGCCAATTGTCCCCAATTTCATGTGATGATGTAGAGGCACCTACACAATAGTCATGCAACCCAAAACTTTCCATTCCTTGTGTCACCGCTGGCAGATCAGGTATAGCTAGTTGTGTTAAAAGCAACATGTAATGGTCAAGCTCTTGGCTAACGGGCGTCTCTTGTGTTAAAAGTGACGTGTACGGGCCCTACTCTTGGGACAAAGGCTCGGAATAATATTGTTGTACCTTTCATCTTTCTCAACATAGAGATGTGGGCTATTAATCTCACCATCAGGAACCATGAAAAACCTTAAGCTTTCATCATCGGTTATCTCCAAAATGGATTCTTTTATCACAGATCGTTACTCGCATGAAAATTTAGCAAATACTTTCAGCAAAAATCGATTAATATCTATTCGAGTTTGCATATACAATCTCACCAGTAAATCAGTAAAGTTTATCGAATGTAGTATTCTCATATACCCAACTAGAGGAATGCTATATGTGATAGAATTCGACTCTTGTAGTATTTGACCTCCCTAGTACACCATAACATCAATTTTGTTGAGGTTCAATATATCTTCAAAAAATAAATAAACTAGAAAAATTAGTTCAAGGGACCACTAACTTATCAAATTATAAAAAGCATATTTTGTAGTTTAATGGGCATAGAAAATTGATTTCCTTGCCACTCACAATTATATTAAGACTAGGGATGACAACGGGGCGGTTCCGGGTCGGTTCTTATGGATTCGAAACCGGAACTGCATAGATTTTTGGAATCCGGAACTAAACCAAAATTGCATAATGAAGGACCCGGAACCACGAGACCCGCGGGTACCCGCGAGACATGTTTCAACCGGAACCGCAAGAATTTGTTTGCTTTTTTTTTTTTAAATTAGTGAGATTTACAAATTAATCACCTCAAGCTTATCAACTGATCTTTGTATAAATGAAATAAGCAAAACACATAAACTAATTTACTAAGTTGCAAATGAACAAAAACGGATTAATACTTAGATATGAACAAATAAACTAATTCAGCTCAATCTCACGGCTATTAATTAGTTACTCATCCTTAACCAAATTCTAACCATCAGTTCGAAACTTTCCATCTCATTCGTTGAACCAAACCCTAAACTTCATCTGACCATCAAATTACCACAAAATTAAAATTTCAAAAATTTGTGAAGAGGCTCATACAACACAAAATTCCATTCAAAATACTTCAATAGACCTTCCTTACTTTCTCTAAAAATCTGAAACAAGTTCCAGAACATAAATATATATACAATGTGTATACAATTTGAAACAAGTTCCAAAATATAAATAAAAACATAAATAAGACCTATAATTAAATTAAATAATCAACTCTTCAACATATTTAAAAAGAGATATCCGCCAATTATAGCATATTATTTACCTGTAATCCATAAATTTGAAGTTGAATGACTCCAAATATGAATTTTTTTCTCCGAAGCACAATGTGTATGATCTACAATTAATACATAACAAAAGCATTAACATAAATAACTATTATATAAGTTCACAAATAATAATAATATGTAAATTTATTTTTTAACTGATAATTTGAAGTTCAAAAAGTATCCGGATATTAATTTTTCTCAACCAAAAAAGAAAATCTGTTGAAAGAAAGTTGAAGAAAATTATGGAGCAATAAAACTCTATTAAAGTTGAGAGAGTGAGAAAATTTTGCAAAAGTGGGAGTGACAAAATTCTGCAAAGTTGGGTGAATTTATAGATGAATTTAGGATAAAATAAAAAAAACAATAAAAGGTTTTCCATAATTTTTTAAAAAAATTGAAGACGACATTTGGCATGTCACCTTTAATTTCTGAAAATTTTAAAAAAATGAAAATTGAAGACGACATGCCAAATGTCGTCTTCAATTTTCGAAAATACAAAAAAAAAAAAAATTAAAGACGACGTGCCAAATGTCGTCTTCAATTTTCAAAAAAAATAAAAAAATATTGAAGATGGCATATAGTATGCCGTCTTCAAATTCCTAAATAAAAAAAAGGAAATTAATGAAGACGACATGTAGTATGTCGTCTTCTAATTTAATAAATAAATAAATAAAAATTAATGAAGACAACATGCAGATTTGAAGACGGCACACTGCATGCTGTTTTATATTAAACATATAACCCTTTTTAAACCATATTATTTTGAGAATTTTTCTTTTTTTTTAATATTATTATAATAAAAAACCCCAACAAGGGATGATTAAAACTTTATGTTTTGTAGTCATTTGTTTGTTAATTGTTGTACTTTTGAAGTAGATTAGGCTTTATGTATGGAACCTAATCCAATTTCAATGAATTTTAATTTATGTCTACTATGTGTGGTACTTATAACTTGAAATTTGCAACACAACTACAAATGGCAACTAAATAACTTAAAAAGCAACTATTACTTTCAACACAACAAAATGACAACAAAAAAAAAAAAAAAACTTAACTTGGTCATTAATCATATTCAATACATAGCTGCAAAATTCCCCTTTGTGCACAACACAAACAAAATAGCCCACAAATAACCACATGGCTTCCCTACTGTTTGCATAAGCATAATGCAAAAATTACAATATTTTCAATCCAACTGTCTGCACAACACAAAAAATATTACAAAAAACAATCCTACTTTGTAAATGACCAATTACACCAAAAAATACCCCAAAAATTGTTGAATTATAAAAAATAGTTTCTTCAACCTAAGAAATACTACCCAATGAAGCATCAGTCATTTTTTACCAACTTGGGAAGATTTTTTGTGTTTTAATGAATCTGGAATTGTCTGATGTGAGGATGCATACTTTTGCATTGATGAGGTTGCAGAAGTGGTTGTGGGCATTGAAGTTGCACCAGCAGAAGTGGTTTTTGTCTTGTATGAGTCAGCAACTTCTCTTAGCATTGAAGTCACAGTTGGCCTACTCCCTGTACAAAAGGGTCTCTTAAATGCATGACTAGGAGTATGGTTTAAATGATGCTTCATCCTCTGAAGTTTGCTAGACAAGGAGGGACACTGGTTTATGCTATTTTCTCCCTTTTGGATATTTAATTGGACATACTAAGGGGGACCTATACAAAAATAAAATCATGACTTAGGTTATAATGCACAATACAAGTTTCATATTGTCGTCTGGATTAGATTACTTTACTCAAAATTAGTAATATCTCAAACTAAACTGTTGATTGAGAAGATGCTTCAAAACCTCCTTGATAATACTCTGATGGCACCTACAAAATAATATAATATCTATCTTTAAAAACTTATAGATTAGATTAACTCACTAAGAAATACAATTTTGGCACCTCAAATTACAATTACCTCAACTACAATGAAATCAGGATTCTTTGGAACAGACTGTGTGGCATATTGGGGGATTGTGGGGCAGATTGTAGGGCCTCCTAAAACATTAAATGATGTTATCCAAATCATGCAAGAAAACTTTGAATTTAACTGAACAAAACATCACAAAATTACCTCAACAGGCTTTGTGGCAAATTGGGATGGTACTTCACATTGTGGGGGCAACTACAACATTAAATGGTGTTGTCCAAAGCATGCAACAAAACTCTTAATATATATATATATATATATATATATATATATATATATCACAAAATTACCTCAACAAACTCTGTGGCAAATCTTGGGTCAAATTGGAGTAGTACTTCATATTTTTGAATAAATTTAACTATGTAATAATGAACAAATTGACAGGCAAGTAACACATTACCTGTGGGGCATACTGAGGTTATTGTGGACTAAATGAGGAACTTTGTGTAGACTTGGGGGTTGTGGAGTAGACTGGGGTATGTCCTGCAACATTAAACCATCAACTTAAGTATGTTTTGGTTATGAATAGTAATAAATAAGTATTATATCATTTATTTATATTCAAGTACCTCAACAAATGTGGACTGAGCATCAATTGGGGCACTTTGTGAAGACTGAGGGGGCATCTACAAAAAAATATTATAATATCATTATATCGGATAGAGTATAAAAAATTTAAATAGCAAAAAACCACAATACAATACCTCAATAACATCAAGCTGCGCATCTGCATTAGCTACTGCAGACTACACAAAACAAAGTACAAGTAAATTAGACTTTTCAAAATACTTAAATTGAATAAGAATAAATTAAATTGTGAGACGTACCTCTGTGGCTCCTGGTCTAATTGGGCAGTCTATTCTATTATGGCCTATCTCACCATTTATACCACATGTATGAGTGAGACCCTTTCTTGACACAAAAGATGGGTTGGTGTCCTTGTCATTGTCATCTCTTCTTCTTTTTATTTTTGGTCTCCTTGCCTTTATCTTCACATGTGAAGGATGGATTGGACCAAGAGATGACTTCTCAAAGTCATGCATACCAAGCACTGGATTTATCATGTGGTTATACACTCTCAAGTATGTGTCTTTCTTGAGGCAATCATCTACAGAGTCCTCTGCTTCTAATCTATGGTAATTACAAGCTGCAATGGCATGACAACATGGGTAGCCCGCTAGCTAGAACATGTCACACCTGAAGTAATCTATCTCTGGGATAAACAATATGATTTTCCAAGTAGTATTTCACCTCATATTTATCATTACCCCCTTAGTGTGCAAACAGTTCCTACTTTATTTCCTTTATTTCTCAATTTTTTTCAATATATTAGGACAAACTACCCCTTTGTACCTCTCCATCCTCTCCCTCTTTGTTTGGATTCTAGACATCAGTTTCCTCATAATCCGCTCAAACATCTCAATAGTTGGTTTATCACTTGCATCCAATTTGTAGATATTGAAAGATTCATTGATGTTATTGACAATTACATCACATTTGGTCCTAGAGAGGAAAACACATTCGGTCTAGTGCACAACAGACACCTGACTAAGCCACTCATATGGAGTTTGTGCCTGACCTCTTTTTGGGTGCACCCTCTCTATCTCCCTAATTAACCTCTGGTGTTGCCTTATATTAAAGGTGTTTCCAGCCTTCCAAAATAATCTTTTCAGTTCTTGCCCCTTAAATCTCCCCTTATTATTGTTGTGCATGTTGTGAATCCTTATTCATGGGCAGTGAAAACATAAAACATATCCGGATTCAAATCGAATCAATTTTGGGTTGTAATGATTTTGTAAACTTCGAAAATTATGAAAAAGATGAAATTAAATTTCATCTAATTACTAACCTATGATTTGAATCAAATTCTTGATCTTTCGGATAGCAGCAATTGAATAACTCTTGCCTCTAGATATCACACTGGAAGAAGCTTGAAGAAAAATCCTCCACCATTGCACTTCTAGAGGGCGGCGGCTACCAAGGGAGAATAGAGAGATTTTTCTCTTCTTCTATCTTTGTTGTCAAGTCAATTGTAAGAGCTTAGGGTTTTTGAACTAGGTAGTTAGGTATGTATAAGGAGTGATGTGGTTGGAATTAATTACTTTCTTGAGCCCATCGAACTCCTACACACACGCCTACCACACGCCCACCACACGCCCACCACTCGCCCATGTAATCCAATATTGGGCTAAGTTGACTTTCAACTTAGTCCGATTATTAATTAAGTCCAACATATTTTAATCTAATTAAAGTATGATATTTAATTAAAGTATGATATTAATTAATAATCTTCTAAATTAAATAATCTAATTATTAATTTAGAATAGGATGACTATAATAAATATATCTAATTATTTATTATTGTTGTTCATAATAAATACATCTAATTATTTATTATTAATTTAGTTTCATTAATCTAATTAATCAAATAAATCAATTTGCTCATCAAATGTCAAATTACCTAAGTTATGTATTTGACAACGAAAGAATTTTCTTCGCTCAATTCCTTTTAAAGCGCAACTCTCTAGATTCGTCTCAATTGGCATTTTGAGGAAACCAAGGATGTGAGTGTCACCTAGCCAATCTCATGGACTCACACCGAGAACGCAATTGAGATGAATATATTAGATCAGTACGAACCTTTATGTCATAGACACCCTGTGCGTATAAGCCTTTCACTATAAAATCCCGATTGAGTGAGAGTAATGGTTTGTGTCAAACTCACAGGACTCGATGTTGTGCTTTATGAATCATAGTAAGATGAAATTACTAAACTACCCTTGTGTACTATACACAATTTATTTTTCCTGCTTTGGCCAAAGACTAAGGCTGTGTTTGGTTTTGTTTTGGGAGGTTTTTTTGGTGAAAATTTTGGTGAAAAAGTTTATTGAAAATTGTGTATTTTGATGAAAATGTGTTTGGTTTTGTGTTTGATTTTATTTTCAGAAGAGACAAAAGTTACTGTAGCAGTCAAATCATGTAAGTTTTTGTCTGAAAAGTTGTGTTTATAATTAGTTAATGATTTAAAAATATAATATAATATAAATTTTAAATGATTATATTGTAGTTGATGTAATTAGTAGGCAACCTAAAGTAGAGACAAATAGGGAGACAATAGCTGACAATTTTTTTGACCAAAAAAAAAAAATCCTTTTTGATCAAAAAAACACAAAACAAACAAATTTTGGCCAAAATTGATTTGAAAATAAAACCAAACATAGCCTAATAATTTCATTTACCTATGATCGTACCAGACGTTAACTCATTTACTACTCAAGACAGTGAATCCCATATTGGTAATCACGGAACAATTGCCACTTGTCCTTCTGAACCAAACGTCGAGATCGATCCCACCAAATGGTGAATTGGATCTAACTACTCTAATAACTCATTTAGTGTCACAAGTCCAATCTTCGTGAATCCTCAGGTCTAAGGCTCATACATACTACCATGACCAATATTCAATCATTGACAGTCAACGAGTAATTACTCGTGTGATTGAATTGCGCGAGCCATGTTTGAATATATCAATTCCATTGATATATCTATGGCACAAACTCCGACCATCTAAAGTGACCGACTGAAACTCCTTGTCAAAACTTGCGTGATACAAGTATGGTCTTAATGTTTAATTAAAACGATTTGACTTGCGAACTCTAGTTTAAGTAAACAAGGAACCAACACTTCTAGTGTCGCTCTCCTTGAAACATGAGGAGTAGAAGCTCCCTCTTGATTACTTAGGACTTATTTGTTCAATATTAATATTAATGACATCAAGATTGATATGAACAAAACAAATGTCTTTATTGATAAAAAGAGTTTGTACAACATAAAGATAAATGCCCTAATTAATCTAATTTCTCTATGGCATGGAGGGCATAATCCTAACAGTACACGTATCTTTGGCAGAATCTATGTTATGCATTGGGAGCCAGCTTATGTACAGCTTCAACTAACCCCTTTTGCCTATCAGAAATATAGGCCCAACCTCTCTTAGCCTGTGATCCTATGTCCCTAAGCAATACTCTCAAAAACCAATTCCAAGTGTCAAATTTTCCCGCCTCAACATAAGCCATAGCAATATGATATATATTATCATTCCCCATTGCTTCCAATTACACACAATAAGTGGCCCTTGAATATGCCTTTCAAAAAGCATCCATCAAGACCAATTATTGTTTTGCACCCATCCTAAAACCCCTCATTGAGCTCATTCAAGTACATTCTTTGGAACCGGGGGGGAGGGGGGGGGGGGGTTAATGTCCTATCCAAGTGAATTACCATAAAACTAGGTGGGTTGTGTTTCACTATAGTTTCAGAGTAATCATACAACCTTTCAAATTATTTTTTATGTCACCAGTTAACAGTTCCAATGCATATTTTTGGCTTTATACACTTTAACATACTGCATTCTATTCAACCTCCCTATAAATTTTGTTTTTTTAATGATTTCAGTCCCTCACTTGGATTAGCCCTAACAAAATCAACTATCCTCCAACCAATATACTTATAATGTGCCTGTTTGTTCTCTAGAGTATGTGAACAATTATGTTTCCCTTTATGAATTCTATTTGGTATGTTGTTACTTTCATTATGGGAGGAGCACTAATTTTTCAGTCACACCCCTTTTTACATGTAGCATGTATTACTTTCATTTCATTTTTAATTAATTTCAAGTCCCACCCTTTTCTTATAGCCCAATCCCTTGAAACCTCCCTATACTTTTTTCTTGTAATGAATTTGAAGCCCACAAACAAGTCAGGGTTCTGGATTTCCATCCTGTCATTCCAGACAGGATGTACCTAACTCTCATCATCACTCACTTTCAGAGATTGGAGTTCTTCTTCATCCTTAGCCTTACTATACCAGCCCTCTTTTTGTTGATTTTTCTTAAAATTATACTTTTTCTTGTTGTTCTTGTGCCCCCTTTTTTTTTTTATCTTTTAAGTAGACCCTCAAAGTTCTGAAAATTTTTAGGGCATGATCAGCAAGATTATCAGCAAAGATATCATCTTGGGGACCCTCCTCCTCTAACATCCATGACCGGTTGTCTGATATAGATTATATATGTGACTCATCCTCACAACCCCCAACTCCATTATCACCCCAACACCAGCCTCATGATCGTACCCACTCCCCTCAACACCATCTTGTGGATGGGTGCCATCAGTATCATGCATCATAGAAATAGAGGCACCATGAACATTGATGTTCTCTTCAACATTAATTTTTTTTTTAGGGAACAAAGTAAGCGACTTTCATTAATCAAACACCAAATACATCTACTTCTACTTACATGAAAAATTATTCTATTTCTTTCTAGCCATATCAAGTAAATTGTAGCTACAAAAATGGCACGTTTTTCCAGCTAAGAACAGTTTTCCTCATTAGCACACAACATACATCTAGTATCATCCATCTCCTTCTAAACAACCATTCTATCCCTCTTGAGTTTGTTTTGAACTGTCAACCATAAGATAAATCGGTGCCTGGCTAGCGGTCCATTTGCCCATACTACTTTCTTCCATTCTACTCTATCCAAATGCTCCATCACATGATCATACGCCTTGTGTATAGAAAACCTACGCCCTTTCATTTATTCTGTATTACACTACTGATAGTGTTATATGTCCGGCAAGCCATCTGTTAGCTTAATCACTAGAACATAAACACTATGACAGTTTTGTCTTTCAAATCATATCAAACCTATTGGTATTGTCTTTATCGCAAATAGTATGTACCTATAGAAACACTCTCTAGGGTTGTAATCCTTAAACCCTATTCCAAGTCATAGAGACAATGAGATAAGCGATATCATAGTCTAGCCAAGACTTGTCTGTATATGTCATTCTCAAATGGTAGAGTGTCTTGTTCCTTAGACAATGACCCGCTGGGTCAGTACATATATGGAGATTCATACGTTGGAGAAAAATGGAATTGATCGACCCCTCAAAGACATCCCGTTGGTTCTGGTCGAACTAGAACTCCTTTGGTTTCGTAGTGTGAAGTAAATCCTTTGACCTGAGATGTCACTGGAAAGGATACTACCCACTATACTTTGATATACGACGCACTACAAGATAGTCATACATCGGTGTATATTGGGTATAGTATGGTAGTATAGCATAACAGGTGGCATTAGATATGGGATCCATCCAGGGCTAACATTTTGGTATTTCGTATGCTGTTGAGTAAACTTTGAATGATCGATAAAAGCCTCCGGCCTGAGCGATGTCTTAAAAGAGGGATTGGTGATTCTTGCCAACATAGTTATTGCTTCTGAGGTTATTAGGGTTTCGACCGTCGCCAAAGCCCAGACCTTAGACGGGAAATAGATGGAGGGATTCGACCACATAAAGATCATAACCGGGATAGATTTGCTTTTATCATTAACATTTAGGAAGTCATGGCGACATTGCTAGACATTGATCCATGACCAATAAGTGCCTTGAATTAATATGGTAAATTAATTCAAGGTCTAAATTAATTATTTGAATAATTAATTTAGCCTATGGGAAATGACTTATTGCTAGCTTGTTAATGAGCCTAAGGGGGTCATACTCCTAACTTAGTGTAGTACCTATTGGCTAAGTTAATCCTTTGTGAATTAATGGAGAGATTAATTAATTAGAATTAATTAATTAAGTGGTCTTAATTAACAATTGTCTTATAATTTAATATTAGAATATTAAATTGGGAAAGACTAATTAATTAATATGAAAGAGAAAATGATATATATATATATATATGTAGAAATACCAACGGGGGTTGGTTCGAGTGGTAAGCAACTCGGTTCCGCTTAAGCAAGGTCTCGGGTTCGAGACCTTGTGAATGCAGAAAACCCCCGCTGGGAGACTCACCCACCACTACCAGGTGTGCGACCAGGGTCGGATCCGGATGTAGTCGGGGCAAAGCTCCGATGAACCGGTTGGGCAGCCAAAAAAAAAATATATATATGTAGAAATACACACATGGCATGTATGTATAAGTGTATACACATATTGAGTGTGTGTATGTGTGGCAGAAAGATTTTTTTATCTTGTTCACCAGGTCTATGTGTGTGTATATATATATATCTTGTATATTTGGTAAAATCTATTTAATTAGTTGGTTAACTAATTATTATATGGAAAGATCTTATAAGTATATTTGGATAGATATTATTATATTTGGGAGATTCTCAAATTCTATGGTAATATCTAGTTGGTGGATTAGTGGATCTAATTAACTAAAGAAGAGAGAAGAAAGAAGGAAATAATCAAAACACTAAAATATATATTATATATATATATATATATATATACGTGGCCGAAAATTAAGTGTGAGTATGCGCGTGTATGTATGTTGTTGGTGACCAACATGTATAAATATTATTATTATTATATTAATCGAATTAATTAATTCCTCCTACACAAGTTTATGAAGGTGTATTTTCTCTTCCCTTCTTTGTTCTCCAACTCTTTCATAGTATTCTTCTAACTCGTGAGTTGAATATGAAGAACTAAAAGAAAAATTCCTACCCTTTATTTCTATAAGCCTAGTGTTCAATATTCTCCTTGCTAGCACTGATGCAGATAATCGAGGGTATGAACTAAGATGTGGATACACCGTAGAGACGCAATATTTGGGGTGTTGAAGCAAACCATTCTTCTAGGGATTCGATCCGTGTAGATCTGTTCGAGGGAGACGATATATTAAAGGTTGGTTGCTGTAACTTCGTCAATGAGGTAAACAAGTGGAAAACCTTCTTTCGTAAGTTTTTGTTAAATCCGATAGTACCA
The DNA here is from genome assembly GCA_019426215.1 of Buddleja alternifolia. Lineage (NCBI taxonomy): Eukaryota > Viridiplantae > Streptophyta > Magnoliopsida > Lamiales > Scrophulariaceae > Buddleja > Buddleja alternifolia. Next base: position 8,261,703 of record CM033399.1, on the reverse strand, counting down.
TGTCAACCTAACCCTTGTTTAGGGGATGTCGATTTATGTTTTATGTAAAATTATTGTTCTATATCTTACACCGCACTATCGATTATCCTTGAGGCCGTAGGCTGCGCATAGGCTTTCCTAATAGTGGTATCAGAGCCAAGGTTTTGACATGACTTGGATTTTTATATTTTTTTATGATTGTATGCTTTAAATTTCATTTTATTTCATATGAATGGATTGAATTTTCTGATTTAATTTTTGGACCAATTAAAATCATGTAAATCAAAAAAAATGTTTAAATCTGAAAATTGGATTTTTGAAATCTAAAATTGCTTCTTTTTTTTTCAAATTTTGGATACGTTTTTTATTGGTAAAAGTTCATGCGTGTTTGGGTTCGACGGTAGAAGAAAAGAATTGAACCCACGACAACACTCGTGTGCCGTCGCGGGTCCACCGAGGCAGCCGCATGAACGGCGAACAACCAGTGGCTATTTGCGCTAGCCATCGCGAACGGCGCTATCGGGAAACAGCGCAGTCATGTGCGACGGAGCATGAGAGTCCGGGCCAAGGCCGGGCTGGGCCAGGCCACTGGGATAATGACGGTTGTCCACCTTGTCAATAGACTAGGGTTTTTTCCAAACTTTCAGTAAATTGGGAATTGACCCTTTGGGCTATTTTTGCAATTTTTTTCTTCGGGATTAAAATGCAATTATATATAATTTTGGGCTTGGGCCTAAAATTGAATTTTTCGAAAGTATGGACTTTTATTTGATTTTAAAAGGACGAAACAAAATTGATATTTTATTGACCTTTAAGGTTAAAATAAAATGACTATTTTTGAGAAATTGGGCCTTTCATTTAAATGAAGAGGTGGGCTTCTTCATGGGTTTTTCAAAATATGGAATGTATTTTTTTCTGAAAAGAAACGAAATAAAATTGGCATTTTATTGACTTTTGAAAATTGAATAAATTTAAAAATTCGAAATAAGGCCTATATGGTTTAAATATAGAAGTGGACTTCTTTATGGACTTTGAAAGATCAAAGATTTTATTTGTTCCTAGAATGCAATAAAATTGGTATTCTATGAATTTTGAAAATTAAATAAAATTAAGGATTTTTTGAATTTGGTCTTTTCGAATTAAATGAAAAGGTGAACTTTTTCGTAGACTTCCCAAAATAGAAATTTTTATTTGATTCATGAAAATTAATATTATGATATTAAATAATGAATTGTATTAAGTAAATTCTAGAACTTTGGAATTAAATTAATTTTTGGATTAATGAGAAATTATGATTTTTCATTGGATTTTCTGAGATGGGCTTTTAGAAAATAATTAATTGGTCCACTAATTTAATTAGATTATCCTTAATTAAATACGGTAAATTTAAGTTTATCATTGCATGATCCGAGCATGTATTATGTGATTATGTGGTGATCCGGGTCAAGCCATAGACTAGTCATTTTGATTTAAGGCCTGCGTGCCATGTTTCCTTTTTATGTAAATGAGAGGATGAGGTTTCCTTTATTCAAATGTTTTGTTGTAATTTGAAGACGAAGATGGAGACGTTCAAGCTTGAGGAGCTGTGAAGACCTTAGTGTAGGGTCCGAGTCCTTAGATTAAATTGGTCAGCACTTTGGTGGCTCGGGGTGTTTTAGGTTGGCTTGACTAGGATCACATTTACCGCTTTATGTATATCATGCTCATGTTATTTATCTCTTTTTTCTTGTATATGATATGCTTCCTGCATGATCACATAAGAAAGATAAATAACTGAAATATGGTGAGACCTTGTTTGTAAAATAACAAAACCCCCATAATAAATATTAAGTCCAGAAATGGGTAAGTTAGGGCTTGGGTGAACCCAACTAGATCCAGAGCCTTCCATCATTAGATGTGAGAGAAATAGTCGATGGCTTGATATCATTGTCTCACGAGTCATGGAATGCTCTGTCAAGTTCAAAGGTACTAATCTCACAACTAGGCATTCAATATGACAAGGAGGTCATATAAGAAGAGCACATGGGTTTCAGTTTCGCTAAGAGTTATCCATGATTCGTGAGACCACCTGGCTACTGTTATGCTATGAGAATTTGATGGGGCGGACTTAACCACAGATTAGTGTATAGTTGCATCGTAAAATTGGGACATACATGAAAAGTGAGGCAAAACCATCTCGAGAACCACTTGGAGAGTGGATGGGGCCATCATTCCTGTTCAAATATTACCGACCATTGTCTCACGAGTCGTGGAATGAGTTAGAGAATCATTTGGAAGCTCGAGCCTGCTGGGAATTTTACGTTTCTCGTTTATTCATCTGTTGGGTGATGAAAACTCAAAAAATAGTTGGAGAACACGTCTGGTTCAAAAATCCATAACTACATGTGGATATGATTGGAATTGAATGCTAATGTTTTTGTTTTCGCGATATACAATAATGGCTAAAACACCACTCTTAATAATTCTTGAATCCAATAAGTTGACTGGCCTGAACTTCCCTGACTGGCACCGCAATCTCAAGATTGTGCTGCAATCTGAGAGTTTTGACTATGTCTTGACCCAAGCTGTTGAGCCTTCCCTTGAGGCATGCGCTCCAAGGGCGGCACGCGATGCGCATGAGATATGGCGCAAAGATGACATCTACGTGTGTTGTCTCATTCTGGCCTCCATGACTAATGAGTTGTAGAGGCAGTCCGAGACTATAGAACACGAATCTGAGAACTAACCCACACAGAGAATTAACCCACTCGTATCAGAGAATTACTTGTATTCTTTACTCCCACTATCCACATACTTCCATCCTTAATGTAGTACACATGGATCCATTTAACCCACACAGAGTCAGTCTTAGTTGCTTAATCCAGATTTGCCTAAATACAGCAGCCGCATTCCATTTCCTAAGGGAGATGGGCCCTAAACCACCTTCTTGCTTAGGCAAGCTAACTCTTTCCATTTCACAACCGCCTGATACCTTCCAGCCACTTTCCTTGTCAACAGAAAAGCTCTACATAACTTTTCTATTTTAGCAATCACAATAATGGGAATTTGAAAAACATGGCTCCAATACATTTAGACACCAAAAAAAATTGCTTTAATTAATAACACCCTTCCTGCAAAAGATAAGAACGTGGATGTCCAAGATGTGATCCTGTGCATAATCTTTTCAAGTAAAGGGGTACAATTATTTACTGTGAGTCTAGAGGAAATAAGGGGGACTCCGAGATATCTCATAGATACCTCACCCTCTACAAATCCTGTATTATGCAAAATGGTTCTCTTCAACTCTTTCCCAACACTTCCACATATGATCTGACTTTCCCCCCTATTAGCTTGTAATCCTAACACCTCTGAGAACTGATCAAATATCTATTTAAGGAGCCCACTTGATTCCATATCACCCTTACAAAACATCATTCAATCATCTGCAAAGCAGAGATTAACGAGTCCCACCCTTCTGCACTTGGGATGAAATTTAAAGCCAGGGATACTATGCAGCTGTTTAAAACCTCTAGACAAATCCCATCACCTGAACAAAAAGATAGGGAGATATAGGATCTCCCTGTCTTAACCCCTCTTTCCTTTAAAATTCCCAAACACTCCCCCATGCAACATTATAGAATATCTGGCATTAGTTACACATAACATGATCAACTGAGTAAACTGGGTAGGAAAGCCATATGCCAACAAAACCTTCTCCAAAAAAGACCAACTAACAAAATCATAAGATTTTTTGATATCTATCTTCATTACAACTCTTGGGGATATATTCTTCATTCTATACCCTTTGACAAGCTCATGAAAAAGCACTACATTATCCACAATTGTCCTACTCTTAAAGAATGCTCCTTGTGACTGGTCCACCAGCAAAGGCAAAACATCCTTCAATCTATTGCAAATCAACTTTCATATAATGTTATATATAATAGTGAAACAGGCTATTGGCCTAAAATCCCTCACTGTAGTAGGATTAGAACACTTTGGGATCAGATGTAATAAAGTATGATTGAGTCCTGATAGGATTTTCCTCTTCTCAAAACACTCAGTCATTGCTCTAGGAATCTCCTCTCTCACTATACTCCAAGATCTTCTATATAAGCCAGAGCTAAATCCATCAGGATCTGGGCTTTTATCCTCATCATTGATGTTTTCCTCAACATTACTATTTTCATAAGCATTAACATATTTAGTAACATTAATGTTTTCAGAAGCAACCGGTATATCAATGTGTTCATCAATGTTTCCATTAAATCAATGTTAGAAATACCATCAATGTTTTCAGTAACATCAATGTCCTCAGTGAAATAAATGTTTTTAGGAACATTAATGCTTTCATCAACATTAATGACACTAGGGGCCCCAAAAGCCTCATTGATGCTTGCATTTATATCATAGGGCAAGACAGGCACTGGGTAAACATTCTCAATAATGTTGCCTTCTGTATGAGCTACTAGAAGTGGAGCCAGTGATTCAACTATATAAATTTGAACAATTGATAAACCCATATAATACCTACTGAGTTGCAACACAATGTATCTCCTTCTACTTTTCTTATGCCCTTGCCCTAGGGTTCACCTGGCACACAAGTGTAAATTATAATATTAGACCCTTTTCCCTCCCATTGTATACATATCATAAAAATCTTTGTGGAATAATCTATCTTTTTTTTTTAGCAAAGGGAGGGGAATGCCACTCACATAAATGCCAATTATCCCACCAACCCACACATCAAAATCAGCATAGTTAGGTAGAGCCATTATCTACACATGTTAATCACATAGAAAGTCTTAATTACATTTGCATGACTGAGATTATCCTTATTTATTAATAGAAAGTCATAACTTAGTTATATGTTGCATAATTTAATTACAATTACAGAAAGTCATAAACAATGGGCCCCACATTCATAAAATGGTTATTTAAAATACATAAACAATTACATCATATATTAAAGCTATACAAGTTGGAACATGATAGAACATGGTGACAAACAAATACAAAAGGGAATTTAATTTATTAACGCTACACAACATGTCAAGTACATGCGGACCAACATATTATAAAACAGAATCTAATTTATTAACACTACACAACATGCCAAGTGCATGGACACCAACATAGTATAAAAAAGAATCAAATTCATGTACATGGGGACAAAAATAGAAATTCAAAACTGACTTCAACAACACAATGAGAAAACACATGGGACCAAGTTGTCAAGAGTCACTCAGACACACACATATATCAACACAGTTGCAATTGTTGTGATTCGATCTAGCGGATAAATTTTTTAATTCGAATCACACCCGAGAATCCGATTTGGGGATATTCATGAAATTAACATATAGATCAATTGACGAGAATTGTCAAGAGCAATCGAATTACCTTTTTCGTCTATTGATTCTTGAATTATCAGCACCAGCCCCGGACTCCTGGCTCTAGATAATCACGCGGAAAAAAAATTCTCCAAGAAAAGCTCGATCTCCTCCTCGACAACTATTGCAGGCTGCTAGAGTGGATGGAGAGGGAGGGATTTTTCTTTCCTAATGCTCTGGGTTTATTTTGGCTTAGTGTCAGATTCTAAAACAATGACTTGTGTGTTTGGAGTTTTGACACTGACTGATTACTTATATCAAGTAAAAGACTGCCCGGGTTACCCAGTGAGGAACGGCCAATTTGGCCTTTTCCAGATGGGCTTCGGGCTTTGTTATTACTTAGCCCATGTGTAGTTAATTAAATATAAGTCCAATCAAATTGGTAATTAATTAATTACACTAATCCAATTAATATTAATCCAATTAATATAATTCAACTTATAAATTAATTTCCAATTAATTTAACTTATGAATTAATATGATTTAATTAATTAATTTAATCAAATTAAATATCTTTAATTAAATCATGCCATCTATTTTGTCAGACAATTCACATCAAATGTGATTTTACCAAAATACCCTTAGCTTAAGAAAATATTCCTTTTTTTCACATAGCACGACTCTCTAGGCTCGATTCAATTGGCAATGGAAGGATTCCAAAGGATAAGGTTGTCACCTAGCCAACACCGTGGAACCAAATTATAACCCAATTGAAAACGAGATGATCCTATCATCACGAACCTTGACTAAGATCACCATATGTGTATAAACTCTTCACAGACGTGACCCGATCAAGTAAGAGTCATGGTTTAGTCAAGCTCATAGAACTTGATACTGTACTTAGAATCATAATAATGTGAAATTACCAAACTACCCTCAGTGACAATCACGAGATAGTTTATATGCTTTGGCCAAAGACTTATAATTTCAATTACTTACGATCGTACAGGTCACATACTCGTTTACTGTAGAGACGGTGAATCCCGTTTTGGCAAGTTATCTTATAACATCGAATGCACCATTGGATCGTACTTCGAGGTCGACCCCACCTATAAGGTGATACAGGTCTAACTACTCTGATAACATATCCAATACTACAAGCATGTTATAAATGACTCCTCAGGTCTAAAGTTCACACATACTATCGCAATCTTAATCCCGATCATTGACAGTCAAAGAGTAAATACCCATGTGATCGGATTAATGTGAGTTGAGTTCAAATATGTTAATTCCATTAATCATATTCATGACACCAACTCCCACTAACTTATTAATGTACGACTGGCACTTCCTTGTCAAAGAAGGTATCATATGAGTTGAATATTAATGCTCAATTAATATTCGTTAACTCACAAACTCCCAGTTTTAGAGATGAAGTACTGGACTGTTCCAGTGCCTCCTCTTGTCCATAGGAGGTGGAAAGTCTATCTTGAAATCTCTTAACTAATTTGTTCAATACTTTTAAATGCCATTAGATTCATATAAACAACATCAAAACCTTTATTCTATAAATAGAAACATCAAGCATTTTGTACAAATAACTTATCTAAGCCCTACATAATCTAATTCCTCATAGGCATTGAGGGCATACACCTAATAATCTCCCACTTGCACTTAACACCAATCGCTATGGTATTTGATTCCCATCTTCTCAAGATGTTTATCTAGCACCGCCTGTGATAATGGCTTGGTGAGTGGGTCAGCCACGTTTTCGGCAAAGGCTATTTTCTGCACGGCTATATTGCCTCTTCCAACGATTTATCGCATTATATGATATTTCCACATCACGTGTTTAGATTTGTTGTGAGACCTTGGTTCTTTAGCTTGCGCAACTGCTCCATTGTTGTCACACCATAGTGGCAATGGCATTTCCATGCTAGGAACCTCTCCAAGTTCGGCTATGAACATTCTCATCCAAACAGCTTTTTTGGATGCCTCAGGGGCTGCCACATATTCTGCCTCCGTTGTGGAGTCTACAGTTGTGCTTTGCTTGGAATTTGGCCAAGACACTACTCCTCCACTGAGTGTGAATAGGTACCTGATAAGAGGTGTTTTTACGTGTTTTTAAGACCGTAATTCTTATGATTTGGATTCACTTATTGCTTAAATCATGTCACATTTGCATTTAATAGGTGTGTTAAGTGAATACAGGTAATAAATGAGAATACATGAAGAAAAGGGAAGAAAAACAATGTACAAAACAAGTTCAAGTATGTTTTTCAACACTTAGGCGGTTTATGCATCTCCTAGCACATTCGAGCGATAATTATGTACATTTAGAGACCGAATTGGACAAAGTTTCCTTCTACAAAGTTGTATATATATGTCTTAGCATCAAATGGGAACTTGAATAATCCAAATCGGAGGTCTATAGAGAAAATTGTGAAGGAAATACGATTGCTGCGCCGAACAGAGAAATACATGCGCCAGGACACGCCCCAGCGCCCTCCTTGTCACGCCCAGGCGTGGATAGTCCGAATGTTACTCCTTTTCAGCCTAAATTCCAGCATTATATTATGGGAAGGAATCATTTTTAGCCAAAATTCAGCACATGTGTTGATGGGATGTTATAAGTGTGTTTCTTGGTAGAATTACTTTATGGAATTTTATACTACACACTTTAGAGTAATGGAAGACACAAGAAAGGGACAACACATGGGAGGGAGAAGAATCTACACCTATAAAGCTAATCATCTCTTGTATTCATTCTGGATCAATCAAAGAAGTGAGGGAGTGACCGATCCATATAGAAGAAAAGATGGGAGAGAAAAGTTCTTGATTCATTATCATCATATGAGAAGGAATATTCACTTGGAGTTCCATCATTGTTCAATTAGAGGGAGTTTTTATAGCCTTTTCATTTCATTCATGTCTATGAACATGTGTATTTATTCATTATTGTTTCTCATATTATCTATCATGAACTAAATTCATAAGACTAAGGCCATGTAAGGTCAAATTGTGATATATGCTTATAATAGATGATTGTTGAGGTTATTCTTATTTTGTTATGTGATGTGAATTTGTGTTTTTGACTATCTTGCATATACTTGATCACTATATGTTAGAATCTTATGCCTAGGTGAATATTTCGGGAGAAAATTGACTTAGGGTGCAAGAAATTCACATCATGACCCGAAACTAATGAGGAATTGCCTAGACATAGGTAAAGATTCCCGGGTGAAGTTGTTCGATTCTAATTGAGTGAACTCTAGTACGTTAACGCATGTTTAGTGGTTAGATTTCCGGATAGGAATATTTGAGAAATCAAGATCTAAGCATAGGAGTTTATACGCGAGACATCGGTTATTCTCTACCCTCGGAGCTCTCACCATAACAATATAAGTGTAATCCTTCAACAAGAACCTTTATAAGTATATTTGATCAATTTGAACCTAGCATGTGCCTTAGTCTCCCTTTATAATTGGTTTTAAATCACTTGCTCATCTTTGTTCTTATTCTTTACAAATTTTATTTGAATTTATTCTTACTTTGTTTATTCACTTCATTACAAATCTTAAACTAGAATTCAGGTCCTTGTGGTTCGACAATCCGGACTTACCGTCCATTTATTACTACACACGACTAGTGCACTTGGTACCAAGCACGTTAGCTTTTAACGTGTAAAGTTTTTGGCGCCGTTGCCGGGGACTTGTTTAATTTTAGTTTTTGATTTTATTGCAAGTTTTATGTATTTATTTTTTGTCTATTTTTTTGTCGCACGATTACCTCGCAATGGCTAGCAATTTTCCAGATATGACCCTTCCGGAGAATCAATTATGGCTGCAAAGCATAGTTGAAGCATGTTATGCACAAGGGTTCTTTCTACAACATTACCAAGAAAGAATTCCTACGCTGGAGGAACAACGTGATAACTCCATTGGAGAGCTCCGTCTTATGATGAAAGACGCATTGAGGGAAATGAAGGAGATGAATCATCAACTCAAGCAACTAACGAGCGACATATCTGAGAAAGTACCATGGGCATTGCTTGGTACCACTGAGATAGATCAAAAGGAGGAATGCAACACCGTGACATTGAATGAAAGGAAGTTGAAAAATTCGAAAACAAATTCCTCCAATGATGAGCATTTGACTCCTATCCTTTCTAAGGTTGTTGACATTCCTTTACCATCTCCCCTAACCACAAGTGAATCGGTATTTGATGCCGATGATGGTAAGTTGTCCTATAGTGTAGGAGATGACATGGTTATTTGTGATAGCTAGAAGGTTTTTGAGCTTCCACTTGATTTTTATTTGTATTTACACATTGATGCTTTTGATCCTTTTAGTGTTGAGCACTTTCAGGAAAAACGAACCAATCATCTTCTACATCCCTACATCATGGACTCTGCATATGTCAAAGTGATGGGTGAAGAAAATTCACACCATCACCCAACGCATGGGGAAGAAAGAGTAATTGAGGTGTTGAGGGACCATACAAAAATTCGGGAGTGGATGATGTTAGGATCGGTATGCCCCCACAAGCGATGCCGGCGCAACGGAAGAAATAAAGTATATAAAACACATATATATCGGCATCCCAAGCTAGGGGGTCAAAGTAATGCACAACAAAAACTAATACGAGTAAAGGGGTTTTAAACCGATTACAAGATTTGGGGTTTTATTAAAGTGAGGGTGTAAAACCACAACACAAGGAAAACCACACCAAAAACTTTGGCTCTCATTTTCGAATCCTCACCTCAACATGGAGGGGTTCGAATCAAACCACCATAAGCTCCTAAAGAAAGAAGCCTCTACAAGGACACACCTCAAGTAAGTTCATACCTTAAGCAAAAGATTGGCTAGATATATGCTCTAAGGAAATGGAGTCTATGTAGTGAAAGGTGGAAGACAAGAAGAGTTACTAAAAGAAATATCTATGGAAGATAATCTTTTACAACTAATCTTCAAGAAGAAGTTCTATAGAAGAAAGTCTTCAAGAATCACAAGAGAAGCTAGAAAAATCTAGAGATGAAGAACTAAGCTCTAAGCTTTTTTTTTCTTTTTAAGTTTTCATCAAGTTTTAAATGAGAGCAAGAACACCTCCTTTTATAGCCACCAATTTTCGGCCATATGGTGTTAGGTGGAGTAGAAGACTTGTTTTTCTTCACCTACCACCTCATTCTCACCTACCATTCCATTCTCAACTACCACCACATGTGTAAGAGAATATTTTTCATTTTCTTCTTCATTTAAAAAACATTACAAGTCAAACTTTGACTAGCTTTGAATTTCACTCTTGTGACTTCATTTAATTAAGTCCAACTTAATTAAAATGACTCCCAAGTCTTCCAAGACTTGTTAATTAAATAATCTTCATGATTAATTAATAGTAAAATTAGTAGCTTAAATATATTCCGGATAATAATAATTTCCGTTAATGATTAATCTCCAAGATTAATTAATAGAAAAATTATTTTCCCAAGCCTACTAATTAAAATGTCTTCCACTTAATTAATTAATCTCATTAATCAATTTCACTTTAATCCTAAACCGGATTAATATTCACATAGCAATTGAACTTTCTTGAGTAAGTGTGTAACCCCATTGTAGGTTCGTTCATGTACTAGTAGTAGGAACACAACCCCGTTGTGCCTTTGCAATTTTCATTGCTAGATTTAATTACTCCAAGTATTTTAATCCGACCAAGAATTAATTACCGATTAATTCATGGTTCCTACAAATCAAGGTTAGTACTAGCCACGCGCCAAGAAGACCTAGCCATGAACGATTATTAGGTGACCTTTCCGCATTACGATTTTCGCATAAGTAAAATCCTTCCATCAAATATCCCGATCGAATCTAGGACTTGGATGTCAGTCGAAATCCCAGTAACTCGATTCTATGTATATCGATCTAAGTGACATTGACCAATTTATCAATCAAGCGAGGAAACACTGCTCCTCCTTATTGATACTACTCCGGCCGGAGGTTCCCATGGTCAATACACTGTGAAGTACATAGGATATGCGCCGATGCTAATGATCAGTGACGGATTCTTTCTTGGCACTCACGCGCCTCCGTACATAACCAGACTGGACCCAATATGCCCCACTTTATGACTCACCTGGAATCGTGTGACAAATCTAAGTACAGTGGGCGATGCACGAGACGACCAATGGTGCCTCAAGTCATGAGGACCAATCTTATGCCTACGTAACCGAGGAGATTCCAAATTCGACATTGACTCCAATATGGAATCTCGGCGGGGTTGTTCAGTTTACTCGATCCCAACGAGAACCCACATACATGCACTGATGTACACCGTATCAGTATCCATGGAATAGGATACACTCTCCAAGAGTGTGCATTGTACGTGCAAGTCTTTACGAGTCATTGATATCCCTATCTCAATGATTCTATGACTTGGAACATCTTTAAGACCACAACCTTAGAGACGTATTCCATGATTGGCATCCCCGATACCAAACACATCTCATAGGTTAAGAGTGATCTAGGGGACTTTATCTAATTGCATAGAATGATAAGATAAAGAAGAAAATGCCATTTATTAAATTACTTGACAAGATACAATATAAGACTGTTTAAAGAGTCGGCTACTACGCCCTACAAATGGCGCACCGGGCACCTAACTCTTTCAATCTCCCACTTGCCCTAGAGCCAATTGCCCATGCATTTCAGGCCCATCTTCTCAAGATGTCCCTCCAATACTCTTTGGCCCAAGGTTTGGTAAAGGGGTCTGCTATGTTATTTGCCGAGTCCACACGTTCCACTTGAACGTCGCCTCTACGAACGATCTCTCTGATCAGATGGTATCGCCTTTCTATGTGTTTGGACCTCTGATGAGACCTTGGCTCTTTTGACTGTGCAATAGCCCCATTGTTATCACAGTACAATCGTACGGGATCAACAATAGATGGAACAACACCCAACTCTTGGATGAAGTTCCTTATCCAAACAGCTTCTTTTGCAGCCGCCCAGGCTGCAATGTACTCAGCCTCTGTGGTGGAGTCAGCAATAGTTTCCTGTTTAGAACACTTCCAGCTGACCGCTCCACCATTGAGTACAAAGACAAATCCCGAGATAGATTTGAAATCATCCACATCAGATTGGAAGCTAGAATCTGTATAGCCTTCCAATTTTAATTCTCCTCCACCGTAGACTAGGAAGGCATCCTTAGTTCTTCTTAAGTACTTAAGGACTGCCTTTACGGCTTTCCAGTGCTCTTCGCCTGGATTGGCTTGATATCGGCTTATTGCACTAAGTGCATAAGCCACATCAGGCCGTGTACATAGCATAGCATACATAATACTCCCTATAGCAGAGGCATATGGTATGTGAGACGTCTTGTCCTTTTCTTCCGGTGTCTGAGGGGACATAGACTTGGAAAGAGAAATACCATGTCTCATAGGCACCAGTCCTCTCTTGGACTGATCCATTTTGAATCTCTTCAAAACTCTATCTATGTACACAGATTGGGTGAGTCCCAGCATTCTACTGGATCTATCTCGATAAATCTTCATTTCGAGAATGTAGGATGCCTCTCCCATATCCTTCATTGAGAATTGTGTGGATAACCACGCTTTCGTTTCTTGCAACATTCCTATGTTGTTTCCAAACAATAGAATGTCATCAACGTAAACCACCAAAAATGTTATCGCGCTCCCACTAGCCCTTTTGTACACACATGCTTCATCAGCATTTTGAAAAAAACCATATGTTTGTACAGTATCATCAAAACACTTGTTCCAGCTTCGGGAGGCCTGTTTGAGTCCATAAATGGATCTCTGAAGTTTGCAGACCTTGTGCTCACTTCCTATGGATGCGAAGCCCTCGGGCTGCTCCATGTAAAGCTCTTCCTCTATTTTACCATTGAGGAAAGCAGTCTTCACATCCATCTGCCATATTTCATAGTCTAAATATGCAGCTATGGCTAGAAGTATCCGAATGGATTTGACCATCGCCACTGGTGAAAAGGTTTCATCATAGTCAATTCCTTGCCTCTGAGTGTAACCTTTCGCCACGAGACGTGCCTTGTAGGTGACTACTTCTCCATCTGCTCCAAGCTTTCGCTTATAGATCCACTTGCAGCCTACGATTTTAGACCCGTCAGGTGGATCTACCAAGGTCCAAACCTTGTTGGAGTGCATGGAGTCCATCTCGGATTGCATGGCTTCTAACCATTTTCCCGAATCGACGTCCAACGTCGCTTTCCCATATGTCCTTGGATCAGGGGAATTACCATCCTCGTTGCTATCAAGCAAGAAACCATACCTCTCAGGTTGTTTCGGGATCCTTTCGGATCTTCGAGGATGTTGTGTACTTGCTACTACTTCTGGTTGTGCATCTGTGGTATCAGGTGAACCCTTTTGTGGTTCTTGAGTTTCCTCAAGTTCTGCAACCTCGCCATTTCTATCCAATAGAAATTCCTTCTCTAAGAAGGTAGCGTTCCTTGAAACAAACACTTTATGTTCCGATGGGTTGTAGAAATAATATCCATAGGATTCCTTTGGATATCCCACAAACTTACATAAGGAGGATCTTGCATCCAACTTATCGCCCACTAGTTGCTTGACATAAGCCGAGCAACCCCATACCCTTAGGTATTTATAAGTGGGTGGTTTACCAAACCACATTTCATATGGCACCTTGGAGACACTCTTTGACGGTACTCTATTTAATAGATGCATCGCAGATTCTAGGGCATATCCCCAGAAGGAAAGAGGAAGTCCAGTGAAACTCATCATGGATTGAACCATGTTCATCAAGGTCCGATTCCTTCGCTCGCTTACCCCATTAAGTTGGGGAGTACCGGGCGGAGTCCACTGAGAGAGAATCCTATTGTCTTTTAGATAATCAAGGAATTCATGGGACAAGTATTCTCCCCCTCGATCCGATCGAAGAGCTTTGATACTTCTTCCCCTTTGCTTCTCTACTTCATGTCTAAACTCCTTGAACCTCTCAAAGGCTTCAGACTTGTATCTCATAAGATACACGTAACCATACCTCGAAAAGTCGTCGGTGAAGGTTATGAAGTAAGAATGGTTCCCTTTAGTGCTTACATTAAGCGGACCACATACATCCGTATGGACCAAGTCCAAAAGGTTAGTAGCTTGCTCCATTTTCCCGGCAAATGGTGACTTGGTCATCTTACCCTTTAGACAAGATTCACAAGTTGGCATATCTAGCATTTCCTGAAGGTCAAGCTTATCCGCCATCTTATGAATTCTATCTTTAGAGATATGGCCTAGTCTAGCATGCCACCGGTATGTATCATTTTGATTATCTAACTTTCTCTTACTAGTATGTTCCTCATGTTGAGATAATAAGATTGGAGTATCGGGGAGAACCGTGTATAAGCCATGAGATAACTTTGATTCCAATATTAAAGAAGAATCATAAAACATGGAGCAAGCTCCATTTTTGATAACAAAACTATAACCTTCCTCGTCCAACAAGGGTACAGAAATGATGTTCTTAATTAATTGCGGAATGTAAAATACATTGTTCAAAATAACACGATTTTTGTTAGGAAAAGATAAGTAGATAGTTCCTACGGCCGTGGCAGCAACCCGTGCTCCATTCCCAAACCGCATGGTCATCTCCCCTCTACTTATCTGTTTGCTTCTTGCCATCACCTGCAAATCATTGCAAAGGTGAACTCCACATCCGGTGTCCAACATCCAAGAAGCATCATTAACTGATAAGTTAACTTCAACATAAAACATACCATTTATTGGTTCAGTGCAATTACGCTTCCAATGTCCCTTTTTACCACAATTGAAGCACACATCATGATCGGTACCCTTAGCCTTTTTTACACCACCTTTGCCTTTCAACTGTTTTTTCTTGTTGTTGTTCTTATTCCCCTTATTCTTATTGGCCTTACGGCCCTTAGAACGGGATGAGGAACCAACAAGAAGTACCGGCTTATCTTTCTTGATGGTGGCATCTGCACTCTTCAACATGTTCAACAACTCGGGTAATGAAGCCTCAAGTTGATTCATGTTGTAGTTGATGACAAATTGGTCAAACGACTTCGGAAGGGACTGTAGCACGAGGTCAACAGAAAGCTCGGTCTCAAATTTTACGCCAAGATCAGAAAGCTTATTAATAAGACTGATCATACGTAAAACATGATTATCGACCGAAGATCCCTCATGCAGACGAGCACGGAATAGCTCTTTTGAGATTGCGAATCTCTCCCTCCTAGTTCGAGTGCCATAGAGCTCCTCGAGACTTTTGATAATATCCTTGGAGATGGTCACATGCTCAAATTGCTTTTGAAGCTCATTAGTCATAGAAGCCATCATGATACATCTCACTTGGATATTATCATCAGTCCACTTATCAAAAGCGGCACGTTCATCATCAGTGCTTGTGCGAGTTACGCGAGGCAAAGGCGTATCTAATACGCTATCCTTGCGCTCACTTTGAAGCACAATTTTAAGGTTTCGATACCAATCGGCGTAGTTGGGACCGACAAGTCTATTTGAATCTAAGATTGTTGAAAGTGGATTTTTGGCCATTTTGTTAACTACAAAATAAATAGCGAGGCAAAACAATTAGCATTCAATATGTATCTTGTCCACATATAATTCGGTCTTTAATCGTACGTGTCTCCCACTATTTTATCAAATTCCATAACCCTCTTATATGGATATTCGAGGAGATATGCGGGTCTCCCTAGTGGGCTCGAGATCCATAAGCGACTCTTCATATGCCCCGAGAACACGAGCCCATATGATAAATCCGTATGGTAGGCTTACCGGCCTTCTATATCGACATATAGTTCTCAAGATATTTTGCCTCGTCTTTCCCATATACCCCGAGAACACGAGCCCATATGGTAGTAAACGTTAAGTCAAGCCCATCAAATATTCATGGTCAATCGACCGGACTAGTGTGCCCCACGACTCATGGACGACACCTAGACAAATCGATCCCACGAGCATCTCTATGCTTAGTGGTGGTCACAGCCTAATCCACTTGACGCCACCCCACGACTCATGGACGGCGGGCCAAGCTTCATGGCATTTCACATGCTACCACTTATGATGGAAGGCGTGGACAATAGAACTTCATTCAATTTCCACATAAACTTAATATTTCTTGGATTTACTTGAAACAAATCAAGCGAGGGGTTTCAACATGCAAGGTCTCATCAAGATAAGGATTATCTTTAATTATGTGATCATGCAATCCAAGTAGCATATAAGAAAACATAATATAAGACATCCACAAAGCGGTAAACAAATATGGATGATTGTGGGTCCCTAAGCGATCCACCCGAGCCACCGGTGAATCTAAGCCAATCTAGGGTACTAAATTAAAATAGGCCCTATCTATTACATAAGCTTCCAACGGCATACATAATCTTCAATAATGGTCCATCATCTTCGTCGCCATCTTCGATTACAATAAAATGAAAAAGAAAGTGCGAAAATAAAATAAACAACCAAATTGAAATAGAGGCAAATAATAATTACAACCCAATTGAATAATCTAAGGCTCGACCCACAATCCATCCATTATGCAAATCAACCATCAAGCGTATGAAGATGACATGCAAAGCATTAATTAATCATAAGCCCATCACATAGTTGAAACAATCATAACTTTGGGATTTATACGTTTTGAGGAAAAACCGAGTTTTTCTAGTTTTCAAAAATTCCAAACTTTTAAATAACTCAAAAACGCGTGGAAGTTGATTCCAAAATCAAGAAATGGGCCAAAGGTAGGAGTCCTTGAAGGCCCGGGTCGTGTCGTGTGTACCACACCACGTCAAGATGGTCCAACCATCAAGCACATGGTGTGCATACGCTGCCCGGCAATGCACCGTGCGCCGCCGAGCAGCGCACACACTGTCCAGCAGCTGCTGGACAGTTTCTCGACCATGGTCGAGACCACCAAGGGGTGGAATCGGCCATGGTCAGCCCCGTTTTGACCCCCGCCAAGTTTCCTTTGACGGTTGGCAATGATTCGTGATATTGAGTCCTACTAAATGAGCACACCCATATGCGCACAAAGCCTTCGGCCGGGTGCGCACAAAGTCTCGTAGCTTGGGTTCAATATCAACGGTCCTCGCCCGGGTTTCGACCTTCCCTTTTAGTGTCTCTTAATTTTCAATCGTTTCAAAAAAAACAAAATCTCCAAGATTTTAAGAAAAACGATGACAAATCCCAAGCTATTATTAAATCAACAAATGTAACATATAGATTTAAGCAACCGGTTAAAATACTACATGAAACGGAAAGCAAAAACATGCAAAGTTTTTAATGTGCATAACCCGGGCTCTGATACCACTGTTAGGATCGGTATGCCCCCACAAGCGATGCCGGCGCAACGGAAGAAATAAAGTATATAAAACACATATATATCGGCATCCCAAGCTAGGGGGTCAAAGTAATGCACAACAAAAACTAATACGAGTAAAGGGGTTTTAAACCGATTACAAGATTTGGGGTTTTATTAAAGTGAGGGTGTAAAACCACAACACAAGGAAAACCACACCAAAAACTTTGGCTCTCATTTTCGAATCCTCACCTCAACATGGAGGGGTTCGAATCAAACCACCATAAGCTCCTAAAGAAAGAAGCCTCTACAAGGACACACCTCAAGTAAGTTCATACCTTAAGCAAAAGATTGGCTAGATATATGCTCTAAGGAAATGGAGTCTATGTAGTGAAAGGTGGAAGACAAGAAGAGTTACTAAAAGAAATATCTATGAAAGATAATCTTTTACAACTAATCTTCAAGAAGAAGTTCTATAGAAGAAAGTCTTCAAGAATCACAAGAGAAGCTAGAAAAATCTAGAGATGAAGAATTAAGCTCTAAGCTTTTTTTTTTCTTTTTATGTTTTCATCAAGTTTTAAATGAGAGCAAGAACACCTCCTTTTATAGCCACCAATTTTCGGCCATATGGTGTTAGGTGGAGTAGAAGACTTGTTTTTCTTCACCTACCACCTCATTCTCACCTACCATTCCATTCTCAACTACCACCACATGTGTAAGAGAATATTTTTCATTTTCTTCTTCATTTAAAAAACATTACAAGTCAAACTTTGACTAGCTTTGAATTTCACTCTTGTGACTTCATTTAATTCAGTCCAACTTAATTAAAATGACTCCCAAGTCTTCCAAGACTTGTTAATTAAATAATCTTCATGATTAATTAATAGTAAAATTAGTAGCTTAAATATATTCCCGGATAATAATAATTTCCGTTAATGATTAATCTCCAAGATTAATTAATAGAAAAATTATTTTCCCAAGCCTACTAATTAAAATGTCTTCCACTTAATTAATTAATCTCATTAATCAATTTCACTTTAATCCTAAACCGGATTAATATTCACATAGCAATTGAACTTTCTTGAGTAAGTGTGTAACCCCATTGTAGGTTCGTTCATGTACTAGTAGTAGGAACACAACCCCGTTGTGCCTTTGCAATTTTCATTGCTAGATTTAATTACTCCAAGTATTTTAATCCGACCAAGAATTAATTACCGATTAATTCATGGTTCCTACAAATCAAGGTTAGTACTAGCCACGCGCCAAGAAGACCTAGCCATGAACGATTATTAGGTGACCTTTCCGCATTACGATTTTCGCATAAGTAAAATCCTTCCATCAAATATCCCGATCGAATCTAGGACTTGGATGTCAGTCGAAATCCCAGTAACTCGATTCTATGTATATCGATCTAAGTGACATTGACCAATTTATCAATCAAGCGAGGAAACACTGCTCCTCCTTATTGATACTACTCCGGCCGGAGGTTCCCATGGTCAATACACTGTGAAGTACATAGGATATGCGCCGATGCTAATGATCAGTGACGGATTCTTTCTTGGCACTCACGCGCCTCCGTACATAACCAGACTGGACCCAATATGCCCCACTTTATGACTCACCTGGAATTGTGTGACAAATCTAAGTACAGTGGGCGATGCACGAGACGACCAATGGTGCCTCAAGTCATGAGGACCAATCTTATGCCTACGTAACCGAGGAGATTCCAAATTCGACATTTACTCCAATATGGAATCTCGGCGGGGTTGTTCAGTTTACTCGATCCCAACGAGAACCCACATACATGCACTGATGTACACCGTATCAGTATCCATGGAATAGGATACACTCTCCAAGAGTGTGCATTGTACGTGCAAGTCTTTACGAGTCATTGATATCCCTATCTCAATGATTCTATGACTTGGAACATCTTTAAGACCACAACCTTAGAGACGTATTCCATGATTGGCATCCCCGATACCAAACACATCTCATAGGTTAAGAGTGATCTAGGGGACTTTATCTAATTGCATAGAATGATAAGATAAAGAAGAAAATGCCATTTATTAAATTACTTGACAAGATACAATATAAGACTGTTTAAAGAGTCGGCTACTACGCCTTACAAATGGCGCACCGGGCACCTAACTCTTTTAGATGATTGCTTGGTCCCAACCTATGGTATGTAGCACAAATGATGGGCCAACCTTCACTACCAATGGCCATAAGTTGAAGCGATACCCGAGAGTGAATTGGAGAATGAACAAGGCATTCATTCGGAAACCACCTTAAAATAACTCGGTAAAGTCAAGCTAATGACTTTAAAAGAGCGCTTCTTGGGAGACAACCCAAGTTTGTAAGTTTTGTTTTCTTTTTCCTTTCGTTTTTGTTTTGTTTAGTTTGTTTCTTTTTGTTGTATTCAAGCATGCAATTTTGGCATGTATGTTTTCTTATGCTTGATGGTTTGAAAAGTTGAAGTGTTAGATATGATGCACATTTGGACCCCATGTTTAGAGATGCTTATTTTACTTGAGAGGGGGAGAAGCTTTGTAAGGATGCATTGAAAGTTTAAGGATGTTTTTCAACATTCTTAGGTGTAAGTGTTCTTGTACCGTTGTGTATGCTTGTCATAACAATATTGGGGACAATGTTGGATTTAAGTGTGGGGGTAGAAGAGTACTTATTTTGAACTTTGATGATGCAATCCTAATTTGTAGCTTGAGTTTGGGGGAAAGTTGTTTGCTATCATATTTATATGCTTCTTTGTTGAGAAAATCAAGTATAAAAAAAAAAAATCACCTTCCAATTGATGCATTGAAATTGATTGACTTGGAAAAATGGCATGATCTCTTGAAATAATTTGAATTTAATGGAATATATATATATATATCTTTGAAATTGCTCGTGGAGACACTAGACTAGGATTGATTCTTTAGATGATTAACATTGCACAGTGAATCGAGGGTAGAGGAGTTGAGAGGATAACCATCTTGAGACACTTAAGGAGTTTTTCCCGGAAATATTAACTTAGATTTCTCATAAGGTTATAAGATTTCTCAATCTCTGCTTTCATAGCCTCAAGCCACTTAGAGGAATCTATATCCGTCGCTGCTTCATAATATTCAGAGGGATCATCTCCATGGCTTCCTTCTGCAACGGCATACAAATAATGTTGCATTTTGTAAAGATAGCCATATCTCTCAGGCGGCTGAGATGCTCTGCTAGATTGTCGTTGCGACGGTTGTGTCAAGTTGGGTTCAGATTTTTTAACTGATGTCTCCGAAGGAATGTTATCATGTTCTTCCAGAACAATCTTTCTACCTGCACCACCTTCTCGAATGAATTCTTCTTCAAGAAAGTGGGCTTGCAAGGCCACAACGATCCTATGATCATTTTGCAGGTAAAAGAGGTATCTCATCGAATCTACGGGAAAACCGATAAAACGTCCTTTCAAAGATCTGTCCTCTAGTTTCTCTACCTTGGTCTTCTTTACATATGTTGGGCAACCCCATATTCTTATGTATTTTAGATTAGGCTTCCAACCGCTCCATATCTCATATGGTGTAGTGGGAACAAATTTCTAGGGACATTTGTTCAGAATGTGCGCAGCTGTAAGCAAAGCATGTCCCCACAACAAGATGGGTAAATCGGTGTAGCTAAGCAGTAAGCATGGAGCGTATCATGTCCAACAAAGTATGATTCCTTCTTTCTGGTACTCCGTTGAGTTGTGGGGTCGCTAGAGGAATTAGTTGTAATACTATGCTTTGTTCTTTTAAGAACTCGTCAAACTCGGTACTCATGTATTCGCCACCTCGATCAGATCTCAGTGCCCAGTTTGTTTTTCAGTCAAAGCTTTGAATTTCTTGAACCATTCAAGTGCTTCAGATTTATACTTCATCAGATAAACTAGACCATGCCTAGAGTGGTCATCTGTGAAGTTTATAAAGTACTAAAAACCTCCAAGGGTCGCATCCTTGAGGGGCCCACAAACGTCAGTGTGGATTAATCCTAAAACTTCATTTGCCCTTTCAAAATGTCCAGTGAATGGTGACCTAGTCATCTTTCCTTTGAGGCACGATTCACAAGTCGGATATGGGTTAGACCCAAGTGGACCAATGAGCCCACGTTTTTCCAACTCGTGAATCTTAAATTCACCGGCATGTCCTAGTCTAAGGTGCCGTATGAGTTTTTGGTTTATTCCATTCATACTACGTTTTCTAGTCAAAGTATTAACCATACATTAATTTCAGACATTCAAATTGTATAAACCATTAATAAAAGATGCAGAGCCAACACATTTATTTCAAAAATAAGTATCGCAAGAATTATGTTTAAAAGTAAACAAATATCCTTTTCTGACTAATACAGGAATAGAAATAATATTTTTGAGCCCATTGGGCAAAATAAGGTAATCATCTAATCTAATTTGATGTCCAGAAATTAATGAAACAGAAGTAATTCCAATGTGAGTTGCAGCCACGCTGTGTCCGCTTCCAACATTGATCATCGCTTTCTTCTTATCCAGCTTTCTACTTGTTTTCAGATCCTGATTCAAAACACAAATATGAGCACTAGCTCCGGAATCTAGAATCAAGAAGTAGAAAATATCATCATAGAACAATTTGTTTCAAAAACATAAAGTTCTATACCTGATTTGCTTTCAACTGATGGCTTAGGGCAGTTACGCTTCCAATCATCCACTTCCCTGCAGTGGATACAAGTCTTTTGGACTCTTGAGCGTTTGGTTATTTGCTTATAGTTTTCAGAAGCAATTCTTACTCCAAGTAGCCTAGTTGGAGGTGCAACATCAGCATCCCATTCCTTTCTCAATTGGCATTGCATGTATACAAGCCTATCTCCATGATCCACTAAGGTTACTCCTAAATCATCTATCTCAAAGTTAGAAACATAGGCAGACAAGGATTTAGGGAGAGATTGAAGAATGAGATCAACTTCCAGATGAAAATCCATGTAAATTCTCAGAGACTTAAGTCTTCCTCTCATGGATATCATATTCATAATATGACTGGCAACTTCATTATTTTCGCTCATTCTAGTTTGGAAAAGTTCTTTCGATAAACAATATCGAGTTGACTTTCCATGTTCCCCGAACATCTCCTCCAAATGAAGCATCATTGACCTCGAACTTTCCATATCAAAATGTAAATGTCTCAGTTCGTTGCTCATGGAATGCAACATGAAGGCAGTGACCTTCTGGGCATCAGAGATCCATCTCTTATAGATTTTCAGAGCAGATTTTCTTTCGTTGACCCCAGAAAAAAATGGACCATCTTGCTCCAAAAAGTACTCAAGTGATTTCTTCTTGAGCTATGCCCTCAGCACTTTGATCCAATCAACCTAGTTTGGTCTAGTGAGGACATTTTTCTCAAGCATTGGTTTCAAAGGGTTTGTCATTGTGATGGAAATAAACTGCAGAAAATTAACCAAGATTTTTGATTAGATGTGTTATTATGTACTTTCAAGTAAAATCAAGGATTTCATTATTTACTTGACTCCCACTATTTTTCTCAAAATATTGCACTCCCACTGCAATAATCAGAAACCTCGTTGAATTGGTTTCATAATGAGTGATTGATTTCTCCAACGATCTAAACAAGTTGCAACCTTGAATGATATATAGCTCGTTAGATCATTGAGGTGATGTCAAACATCAATCAATCCAACCGATGATTTAATCTCCTTTAGCTCATGGATCATTGAATCGCAAACTTTTTCAATATATAGGTGGTGATGCATCTGACTCATTTATTCCATCAACTCCTTTCAGCCTAACAATTTAATCTCGCCTTGCAACCTTGAACAATATATGGGGCGAAATTTGTTTCGACATGAAGGCGTCAAATGTACTAGAGAAGATAGAGTACCATGTCTTGATGCATGACCCCCTTATTCCAGGAAGATGCCACACACTAAAAATGAACACACCTTCTAAAGTTTGATGGAGAGCTAGGACATCTAATGCCCCTTTACTTACTCAGTATTTTAATATGGGAGAATTATAACATTCGATAATGTTATTAAGTTGGTCTCACTTTGCACATTAATTTTTTTATCGCGTAGTAATTGGAAATGCATAAGAATAAGCCTAGCAGATTCTAACAACACACACATGTATGGACTATCTAGATCATCTCGAGCCAATGAGTGATCGGGGAGGGGTCCTATCTATTACAAGGGTTGGGCCCTATACAAAGATCTAATCTTCTTGATTCTCCAAGACTTCATGTGCCACCATGAACCGCCATTTGAGCTTATCTCTAAAACAATTACATAGAAATAACCTATACAAAATTCTATGAATTGAAGATACAAATTGGGGGGCTCAAAACCGGCCCAATACAACCCAGGTAAGACAACATAAGTAAAACCCTAAGTCCATACATGGTGTCACCATCACATATGTAAGGAGCACATAAACAATTTAAAGCACATATGTGAATTTATCCTTTAAATCTAATTTAATGTGTGATTAAATCTAATTTAGTCTAAGATTAAATCTAATTTAATCTATGATTCAATCCAATTCAATCTCTTTATTAAATCCAATTTATTCTTCAATTAAATCCAAATAAATATCATCAAAGTAAATCCAATTTATTTTGAATACTTTAAATCTAATTAAAGATTGATTATCATCAAATAAAGTCTAATGGGTAATTTAATCTAAATACATAGCAATATCATGTAAAGGAAAAGCAATATTTAAATATAATTTAATAAATCCAATTTAATATATATCATCTTTGAAAAAGAGTCTTAAATCCAATTAAATCATTTGGGTCGGCCAAGCCCTATACTTAATTATATTAGGCCCAATTCAAAAACACCTAATTAATTAAGTAACAGTTGGGCTTAGCCCAACATTATTAATTAATTATGTTGTAACATTATTAATTAATTGTGTTGGGCCAAGCCCAGCTAAAAGCTTAACTACGTTGGGCCAAGCCCAACGTTATTTATCTAGCGCTGGGCTCGGCCCAGTGTATGGGGACTTGTGCTCTGGGCCAAGCCCAACGTATCCTTGGCCCAGCGCACATATACTCCTTTCAGTGCTGGGCTTGGCCCAAAGCCTATTTATGCGCTGGGCCGAGCCCAGCGCTGTCACCGTAGGGGTGTTGGGCTTTAGCCCAACATGACCCTAATGTGTTGGACTAAAGCCCAACACCTACTGCCACCGCCCCACTTATGTAGCAGCGCGGGTGCTGCTGCTATAGTAGCGTGCGCTGCGCAACTATAGCAGCGGCGCTCCGCCACTTCGGGCGCGATTTTTAAAAAAAATCCAATTTTTATTAAAATCACGAATCCAATTCCATTTTTCGTTTTACCCAGTAAATTCAATTCAACTATTGAGAAATTAATTTTATAGATAAGCATGCATAAAATAAATTACCCGTATTTACATACAATACGTAAATACATATTTATTATATGATAACAATTAAAACACATAAACATACAACGAATATCATGATATTCCCAAATTTTGGCTCTGATACCACTTTTGTGATTTGGTCTTGCGGATAAAAAATTTAATCTGAATCACACCCGAGAATCCGATTCGGGGATATTCATGATATTAGCATATAGATCAATTAACGAGAATTGTCAAGAGTAATCGAATTACCTTTTTCGTCTATTAATTCTTGAATTATCAGCAGCAGCCCCAGGCTCATTCCTCTATTTAATTAATTTATTTAATCAAATTAAATATCTTTAATTAAATCATGCCATCTATTTTGTTAGACAATTCACATCAAATGTGATTTTACCAAAATACCCTTAGCTTAAGGAAATATTCCTTTTCTTCACATAGCGCAACTTTCTAGGCTCGATTCAGTCGGCAATAGGAGGATTCCAAAGGATAAAGTTGTCACGTAGCCAATGCCGTGGAACCAAATCATAACCCAATTGAAAACGAGATGATCATGTCATCACAGACCTTGACAACGAATACCATATGTGTATAAACTCTTCACCGACGTGACCCGATCAATTAAGAGTCATGGTTTAGTCAAACTCATAGAACTTGATACTGTACTTAGAATCATAATAATGTGAAATTACCAAACTACCCTTAGTGACAATCAGGGGATAGTTTATATGCTTTGGCCAAAGATTTATAATTTCAATTACTTACGATTGTACATGTCACATACTTATTTACTGTCGAGATGGTTGAATCCCGTTTTGGCAAGTTATTTTATAACATCGAATGCACCATTGGATCGTACTTCGAGGTCGACCCCACCTATCAAGTGATACGGGTTTAACTATTCTGATAACATATCCAGTGCTACAAGCATGTTATAAATGACTCCTCAGGTCTAAAGTTCACACATACTATCACAATCTTAATCCCGATCATTGACTGTCAAAGAGTAAATACCCATGTGATCGAATTAATGTGAGTCGAGTTCAAATATGTTAATTCCATTAATCATATTCATGACACCAGCTCCCACTATCTAATCAGTATACGACTGGTACTTTCTTGTCAAAGAAGGTGTCATATGAGTTGAATATTAATGCCCAATTAATATTCGTTAACTCACGAACTCCCAATTTTAGAGATTAAGTATTGAACTGTTCCAGTGCCTCCTCTTGTCCTGTTGTCCATAAGAGGTGGAAAGTCTATTTTGAAATCTCTTGGAATAATTTGTTCAATACTTTTAAATGTCATTAGATTTATATGAACAATATCAAAACCTTTATTCTATAAATAGAAACATCAAATGTTTTGTACAAATAACTTATCTAAGCTCTACATAATCTAATTCCTTACAGGCATTGAGGGCATACACCTAACAGCAACATCCAAACATAGTTTGCATACACATGGGGAACTTCCCCAAAATCAAATCACATTAGTTAAATTAAGACAATGAATCACTTACAACCTCAATTTGCCAGATAAATCCCGACAAAATGACACTGGAATCACCAACTACCAAGGAGGTCCCACGAGCAAACCTTAGTTCCCTCAAAACATAAAGAACAACAATCCCTAGTTAATAAATTAGAAAAGGAGTATAAAGTTTACATTGGGCTTATATTATTACAAAAACAACACATAAATCATGCAAGCAAAAGAAAAGAGTAAACAAGAAATGTGAGCTTACTCTTTTAGTGTCTGTGAAAACAGCTTCTAAGTCAGAAATGGGTATATTTGGAGCGTAATAACCCCAACGCATTTTCAATCGGTACAACTTCTTGCTTTTCAACTGATTGAATCCTAAAACCCCCAAAATCCTAAAAAATGAAACCCTAGTTTGTCTCTGGCCTAAAATTTTTAGTCAGATACTAAGTATTTAGGCTCTAATCGTCTGTATGTTGCACCCTAAATGGTTTTTTGGATTAATCGGTGATTTTTTGCATGTTTGAACTTGGATTTCACACAGATTTCACACTTATAAACCTTCATATCTCTCAATAGTTTCTTTCTATTCGAATGATCTAAATCTGAAGTGAGCCTTTTTTTTCTCATTTAGTTAAGTATAATGGGTAAAACGGGCAAAACAAATGAAAAGTTAATGGCGTTAAGTCTAACAGACAGAAGTGGAAATTGAGCTAACTATAACATAATACAGCGGTGTTTTTTAATAGAGAGGGGTGTTTAGCGATTTCGGACTAACACAGGAGGGTAAAATAATTAACCCAATGACAAGTGGAAAAGCTTTTTTTATTTATAATTTTGAATTTATCAAATTTAATTTCAAAAGTAAATAATTGACTTAATTGATTTTGATATGTATTTTATTGGCAAATTAAATCTCGCCGCATGTCAAATTGAGGTGTTATAGCCAATTAAATTATGTCTTGTAGTTAAGAAGTCAAAGACCAATCAGACTGCGCCAATAGGACACAACACGACATAGATACGTGCTTTTATATATATATATATATATATGTATTATATTGTCTTGTGCAATAGTAATAATGATAAATAAACAAATTAAAATGACCTATATGTAGTATGGAAGAAATGAGCTCAACTTAAGTAGTTAACTTGAGCTCGTTCCTGCCTGCAATTGAAGCACATCCTATGTTGGCCAAATAAGACAACAAAGGAAAAAAGAAAATAAAAGAAAAAGGAAGTAAAAGTAAAGAAAGAGAAACAAAATAAAACCCTAAATCATTTATACTCCATCATCCTTGCTGCCACCAAACAAGATTTTTTCATTTCTTTTTTTTTTTTTTTGCCCTTTTCTTTTATTTCTTTCTTCTCTTTTTTGTTTCTATTTTCATGTTTGCATATCACCTCCACCCTACACAATTCAACTTAGTAATATTTGGGTAATATTTTTTCAGAACAAAACATTTAACTTCCGCCGCCGCCGCCGCCGCCGCCATGGTCTCCATCACCACCGTGTCGTGACCCTTCAAATTAATATGGAAGGCATGTCCCTGGTGGCGGATACCGTGTTTTATTTTTATTTTTGAATTTTTTTATGTTGTTAGATACGCATCAGACACATATCCCACGCGTATCCAGCGTGTATCCATGTTCGAGGCATATCGGATATTTCTAAGGGTAAGCGATGCATCCGTGCATTCTAGATGCGCATCTATATCTGATTGATTATCATCATAGTAATAATAGAAAAACTTGAACCTCTTGTGGATTATTCTTTGTATAAGTAATTACATTAACATTCACTTATACATAACGTTCCCCAATCACATTAATACTAAAATTGAATGTGCTCTTCTATAGAGTTATTTTTTTGTATATATCATTAATGTTGTTAACTATTTTTTTTTTTTTGTTTTTAGGTTACAAGAAGAAGAAGACTGCTACGAACTAGCCCGACAGATTGAGTTGTTTCATAAAAATGTGTCTAAGCCTAGTGTAAGCTTTCATGCGTTTTCTAAGAAATTGCGTCATACGGTGAACCACTGATCTCAATGATTCATGTACCCCAACTTTGGCCTACCTATCCACCGGTATGTTTTCTTTGTGAAAAATATGAGAAATGTGAATTCTCTAATCTCAAAAAAATAAGCGCCCGACTTTAGTGATGATTTCAAAATCTTGGTGCAAAAAGTTGCTCCCCTTATGCACTCGATAGCCTCCTGACTATCCGTCTCGAGGAAGATTCCAATCCCCTTAAATTCCAAGCTAGGTTGAGGTCAAACAGAATACTTTGGAGTTCCGCCTGGAGAATCGTGTGACCCTCAGTTCGAGCGTGAAAAATTTCGTGTGTTGATGAGGTGGAATAATCATGTGCAAGCATAAGATGCCCCAAGTTCAGTCTCGAAAGGCATGCATATTTCTCTCTTACGTGTTCCCACATATATGACACCTAGAATTATTGGATATCCCTCTGTTTCGTATTTTTTAAAACAAATTAGACTAGGGAAGGATTTCGAGTATTCGATCCAAGCCCCTTGACAATTCTCAACTTAGAATTGTCTACCAACTTCTGCCTATATATGCTAACGGTGGTTCAAGTCTTACAAATGTATTCGTTATGCAATGTTTGCGATTAACTAGACAATAAAAATGCAAGATCGATACAATTCAGTACTTAAAATTCAAATACAAATATACCTCCATGAAAATTTCCTCGCTGGAAATCCTTTGATTACACTACTTTGAACGCTGATGGGACAAAACGCCTTCGAACACTATCGCTAACTATCTTACGCTATTAAAATACAAAAGTTACGTCTAATCTAACTCTAACCATTCCTACCGATTACGATTACTCTACTTGACTGATAAAGAAGAGAAATTTTCTTGCAGAATTCTGTGTGTCCTCCTTTTTTCTCCTTTTTCTTTCGCATACATATACTCATCGCCCTTCTTTTACGGTTTCTTGCAGTTTCCACGTTCCCCACTTCTTCTGGAACTTCAACAACTTCCTTTTTGAATTTATTTGTTGGCGCCTGTCCTCTATTAGATCTCCTTATGGCCTGGCTCTTCTTTGTTGCCTTTGTCATTGGGCTCTCTCTATATTTAACCCACATTCTCTTCGAATTACTCCTCGAAATCTGAGCTCCATTATTTATAAGCCCAATTACAAGCCAATCTGCTTCCATCGGAATTGTCGGGGTTATTCCTTTTTTTGGGCCGTATCCATATCGTAGGCCCGAATCCAATTTTTTCTAAGAAGTAAACAAATGCCCCCTTAATGCATATGAATGTTTCGAAATCATATGTATTAAGCAACACGTCCTGTTTTCAATTATGAATATTCATTTCGAACTCGTGAATTTCAAATGTCACGCCTGCTTTTCTGGTTATGCGCTAATCATTTTGAATTCCAGGATGGTTTAAACGACACGTTTAATTTTTGAACGGCCCGTATATTCTTTAAAAGGTTCTTGGCAATTTCGGCGACTGCCATTAATGGTAATGGACGTGTCTCTTCCCTGTGAATGGTCATTTTTTTAGTCCATCATGACTCTTTTAAGAAAGGGCGCGCCTTTCATAACCAGGTGTTTGTTTCATATATATATATATATCAAGTGTTTCCTTCTTTGCCATTACCACAAACACTTCATCTCTTTCATAGCAAGCCAAACAAAAGCAATTATTTTCTTTCTCCTTCGAGTATCTTCATCTTTTCTACTATAATTCCGACAATGGCCGATCCTCGCCGTAATCTCGAGCTTCATCAGCTTTCTAACTTAGTCTCTCACAAAACCCATTTAAACTGCACAGATGCCCAAGCTCTATATGCAGTAATTCAAGATTTTATTCTTCACTATCGAGATACCAAAGTAACTTCCCTGAAACATACTCATATCATCCCTTCCTGGGAATCTACTCGTCAAGGCGAACTAATTGCCCATCTCGTATTGGGACCCCGTTTTAAAGCCCAAGCCTTCAAACCTTCTTCTTTAGGAAACCCTAATCTTCGAGGTACCTTTCCCGTCCTGGGGGCCGGTGATCCTTTATTTTTTTCGAAACCGATAGATTTTGCATGGAATAATTCGAGCAAACCCATCAATGGTTGGATTGGCACCATTGATGTATTCCCCTGGTTTGAACAACTGGCTCAATTTCACACCAAATGGGATGGAAATCGTCTGTTGGGGCTCATTCGAATGGCCTGTTATCCCATCCCGCCATTCGAGCGTGTTATATCGAATTCTTTGGCGTATTCTTGGCATCCGTCTTATAATTGTTTCATCCTGCCGCGAGGCTTTCAAATAGTTACTTTAAAAGACATTGCCTTGATCACGGGGCTCTCTCCTTGTGGCACTCATCTCCCCACAGGGGAACTAGTGGATGGTGGTGCTCCATTGCTCGAGGCTGCTGAGCATTGGATGAGAATTAATGGTAAAGGAAAAGGCTCGAACATTGCTTATACCAATCTCGTTAGGCATTTCGTTAATTCCATTTATCCTGTTACAGCGGTCGAGGAGACGTTATTTCTCAATTTTATCTTTTCGCGGCTACTCATGAATGTCGGCTGTGCCGTCAATAAGACTTTTTTCTTCTTATCGGCCAACATCTCGGCTACTTTCGGACTAATCGAGCTAGCTCCTTTCTTATTGGCACATTTCTACAGAATGATGTTTCGGCTATGGTTATTATCTTGTTGGGCCTTTTTATATTATCCCGAGTTGCTCAATATCAAGTCAATGGGAGTCCTCGAAGAACAGATACAAGCAGAATCGAAACGTGGTCCCAAGATGGCTTTCAGTTCAAACCTGCCTCGACATGGGTTTATTATGGGGAGGCCACTATTAACTTACTGATCCCTCTCGAGAGGACTTCTTATCTTTTGGCTTTGACTTCAATCTTCAATCCCATCTATGTAGGAGTATGGTGTCCCTTCTTTGAACTGAGGCACGGGCAAGAGGCAAATCATTGGGCCCATACTGCCCTTCCATCTTGGCTACAATCAATTGACTCCCTCTACCCCTGCATTAATGACCAGAGCTATTGGAGATCGATCCTTTCGTCTCGATCCCTAGGTAATTCCTTCGCTATTTCGAGTATCAGGTTTCTCTTTTCATATCGTTTATCAACATCATTTTATTTGATCGCATGTTTCACATTCCAGCTTTGTTTGAGGCAATTTGGGATATACCAAAGCTTTGCTTTGCATTTTTTGGGCACATTAAATCGTCCTTGGTCACAGAGGTCCTATCAACCATCTTTCTCTCAAGGGGCCAAGGCGAAAAAAAGTATTCGAGAGAAGACCTCCTTCCATATGCCTCTTTCTTTAACCCCTGCCTTCTGCAGGGTGATTCGAGTAGATGACTGTTCCCTTGATTTTTGGAACTCTGTCCTTAATCGCTCTTTTTTTAGGAGTATCCTTTGGAAGCAAATTGTTGCTCTATGGCAACTACTTACTGGTGCAGTCGATTTATCCCCCGTCTCAAGCTATTTATCACCTAAGGTCATAACATCTCAATTTTTTTTTCTTTGTATGTTTCGAATATCCTATCTATTCTGTGTTTAACACTTCTTCCTTTTCCTTTTCTCAACTAGGATTCGGATTATATCATTCCTTATGCTTTGGCTTCTGGGTGGAGTTTTGAGCGTCTTATTCTTTCTCAACCTCTCCCTTCCTCGGGCCTTACTCAGCCATCGGAGGTGATTACTTTCACCACCAGAGTGGATCCTTCCGCGGGTTCTTCTACCGGAGCTGGGTGTAGACCGAAAAACATTGTGATTCCGGGCGCTGTGCCTCGAAAATGCCGGGCTCCTAGAGCTTCCCGAGTTGTACCTTCGAGCACCCCGGTCGAGGATGCAACTGTTAAGGAGGCTGACCCTTTCGCCCTAAATGACGAATTCCGAAAATGCCTTCGGTCAGAAGGTCCTATCGATATTGATGGTAAGTCTCATCTTATGATTTCGAGCGTTTGCCTTTCGAACTTTTATGTTTTTAATGAATTCGAACACTTTTTGTATATTGCAGATCTAGTCGGGAACTCTAGTGGAGATAACTCTCCAGACATGCCTTTCTTTGGCGCGAGTGCCGAGATTGGACCGTCTGTTCAACCTGAAGATGAGGTTGAAGACTTGTCCATTCCTATGATGGGAAAGCCTCAGTTTGAGATGCTTCCTGAAACTTCCGTCTCTAGTAAATCAGCCCCCTCTAATGCGGGGATGGGTCACGTCGAAGGTAATTCCCTAGTCCTGGCCATTGCTTTCCCTTAGTTTTCTTTTATGTTTTTGTTTTTATGACTTCGTCTTTAATTATCCTGTCCTGATAGTGCCTCTTGAAGAGGCTACTGTTTCTCTTTCTCGAGAAAGAGTCACTGCCTCCGTGATGGACATTCTTCCTAATCTATCGGCATTTCTTTCTCAAGGTAATATTTTAACCTTTTCATCAACTCATCCTACTCAAATGATGATAAAAATATAATCATATGTTCTTTTCTCAGGGATTGCTGTAGACACATCTCAAACTATTCCAACACTTCCTTCCGCCCTTCGGTTTTCTTATTCAGCCCATGGGATCTCGAGCACTATCTTCGTGGATCCGAGCATACTGAGTGGCCTTGGTGTGGATAGAGTGGGGAATTTCCATCTCCATCCTCTGTCAATCCCCTCACCCTCGGTGCAAATCGAAGAGATCGTGGGAGGACAATCTTCGAGACTTCTACTCGAAGGTATATTTTGTGCATTATACTGCTTTACCAGTTTCATTTTTTCTTATTCATTTTTTACGTTATTTTTATAATTCTAGGGGCTGATGATGACCTCGAAGCGATCGCCCCTGACCAAGATCCTACATCTGTGGATTCTCGTTCTATCTCTTCCACATAGAACATAACGGCAGCCAGTACCTCGTCTTTGGAAGGTACGCTCTCAAACTTTTATTTGGGGTTCGAACTTCTGCTTTGATTTTGATTCTTATAACATTTCTTATCATTTTCAGGTACTGAAACGATCATCTAGGAATTGGCACCTTCTTCTTCGAAGGTAACAGCCACCATGAGTTCTCCATTCGAAGGTATCATTTATCTTTGGTCAATTTCTTAGGTATAGTTTTATCTCCACCATTACATTCGAATGACACCCTATATATTTTAATGGCACA
The DNA here is from genome assembly GCA_019426215.1 of Buddleja alternifolia. Taxonomy (NCBI): domain Eukaryota; kingdom Viridiplantae; phylum Streptophyta; class Magnoliopsida; order Lamiales; family Scrophulariaceae; genus Buddleja; species Buddleja alternifolia. Next base: position 8,228,066 of record CM033399.1, on the reverse strand, counting down.
GATACCCTGGCGTTCTCTCAAGTTGGTTTTAACGAGATGCTCCACGACATTAGGATTCGACCAATTGATCTATTGTTTCTTACAAAGTTGAAGTTTTATCTTGACGGGGCCTCTTCAAGGTTGTCCGAGAAGTGGCTACCAATCTTTCAATTGACACGTGAAGTGCTCGAAACTAGTCTCGACAACTTTCGCACCTTGATGGCCCAAGGGGCCAACCCTTTCGAGGAGGAAATATCCATTGCTCATCATCAACAAATCAGCCATCTTCAAGATTGGACTGCTTCCTTGGAGGCACCCGAGCTACTTATTTAGATGAGATCGCCTCTTGGGACGCCCAGATAGTCACTCTCCAAACTCGAAGAGAACAGCTTATCGCTTTGGCGTCTCAAGCCGAAGAGGATGTGGCAGCCCTTAACAACCAAGTGGCTCATTTAAACCGAGAGCTTGAGGAAGTGGTCAGGCCAGCCCTTCAAGAGCGAGATGCTTTTGAATCCTCGTTGGATATTTTGTTTACTTGTTCGCAGTTTTTAAAGCCTTAGATTCTTCTTTGCTTTCCTTTATGTAATCATCGGATATTCTCATTAATGAAATTTTTGCTGTTTCGGGTAATCTTTCGAGTATGATTTGATTATTTTCTTCCCATATCGTGGGCACGTAATTTTTTAGGTATCGTGCATTTAGTGCTCTACCGTATTCAATTCCATCTAAGTAACAAAGCTTATATGAGTTACCAGTTAACTTCTTCGAAATCAGAAATGGCCCTTCCCAAGTAGGGGACCATTTACCATAAAATGGATCTTTCGAACCTTCTGGCAAGATTACTTTCCACACTAATCTCCTTTCTCGAAAGATCTTTCTTTTACTTTCTTATTGTAAGTTTTTTCAACTTTCTTCTTTTAAGATTCAATTTTTCGTAAGGCTGATATTTGTAACATTTCATTATCTAACATTTCAATGTTCATGTTTTCAGTATATTCCTTCGATGTGAGTTGTGTTTATGTTGGTCCCAAGTGGCATACGAAAGGGTCTAGAAAGGGGGGGTTGAATAGACCCTGAAGTCTTTTTCGACTTCAAAAATATTTCGTATTAAAATGTCGACGCTTGTCTGAGCGTTTACTCGAAGACTGTTTTGATAAAGTTAACTTAGACTCAAGATTTGAATACTATAACCAGATAATTTTAAACGTTCAGTTCTTTGATCAGGGTTAGCACAGCGGAATAATTTTAGAGTCTTCTCTTTTTGAAAGCTTTAGCGTCGCAAGTTGTTTCTTAGTTGCGTAGCATTTGATTGTGTTTCACTTAATCAATTTATGTAATGAGATGATAATAAGAAAATTGACTATAAAGTAAATGACACAATATTTGTAAGGTTCGTTGGGTGATGTAATCCCAACTACGTCATTCTTCTCCTTGATCACTTGGAGGCAATCCACTAAAATGATTCTCAAAGAATCACACAGAATCTTCTACAATTTAGGGACAAAGGAAGAGATGGATATAGATGACTTGAGCTCCTTGGTCACACAAATTTCTGCTACAAGACACTTCAATCCTCTGCTTCTGGAAAGACGATCAAGCTCCTTGATCACTCAGATTTCAGCTCCAATAAAGATCTTCTCCAAGATGGCCTTGAGCTCCTTGATCGCAGAGACTTCAGCTCCAATAAAGACCTTTCTTCAACAAGCTTCTCTTACTCAAAAATACTGCTTGTGGAAGTCAACAATCTTTCTCACTCAGATGAAAGGTGTTGACGGTTTATTATAACAGGTTTGTTTGATGTTGGGAAGTTCAAACAACTTGGGATATCTCAGTAAGAATTTAGGTTTCTTCTTTGGAAGAGGTTTGAGATATTTGGTGACTGTCTGGAATGTATTTGAGAAGCTTGAAGGATTTTGACTATGGGTTTTGCAAGCTTTTCTCTCAAATTATTTCTCAGCTCTCTTTCACATTTACGTCTTTTCACACTCTCACAGAGATAGCTGAAGGTTGCTATTTATAGAGAATCTCGGGATTTGTTCGTTGGACACAAGTCAGGCGCGTGTACCTCACGCAGAGCTTCAAATAGTCCCTTTTCTGACATTCCTTAATTTATGCTGGTTCCGATTGGACAGGAGCAGGTTTGAACTCTGAAAAACTGACAGTCTAGTCAAAAAATGTGGCTTGTCCACAAGTCATATTGTCTTGTTTACATTTAATGCACTTATCAAGCATTTAATGCATTTTGAATTTATTTCCCATTGGAAATAAATGTCCGTTGGTGATTGCATTTAAGTCCTTGATACTTGGGTTTTATCCTTCAGGTGAATCTGAAAGATGGACGCTTGAGTCGCCCGAAGGTATGAGTCGAACACTTGAGACAGTTGAGCGCTTGAGTTGCTGAGAGCAGTCGCTGAGAGCAATCGCTGAGATCAGTCGCTGAGAGCAATCGCTGAGATCAGTCGCTAAGAGCTTAGAACAAATCTTCATCTTTACTTTGATTTTGGACGCTGATCTTTAACTTCATCACTTAATAGACTCACACAGAACTCTATTAGTGATTTGGTATCACATACTTAGTCTAAAATCTATAAAGATAAAATTACAAGCCTAAATAAAATTACAAACTTTCAAACGCTTATGCATTTGTTCTATGAAAACAGAAACTTACATTATATTTGGGGTCTAACATAAAATCTCATCTTGTCATCATCAAAACATCTAACATGAAATTTCCTAACAATTTGCTCCAAAATCCTTTTCGATTTTATATTGATTTCTATTGGTATCACGGCCTCATGTCCATAAACTAACTGAAAAGAAGATATCCCAAAACTATCTTTCTTAATCGTCCTCAAGGCCCACAAAGTATCGATCAACAATTCATGCCAATCCCTAGGATTATTGCTTATCATTTTTTAAAGACAAACCTTAACCAACTTATTGGATGATTCGGCCTGTCCATTTTCTTGTGCGTAATATGGTGTGGAATTGAGTAGCTTTATTCCGAATTGAGCCATGAATTCGAGCATCTCCATGCTATTAAAGACTCTCGCTTGATCAACTGTGATAGATTCTGGGATCCCGAATCTAGCTATTAGGTGTTCCTTTATAAAGTCGATCACCTATTTCGAATTAATATTCTCGAAAGCCTTGGCTTCGACCCACTTTGTAAAATAATCAGTCGCCACTAAAATATAACTATGTCTCTTGGATGAGGCTGGCTTAATTTCGCCAATGATATCCATAGCTCATCCTTAAAAAGGCCAGGGTTTAACTATAATTTTTAATTTGACCGTAGGTTGCCTTAAGATTTTGCCAAATTTTTGACATCATTTACATCCCTTGGCGTAATTTATACAACCCCGCAAGATTGTAGTCTAATAAAATCCATATCTGTGTATCAACCATCTCATCTTATGACCTGCTTGATGAGCACCACAGACACCTTCGTGTGTCTCAACCATCGTAATCAAAGCATCTTCTAAATCGAGGCATTTTAATAAAAGCCCTTGAGAATATTTCCTATATAACTCTTGACCGTCATAAAAATAATGGTGGGCCATTAATTTTATTCGGTTCGAGAAGCCCCCTTGAGACGAATTTTTCAGATATTCAATAATTTCGAGGCGCTAATCATCTTTTTCTTTCATAATGTCTATCTTATTAATACTTAACTCTCTTTGTTTGAAAGGTATTAACACTCTTGGTTCGAGTTGGACTACTGTTTCAAGTAAACATGGGTTCATCTTGTATCCCGATGCCATCTGGGCCAAATCATTGGATATTTGATTATTTTCTCTCGAAACATGAGTAAATTTGACAATCTCGAAATGTTTCAATAATTCATGGACTCAGGCAAGTGATGCTATGGCCACTGGACTTATACATTTGAATAGTCCTCTTACTTGATTTATGATTAACTGTGAATCACCTTTTATTTCGATGCTTTTAGCATTCATCTCGAGTAACACTTCTAAATCCATAATAAGAGCTTCATATTCTGCCCTATTATTTGTGCAACTTCCTTCGATTTGGGCATACATTTTGGTGATTATTTTATTTGGGGATACAATATATACCCCAATTCCCGCACTATCTCGAGTGCTAGAACCATCGAAATATAAGACCCATGGTACTAAGTTTATCAATTTGACTTCGATGTCATCGGGTATTTCCTTTGTGCTCGAAGGATGATCTGCTAGGAAATCAGCCAATGCTTGGCCTTTTTTGGCCTTTTGAGGTACATATACCAAATCGAACTAGAGTAAATTAAGACTCCATTTACTAAGCCAACCTTTTACTAATGGCTGATTCATCGTGAACTTGATCATATCTGTGGGTGATACTACCTCTACGACATGCGCAGAGAAGTAATGTCTTAATTTTACAGATGCAAAATATAGGTTGAGGCACCACTTCTCAATTGAAGTGTATCTTTTCTCGGCATCATTTAATAATCTGCTCAAATAAAAGACTGCTTGTTTGAATCCTCTATCATTTTCTTGTACCAAAAGGCACCCAACCAAACCTTCTGCTGCAGATATATACAGCCTTAATTTCTTCCCTTTTCGAGGGAAAATTAATACTGGAGGTTTCGTTAGGTATTGTTTTACGGCCTCAAAAGATTCTTATTGTTTGATTCCCCACACAAACTTATCTTCATCCTTCAAACGTAAGAGTGGGGAGAACGCCTCGGTTTTTTCTGCTAAATTTGATATAAACCTTCGTAGGAAGTTTACTTGTCCCAAAAAACGTTGTAACTCTTTCTTGTTTCTTGGAGGTTTCTCGTCTACTATTGTTTTTGATTTATTTCGATCCACCTCAATGCCTCTGTTATTGATTAAAAGTCCCAAGAAATTTCCAGCCTTTACTCCGAAAGCACATTTTAAAGGATTCATCTTTAAAGTAAAACGTCTCATTCATTCGAAGATTTCGATCAAAGACTCTATATGTTCTTTATGTGTTTGGGCTTTGACAACAACGTCGTTGATGTACACCTCCATTGACTTTCCAATAAGGTCATGAAACATGTAGTTCATGGACCTTTGATAAGTAGCCCCTGCATTTTTTAAACCAAAAGGCATCACTGCCCATTCGAAAGTACCTATGGCGCCCAGGCATCAAAACGCCATTTTATTTCTATCGGACTCAGCTATTTTCAATTGGTAATAACCCGAATAACCATCCATGAAAGACAAGAATTGAAACCTAGCCGCTGCATCGACTAATGTATCAGCCATTGGCATAGGATATTCATCCTTCGGCGTAGCTTTGTTTAAGTCTTTAAAGTCGATGTAAACTCGCACTTTGCCATTCTTTTTTATTACCGGAACTATATTAGCCAACCATTCTACATATCTAGTTGGTCTTATAAATTTTGCTTCTACTATTTTTTCGATCTCCTCTTTGATCGGGCCAATTAAATCAGGTGATAACCTTCTCGGCGCTTGTATTATTGGCCTGTATCCAGGTTTTATGGGTAACTTATGTCGAGCTATTGACATGTCTATCCCTAGCCATTTGTGATGAGCCCAAGCGAAACAATCTTTATAATTTCTTAATATTTGGATTAATTCTCCTTTTCCGTTGTGATCTATTTTCAAACTAATATAAGTAATCCTGGGCTCTTTGACTGTCCCAAGATTAACATCATCTAATGGATCCTGTATATCTTACCTGATATCCTTATCTTGTTCTATAATTCCTTCTTCGACTATATTTTCCGTGTCTTGACTTCGTGATTCCAAACTGCCATCTGTATACATATTCGAATTTTTACTTTCAATTGAATTAGCAGAATAATCATGCAAACTAATATTAAGCTTTTCGAGCACCAAATACTTAAAAACATTGTCAATTACATTTGTTTGTTTGTTATGATCCATAAATTAAAAACATGTAATTTTTCGCTAATCTAGGCAGATCTCCCTTCGAGTTGGGTACTCCCTTTACTATCGGCGGACGCACGTTCTTCGAATCTTCCTGTCACCTCTTCGCTGGCTTCCCCTTTGTCCTTTTCGATGGTCGGGAAAGGTAAAGCTTCCTTGCCTTTCATTTCGAGGTCTTTGACTTGATACCTAGCATTAACGCTTTGCGTATCAACAAAATATGAGTTAGTTTCGGCCTTGACTATTTCAAATTTAGCCCCATTCCAACATATCAAAAACTGATGTAATGTCGAGGGCAAACAATAATTTTGGTGAATCCAATCTCTTCCGAGTAAAGCATTGAAGGATGAATTCGTTTTTACTACAAAAAATGCAAAATACGAACTCATAGATCCCACTTTAACTAGACATGGTAGGACCCCTAATACTCATAGAAAACCCATAAACTGCCACATCAGCGGCCACTAAGTCTTTCAAGGACTTTCCTAATGTGCTTAAGGTGCTTTCGGGTAACACATTGACAATAGCCCCATTATCCACTAATACTCTATTAATTTTAGTGTTCTCGATTTCTGCTTGAACATATAATGGCCTCATATGATTATTGTTTATTGTCTCTTTCGAAAATAATAACTCCAAAAAATGTTCGTTTTCATTTTTCTTTTCATCGGGTTTATAATTAATAAATTCAAAGCATGGAGAGTTACCTCATCCGGGGGCAGTTAATGCCTCCAGTGTCTTTTCCTCTTCATCGAGTTCGACTTCTTTTGCCGCGGATTCTGCAGGCAAGATGGTTACCATGTTACAATCTGCTCCATCTTCGAAATTCATAACCCTTCTAATAGAGGCTTCTTTTCCTTTAACTTCAATTTCATCCAAAGTATCATCTAATAGGATATCCAGGTCATCTCCTGACTCGAAGTCCCCTATGTCATCCTCTCCTATACCGACAATCTTATTCTGAAGGTTCGTGTCCTTCATCTGATAGCTTAAACTGTCCATCTCTTTTTCGAAATCGTCTGGGTTTGACTTCCCTACTATCTTTGACTTGAGAATCCCTTTAGCCAGCATTTCTTCTTCGATTCTCAGATTAGCGATGACCGCTTTCTGTTGCATCTCCATCACAACTGAAGCTCTTAAATAAGCCACCTGCTGGGCTATCGATTTTCTGTTATCTCTGTTGCGTTTGAAATTTTTGCGATACTCGTTTCCTCTTGAATGATTATATGGCAAACCTCTTCCTCCGCATCCTCGAAAGTGCCTCTGTGAAGGCATTGGGCCTGGTGCCCTATTACCGAACTCTTGTCTCGGTCTCTTATTCCAGTTTTCCATTATTTGATAAGCAGGAACCCAATTGGGATCATTGTCGATCACTTGTAACCTCACCAATTCATAATGGAGAGTGTCGGCGCAATGGTGGCATAGAGCTTTCTACATTTTAGTTAAGTTATTCACCACTCGAGCGGGTGTTTCATATTTGGTTTCGCATAGGGGCATTTCGAGCACCTGTTTGTAGGTTCTTTCGTCATCCTTTGAATTTTTCATAGGAGGTTCGATTTCCTCCTGTTTTTCCTTCAGCTTTCCTTCTGGGGTCCAACCCAAAATCCTCCTCTCGGTTGAGGACAAGGTGATCAGATTTTTCTCGAGCTGTTTAGCAACAAAGTGTCACGCCCCAATTTTTAGCCCTGAAAGGGGCCTAAACTAAAAGCGTGAACCTTTCAGTTAAGTAGTCCAATCCAAAATCTGACACACTTCGACAATTTATCTAGTAGGGTCACGGCCCTAACGTCAACCAAACATATTAAGCAAACTTACTATTCATGGCTTAATCTGCAATACTCACCTCTATGATTGCCCATGTCTACACTCATGATCCTCCAATCCAGTCTCATTGCTCAACTCACCTCTAACTGGAAGGAAGAAAGTGAAATACGTAAGCAAAGGCTTAGTGAGTGTCAGTGTTTGTGTGAAAGGTGCTTAAAATAGTTTTTAGACCCAAAACCATAAGTTCATGATATGAAATCAATAATACTTTTTATTTTTTAGAAAATCATTGAAATAGTTTAAATGACATTTGCGTTCATGATAGCAGTTAAGCAATAGGTGATATTACGCCAAAACTTTAGTATAAACACTTAGTATATGCATTCAATCAATAGGCAGTTACAGTAAACTTTACATTTCACATTTAAGCAGTAGGGGGCCATGATAGCAGTAGCATCGCGTCCGATGACTTTGCTCATAGCACTTTGGGTCCCGCTGCTTCTTCCTTATCACCCCTGAACAATCGGCTTAAAAGCCATCACCTTATGCCTCCTCACTTAGGCTCGCGAAGCCCGTTTGGAAATATCCCGGGAATGCCACAATTCAATTCCTACGACCCACTCACCCTCAGAACGCTCCATCTTTGGTTGTTGGGATTTAGCCGTGGATAGCGGGAACCGTTTTAAGACCCCAGGCCCGTGCCTGTCCAGCCGAACCCTAGCCCTATCACGCCCGACACTTGAGCCCGACACTCAACCATATACAATATGCAATCACATAATTTCACGTTTGATGCACTAGTGGCCTTTAGGCTTACAATTCGGTAATCATTAAATTGAATATATGTTAAGAAAATTTCAATAGCAGGATGATTTCCTTGAAAGCTTTTCACAATTATAACTTTGCAATGGTTTACGCAATTAATCATTGGCACAAAAAAATAGCATTGAACAATATGGTCATGCTTTAATTTTTGAAAGTGATGAAACTCATTTTTTTTTGTGAAATAGCGAAACCATGATAAAGTATATAGATATATATTCGACGTGGTTAAAATTCCTTCCAGTTTTTTGAAAGACATATAGATATAGTTTTTGAGAGGCAACTCACCTTGTCCAATCGAATACCAAATCTCAAGTCCAGAGTTTGAGTGACATTCAACATATCTCACAAGTGCTAGTACCTAATCCAAATAAGGATGTGATAAAAAATATGCCCATAAGTTATCGGGTAAACTCAATTCTCAACACGATTCGATTAGTATCGTAAATTACCAAAAGTTAAGGCTAAGCTATCTTACCCACTGCTTGCCCAAATTTATGATGATGCAAACTGATTTCGGGTATAGAATCTTGAAGCTCCATTTTTTATCAGAGAACGATATTACTTCAATTAGCTCTACCGTGCGCTCCCACCGAACGTCGTGCATGTCCGTTGTTACTAATTTTTCGCCCCTTTAATATCATATTCAACAATGAAACTTTATATCCATTCATTCTCCACAAACTTATCTTGATCTTAGTAAAGACCTCATCTCCAAAATCGGTCAAAAGTGTGATAAACCAGGCCTTTGAAAATAACACCCCAAACTGCCAATTTCCGGTTGTGTCCTGTCAGTCTACAACAAATCCACTTTCCGATCACATTAAACCATGGATTTCAGCGATTTCAACCATAAGTAACATTTACACTTATAGATCATTCTGATGGTTGTATTTCATGTACCATTTGACTAATAAAAGGATGGTTTTTGGGCAAAAGAATATGAAACACATTTCTGGAATTGAAGACTGAGTACTAGTTATGGTATTTCAATGGTGATTTATGGACATTTTAACCAAGCGTTATTCAACAAAATACTCAAACAAACGTATCTAAACTCAACAAGGATTCTATAGGTGGTCTTGGAGAAGAAATTGGACCATCATAAGTAGCATTTCCGGGGAAATGAAATGAGAGGCAGATTCTGGGTTAAAAACCCGGGTAGTGGCAATGATTCTTTGACTAACAATTATGAACTATCCACATAACCAAAACCATTAAAACTTACCAGTAACATCATCTAAACAAACATATGTTTCCAATGGTGGGATTTCATGCATGATCAAACCACTAGAAGCAAGGTTTCTGACAAACTAAAGTGGAGACATGTTGCTGCAGTTGAAAACTGGGCACATGATGTAGAGTTTGCATGTCCGATTCTGGAAGCATATGGAGTCAATTGACAAAATCGGACTCCACATAATTGTTCATCATCCTCTTAGGATTAATTTGAGCTAAAGAACTCCAATTTTGGCCAACATTTGAATATCCAAACTGACCTCCAAAGAAGCTGCTGCAGAAATGTGGAGTTGTGAAAAATGAATGGTTGATTGTAATTTTTCTTTAAATAGGTAGGTGTACTGCACATGGTACTTGAATATGTGAATTACAAGAGCCTTAGGTGTCACAACTCAGCTGATCAATGAAGACAATAAATCAAAAGTTTTCAATTTTACAATTGAGTCCTTGAAATTTGCTTAACTTCACTTGAGTGCTACTAGAAACACAAAATTTGAATCTCTATCTATTGAGCCCAAACGATTATGTCCGAGTAGAACAATGAAAAGTGAGCAATATTTACATTGAATTAAAGAAACTTATTGAAATAGGGGTGTTACTGATAAAATATAAAAATTGCACATTAACCCCTGAACTTATAAAATATTGTAAATTAAGTCCAAATGGGTATTTCTCATTTAAGATTTAAATCAATAGATAAGATAATATAAATTTATAAAATGAATAAGTATAAAATCAGGGGTGTTATACAAAGCGTCTGAAAATCCGGCATTGGTCTGTTGTATGGAGAGTGTTCAAGTGCCACCTGCACATTCCTTCAAGACCTTCATCCTTGACCTTCGGGAAAGTCAGTATTCCTTCGTCAATTAGACGATTGAAAGTCCGGATTACCACTTTGGTCTCGACTGTGACCTGAGATACCACAATTTCAACAGTGTTAACTTCTATATTCATAACTGGAAACGGATCTTCATCTATATTAGTTTTTTGCACATCAGGAAAATTGGATCTTTCGAATCTATTCTTTCTTGGATCAAGTTCCGAAATAAAATACAACCATTCGTGTCGTGTGAAAATGCATTATGCCATTTACAATATGGTTTTCCTTTTATTTCAGATTTCGAGGGGATCCTATTTTCCTTTAAATTTCAATTTTTTATTAGCTAGTAGCCAATCCAAGATTTGTTCAGTCTTCGTTACATCGAAAGTATAATTCTTCTCTTTTTTCATTTGCAATGAACCAATTGCCATACAGCCTTTCTGTTTAAGGGCTCCACACTGATAAGGAAGCCCTTTCACGAATTCAGCTAGGTCGATTTCGTAAGCCTCTTCGAACATCCAAGGGGTTCCTATTTCAAAGGCATTAAAACTTTGATGTTTTCTATTACTTTCTTCCCTAAGCATGTTTTCGTATCTTATAGCACTCTCCGCTAAACTTCTAAATTCAGCGAAAGGCATACCATCGAACCTTAACCTATACTCGAAGGCCATATTTTGTTGAGCCATTTGAACGAATTTAGTCTCAGGCAAATTTAAGTGACATTTAACCCTAGCTTTCTTGAAACGTACTAGAAATTCTTCAACTGATTCTCCGTTGTTCTGCCTTATTTTAGCAAGATCGCTCATCGAGATCCCTGGATCTGTTCGAGCGAAATGATTTTGAAACTGGAATTGCATCTCATCCCAATTATTTATAGAGTTGGGAGATAGGCTTATATACCAGTTAAAGGTTGATCCCGTTAATGAGCTAGGGAACAACCGTAATTTAAGGAATTCTTGATCCGATGCTTCCCTACACTGGCAAGTAAATCTAGATAGGTGTTCGAGGGCAGAGACATGATCATCTCCCAAAAACAAGGTAAAGTCAGGAATTTTGTAATTTCGAGGAAAAGGGAAATTTCTATCCACCCAATCAGGGTAAGGTTTCCTTGGAATTATCCTATGGTTTCTACGAAACCCTGGTTCGTACATTCTTTCGATGACCATTTCGATTTGATTTTGGATAGGGTCCACGAATTGTCCTCCAATATTTCCTCCCATATGGGCATCGGGCATAGCCTGCACCCCTGCATATGGTAGGTGAATATTGTTTGGAAACGTAGGCACCCCTTGGTTTATCGGTATATTCGAGAAGCTATTATTTCCTATTAGAAAAGGAGTATTCGAAATTCCCGGATAAGCAGGCATCTGACCTTGCCCCCCAGGGTATGGCCCTTGGGTAGAAGTTGGAATTGGTTCGAAGTTATTAAAATGGCCATTAGTGGGGCATCCTGCAGGCATTTGGCCATACCCAGTCAGTGTAGTAGGCAAATATGGTCTTGAGGATTGTGGCTGAAAAGGGTTTGGATTAATGTTTTGGGGAATATTCGATGGAGGACGCACGCTTTGGGTGTAATTCTGTGGTCCTATTCCTGGTGGCCCTCCCGGCATAGATAGGCTTAGGAAGTTATGTTTGTTTATAGGGGAGGTATTCGATGTCTGACCTATTTCGAAATGGCTATTTCTATTTCTACCTTCTCTAGTCAAATGTCTAGTTCGAGTCCTAGATTCAACTGCTATTAACTGTGTTACTTTTTTGATTAAAATATTATGTTTTTCGATTAACGGCTCTAGGGCTGCAACCACTTGCACATTTACCATTCTCGAGAATGCATCGCAAGTTTAATTAAATATTTCCCCTAATTCAGTTATAACTCGCGTAAGTTCTCGAGCAAGGCCGTCTTGAGCACTTACAGCGATATCTTGCACTATCGCTGTAAATATTCGAGCAGATTCGTGAGCCAAAGCTCTATATTGATCATTGAATTCTCTTCGCTGATCATCACGAGCCCCTATTAAGGTTTGTTTCATAACATTAACAAATTGCTCGTACATCTTATCCGCTCTAATCCTGTGCCTAGATACAGGTTGTGTTTCGAGACTATCGATCGGCTCTTCTCTAAAAGATTCCTCTGACATCTTACTACAAATTTATGGAAGTCAAATTCGATGAACGACTCCCACTGTGGTCGCCAAAAATTTATTTCGTATTTTTTTAAACAAATTAGACTAGGGAAGGATTTCGAGTATTCGATCCAAGCCCCGTGACAATTCTCAACTTAGAATTGTCTACCAACCCCTGCCTATATATGCTAACGGGGGTTCAAGTCTTACAAATGTATTCATTATGAAATGTTTGCGATTAACTAGACAATAAAATGCAAGATCGATACAATTAATCAGTACTTAGAAATTCAAAAACAAATATACCTCCATGAAAATTTACTTGCTGGAAATCCTTTAATTACACTACTTTGAACGCTGATGGGACAAAACGCCTTTGAACACTATCTCTAACTATCTTACGCTATTAAAATACAGAATTTATGTCTAATCTAACTCTAACTATTCCTACCGATTACGATTACTCTACTTGACTGATAAAGAAGAGAAATTTTCTTGCAGAATTCTGTGTGTCCTCCTTTCTTCTCCTTTTTCTTTCGCATACATATACTCCTCGCCCTTCTTTTACTGTTTGTTGCAGTTTCCATGTTCCCCACTTCTTCTGGAACTGTCAACAACTTCCTTTTTGAATTTATTTGTTGGCACCTGTCCTCTATTAGATCTCCTTATGGCCTAGCTCTTCTTTGTTGCCTTTGTCATTGGGCTCTCTCTATATTTAACCCACATTCTCTTCGAATTACCCTCAAAATCTGGGCTCCATTATTTATAAGCCCAACTTACAAGCCCATCTACTTCCATCGGAATTGTCGGGGTTATTCCCTTTTTTGGGTCGTATCCATATCGTAAGCCCGAATCCAATTTTTTCTAAGATGTAAACACCCTCATTGCTTCAAACTCAAGACTGTTAGGATTTTATTGTGATGAAGTAGCCAAATCAGAGATATGCAGCTGTAAGCCCCTCAGATCTTCCGTATTCGGTCCCAACATATCTCATCACTACCACTAGTATCCTCTTGTTGCAGCAACTCATATGCGCTTTTGCAGCTATAAATACCAAAAGTCATGTAACACCAAATCGGGGTGTCCTCATAATCTTTACTTACGTCCAAATTGACCATATTTAACTTATGCATGATATCCGTGATAGTCTTAGGTTCTTGACTAGCCATTTAATGGCGTTGCCAAACCTATAAACACTTAAGAAACAGTCTTGTTTTATATATCAATAAAATTATAGTTCTTTCCTCAGAAATTTCTTGTTAGAGTTTTGATGATGACAATTAGCAATTTATGTTAGACCCCAAATAAAATGTAAGTTTATATTTTATTAGAAGATTTGTATAAATGTCTAAAAGATGTAATTTTATTAGATTTTTAATTTTTATCTTTGTAGATTTTAGACTAAGAATTAGATACCAAGTCCATGATAAAATTCCAGGTGAGTCTATCAAAGATGAAGTTGAAGATCACCGTCTGAAATCAAGTGAAGATAGAGATTTGTTCTTAAGCGTCAATCGAGCACTAAAGATATGTTTCAGGACTTATGAATCAATCACTCAAGCTTCTCAAGAGTTCAGCGAAGGGATTCACCTTAAATAAATTCTCCAGTCATGAAGGACTTAAATGCAATCATCAACGTACATTTATTTCCAACGGGAAATAAATTCAAAATGCATTAAATGTGATAAGCTATTGTGACTTGTGGACAAGCCATCTTCTGACTAGACTGTCAAAATTCAGAATTCAAAACCTGCTCCTGTCCAATTAGAACCAGCAGATTTTCAGGAATGTCAGAAAAATGTTCATTTAACGCGTTGCATGAGAGACACGCTCCTGCATGTGTCCAACGGACAATTCCCGAGAAATGTCTATAAATAGTACCTCTCAGCAAACTCTAAAACCAATCTTCTTGCACATAAAGCCAAAACTTTGCTGAAATTTCTTGAGAGAAAAGCTTACATTTTTCATAGCCAAAATTCCTCAAAGCTTTTCTATACATTTCAAGACAGTCAAAAATATCTCAAACATCTTCAAAGGAGAACCCTACATTATTATTAAGATATTCCAAGTTGTTTGAACTTTTCCAAAATCAAACAAACCTGTTAGAAAAAAACTCATCCTGTGAAGTCGAAGTTGGATACTTGCATTATTTCTGGGTGAAACAAGCAAGAGGATAGAAGTGTCTTGTAGCAGAAATTGTGTGACTAAGGAGCTCAAGTCATTGTTGTGATTCAGTCTAGCAGATAAATTTTTTTAATCCGAATCACACCCGAGAATCCAATCTGGGGATATTCATGATATTAAGCATATAGATCAATTGACGAGAATTGACAAGAGTATTCGAATTACCTTTTCGTCTATTGAATCTTGAATTATCAGCAGCAGCCCTGGACTCCTGCCTCTAGATAATCACGCGGAAGAAAAATTCTCTAAGAAAATCTCGATCTTCTTCTCGACAACAATTACAGGCGGCTAATTGGATGGAGATGGAGGAATTTTTCTTTCCTAATGCTCTTGGTTTATTTTGGCTCAGTGTCAGTTTCTAAAACAATGACTTGTGTTCTTCTTCTGGAGTTCAGACACTGACTGGTTACTTATACCAAGTAAAAGACTACCCTATTACACATAAGAGGGGCGGTTGAAATGGCCTTTGTAGATGGTCTTCGAGCTTTGTTTTGACTTAGCCCATGTGTAATTAATTAAATCAAAGTCCAATCCTATTGGTAATTAATTAACTACATTAATCCAATTAATGTTAATCCAATTAATATAATCCAACTTATAAATTAATTTCCAATTAATTTAACTTATGAATTAATTATGATCTAATTAATTTATTTAATCCAATTAAATGTCTTTAATTAAATCATGCCATCTATTTTGTCAGTTAATTCACATCAAATGTGATTTTACCAAAATACCCTTAGCTTAAGGAAATATTCATTTTCTTCACATAGTGCGACTCTCTAGACTCGATTCAATTGGCAATGAGAGAATTCCAAAGGATAAGGTTGTCACCTAACCAACACGTGGAACCAAATCGTAGCCCAATTGAAAACGAGATGATCATATCATCACGAACCTTGACTATGAATAGTATATGTGTATAAACTCTTCACCGACGTGACCTGATCAAGTAACAGCCATGGTTTAGTCAAACTCATAGAACTTGATACTGTACTTAGAATCATAATAATGTGAAATTACCAAACTACCCTCAGTGACAATCAAGGGTTAGTTTATATGCTTTGGCCAAAAACTAATAATTTCAATTACTTACGATCGTACAGGTCACATACTCGGTTACTGCCGAGACGATGAATCCTGTTTTGGCAAGTTATCTTATAACATCGAATGCACCTTCGAGGTCGACCCCACCTATCAGGTGATACGGGTCTAACTACTCTGATAACATGTCCAATACTAAAAGCATGTTATAAATGACTCCTCAGATCTAAAATTCACACATACTATCGCAACCTTAATCCCAATCATTGATTGTCACAAAGTAAATACCCATGTGATCGGATTAATGAGAGTCGAGTTCAAATATATTAATTCCATGAATCATATTCATGACACCAGCTCCTACTATCTAATCAGTGTACGACTGGCACTTCCTTGTCAAAGAAGATGTCATATGAGTTGAATATTAATGCCCAATCAATATTCATTAACTCACGAACTCCTAGTTTCAGAGATTAAATACTGGACTGTTCTAGTGCCTCCTCTTATCCATAAGAGGTGGAAAGTCTATCTTGAAATCTCTTGGACTAATTTGTTCAATACAATTAAATGTCATTAGATTTATATGAACAAAATCTAAACTACTTGGTTATAGTATTCAAATCCTGAGTCTAAGTTAATCTTATCAAAACAGTCTTCAAGTAGACGCTCAACCAAGCACCTACATTTTTAAGCGTCCAAACCGATTTTAATACAAAACTTTTTGAAGTCGAAAAAGATTTCAGGGTCTATTCAACTCCCCCCCCCCCCCCCCCCCCCGCTTTTCTAGACCCTTTCGTATGCCACTTGGGACCAATAAGTGGTATCAGAGCGGTTCAAGTCGAAATTTTAAAATTTCCAAGCATAACTGCTTATTTAGATCCTCTTTAAAACATCTAGTTGCTTTTAAAATTTATTATGGCATTTGCTAAATTTCCTAAATTGACCGAGTCAAACTATGACTCATGGAAGATCAAAGCGTTTACATATCTTTGTTCCTGTGATGATAAAATGTGTGATATCATTTCAGATGGACCTATTCAAATATTCAAGGTCATCACCAGAACGCCTGGAGCCACAGAAGCTACTCCAGATGGCTATGCTGAAAAGTCAAAGCAAGAATGGTCTATAGATGAGCGTCGGAGAGCAAATCTAGACAATGTTGGATGAAACGCTCTATATAAAGCAGTTAGTAACAATGATAACTTATTCAACAAGGTTAAGTCGTGCACTACAACTAAGGAGATATTGGATATGTTAGCTATAATTTGTGGTGGTTCAACACAAATCAAGGAGAACAAACTTTCCATTGCCAAGAAAAGATTTAATAGCTTTAAGATGTTTCCCAATGAGACGCTAGAGCACTCAAATATAAGATATACTGCTCTTGTTACAAAACTAACATCTTTAGGCATGGACTTACAAAATAAGGAAATGGTGGTTAAGATTTTCAGAAATCTACCTAGTAGATTTTTGATGAAGACAACAGCAATGAGAGAATCAAATATGTTGGATCTCTAACTCCAGAAGATGCCTTTTCAGAGCTCAAAGCGTTTGAGTTTGAGATGAATTCAGCAAGTGATGTAGTGAGCAGTTTAGTGATAGAGTCTAGAGCGCTAATAGCATCATTCAGGGGTAAATAGGGTAACAAAGGAAAAGTGTTAGATATTAGTGATGGTGAAGAACTAGTGCTATTGAACAGATTAGAAAGTTCATAAGATATGAAAAGAAAGGAAATAGTCCTAAGCATCAAGGACAGAGTTCATATCAAGCGCCTGCTCCAGTTCAACAACAGTATCAAACGCCTCAATATTCTACACCTTCTCCCTCAGCGCCGATTCAGTACCAAGCGTCTACTCAACAAAATCTTTCAGCGCCAGTGGTCTCAAAACCACAAACTGCAAGGTTGACAAATGAACAAAAGATAAAAACTAATCTTTGTTATAATTGCAGGAAACCAGGGCACTACCAAGTAAATTGCCCTTATCCAAACGTATCTAAGCCATCAAGGCATGATTACTTGGATAGAAACCAATTCAGGAGCAACTTTCGCCAACAAAGTTTGCTAGCAAAATCAGAACCAACGTCCGCACCTGAAGATTTGGAGTCTTCAAAGGAGAGCAGTGATGATGATGAGCCAATGGATGACTCAGCGCTTATTTGTTTCATATCTAGAGATGATGAAGCTGTTAGGATTATGCCCTCAGATGCTATAGAGGATAGAATGTATAGGGCATATATCTTGTATTGAACTTAAACTCTTCTTAAATAAAAGGCATTAGTGAGTTTTCACTTAATTCTTATCTGCATCTATAAGTTGTGTAAAACGTTTTGTCCGTGTTTTCAGTGCAATCCCTCTACTTCCTATGGGATAGGAAAATTGGCACTAGAGAGATCGATCTTGATTACTAAAATAAGTTTGCAAGTAATATGAAGTCTTTAATGGACAAATAAAGACTTTGAATACTTGTACAATCTTAGCTCCGACATGGGAGTGCCTATCTGGTATCATGGGATGATAGGAGATTAAGATTGTAGACACGTTAGTGGAACTGATATGTTCGAACACGACTCGCATCGGTTCTGTCACATGGGTTTTCACTCTGTGACTGTTAATGACGAAACTGATTATGCGTAATAGGTATATGTGAACCTTTGACCTGAAGTATCAGGCTGAAGATGCACTTGTGACGTCAAGTCTTTCACTAGAGTAGTTAGACCCAATTCACCCTTTGGTAGGGTCAACCTCGAAATGCGGACTTGATGGGCAGGTGGAAATCTTAGCATATCTAATATGGGATTTTTTTCTCTCATAAGTGAATGAGTATGTACCTTATGTAATTATAGATAAATAAAGATCAAAGTCTTTGGCCAAAGCAAACGAGACAATTGTGCTTGGCACCAAATCGATCTCAATGATCTCGTATTTATTATGATTTATACATATGGTCAAGTCCAGTGAGTTTGACATAACCATGACTCCCACTTGACCAGGGAACGTGAACAAAGGGTTTATACATATACGGTATTTACAATTGGAAGGTTTCGGAATGATCCTATCATTCGTTTTGTTTGGGTTACGAAGTGGGCCACGTGACTGGCCAGGTGTTACCCACTTCCTTTGGTTTCCTCTCATTGCCAAACAAAACGAACCTAAAGAATCGCGTTAAAGGATTGACAAAGAAAAAGGAATTTCTATTATTTTTTTCTGGGAGTTTTAATTTATTGGATAAATTAAATAATTAATTATTCATTAGATGAAATAATTAATTATAATGATAAGATTAATTATTACTTAATTCCTCGTGAAATATATTAATGAATTAATTTATCTAATTAATTTGGTTATTTAATTAATTTATTTATTTATTGGATATAATAAATTATTAATTGAAATAAGAAATTAATCAAACAAAACAAATCCTGGGGCTAAATAAGGAGTCCAATTAGACGCCTACTAGGCCTCAATGTGGCGTCTTTGAGAGGCCACATATTAGGGCTCTTTTGTTTTGACTTGTTCAATAAGTCATGAGGTATATAAGGACTCTTTGACTTAGAACAAGTAAGAACAAGAACACACAACTCTCATAACTCTCAAAAGAAAGAAAAACATTCCTCTCCTCTTCTATACCTAGCTGTCAACCATAGAGAAAGAAGAAAGGGGATTTTTCGTTTGTTGATCCGTGCGTGACTATTTAGAGACGACGTATTTTTGTTGTTCGGATCAAGTTCAAGTTTGAAGAATCAAACCAAAGGATTGAAGATTTAGATGCTTCAATATTTCGAGTTTGGAGAAGAAGAAGTTTTTCTCCATCATCATATTCATATTAACGAGTAAGTTTTATTCGTTATATGCTTTTAGATTCAATTATGCGAATTAGAGTACCAATTGGGTTTTTGTTTTAATTTCCCTTCCACTGCGTTTATGCTTTTTCGAACGAAACCCAACAGAAGCATCCCCTGAGATAAACATTGAAGTTGCTTATCCTCTCTCTTATGAAGAATTGCTTAACAAAGTAAAAGAATATTATAAAGATTGTCAAGTTGCCGCCAAACTATATCAAAATCACTTCGATATAATATCAGCACTCAAGAGTGATAATGTGACGCTCAAGGCAGAGTTGCAAGTTCAACAACAATGCATTGAGAAGAACAAATCACTTGAGAGTGAGATAACTAATTTAAAAAGTGATCTTGATATAATAGTCAAGAGAGAAGCTGAGCTGATTGCTAGACTTACTAAATCAGAGCAGCTCGTCTCATCATTGTCTAAAGCGTCAAGAAAGCTAGACAATGTGACTGAGGTAACAAGATTATTTAGTGAAAAGACCGATTTAGGATGCAATAAATTTGGTAAACAACCAAATAAATCTAATGTTATGGCAAACAACAAAGGAAATGGTGTATTCTTTGTTGAGAAAGGTTCAAAAAGTCAAACACCTGTTGAACCAAGCGACAATGGTATGAGGCCAAATGAGAAAGTCAATACTAACTCAGGCAAGGGAAAGACAAAAGTGAATGATTCTCAAAAGAAGGTCCATCCAAACACTCAAAAGGCTATGGATAAACCTTCTACCAGTGAATCAAACGCTAAGCGTCAAGCACCAAAAGTGCAACCTAAGCTAGTGCCAAGGAAATACCAGCGTCAATATCCATAAAAGTCAAGGTCATATTATCAATACTATGATGATTATGATTACGACTATATTATGATTACTATTATAATCAAGGATATTATTATACACCTAAGAAGCACACACAACACAAACCGAAACCCAAGAAGGCCAATCTTCTCGTAATGAAGACTAGGAAAATATGGGTTCCGAAAATTCTAATTTAGACTAATGCTACTAATGTAAAAGGACCCAAGTTACAATGGGTACCTAAAAAGAATTAGAACTGCCCTTTTGATTGCAGATACCTAGAGCTAGCCTCTATACATCTGTTTGGTACATCGATAGTGGGTCGTCAAGGTATATGACAGGCTCCAAGGATCTCTTGGTCAACTATCGAGCTGCCAATGGTCCTCAGGTTGTATTTGGTGGCAACTCCAAAGGTATAGGTATTGTGCATAGGGGGAACATCATGATAAGTGATGTTTATAATGTTGAGGCTCTTAAGCATAATTTGTTAAGCATAAGTCAATTTTGCGATAAAGGCTTTGAAGTCAAATTTTCAAGTGACCGTTGCTATATAAATAATGCTAAGACTAAATCTACTAAATTGAAAGGTAAAAGAACAAATAATGTGTATTTGGTAGATTGGGGTTCAACAATAGATAACAACCCTACATGCGTTGTGGCTAAAAGTGAATCTAAAACGGGTTGGTTATGACATAGAAAAATAATCCACCTCAACTTTAAAACAATCTCTCAGCTTATAACACTAAATCTTGTAGAGGGATTACCTAAAGGACCATTTCATAAGGATTGTCTCTGTGACGCTTGTCAAATGGGAAAACAAGTTAAATCATCTTTCAAGAGAAAGCCTTGTCTATCTACCTCTAGAATACTTGAACTACTTCACATGGATCTGTTTGGACCCGTTCAAACGATCAGTGTGAGCGGTAAAAAGTATACTTTGGTGATAGTAGATGATTTCTCTCGATTTACTTGGGTGGAATTTCTTTTATCTAAAGATGAGACATGTGACAAGTTAACAGCGCTTATTCGGCAACTTCAAACATTGAAAAATCTTAAGGTTGCAAGAATAAGAAGCGATCATGGTACTGAGTTTACTAACAAGGTTGTTGAGAAGTTTTGTACAGAGAATTGAATACATCATGAGTATTTAGCTCCTAGAACTCCTCAACAGAATGGTGTTGCTGAGCATCAGAACAGAACGCTGAAGGAAGCTGCTAGGACGATGTTAGCAAAGTCCAAGCTTGATCCTAGGTTTTAGGCCAAAGTGATCAACATTGTTTGTTACACTCAAAACTGTTGCATGATCAACAAACAACATGGGGAAAATCCATATGAACTATGGAAAGGACGTAAGCCAAATGTTTCATATTTTCACGTCTTTGGTTCAAAATGCTTTATTCATAATAATGGATCCCAAAACCTAAAGACATTTGATCCTAAAGCGGATGAGGGAATCTTCCTAGGCTATTCCAAAAATGGAAAGAATTTTTGCATCCTAAATAAGATCAAATCGAATGTTGAGAAATCTATTCATGTTATTTTTAATGATGCTAATTAAGAGCCGAGTAAGGTTAATATGAATGACGTAGGAGTTGAAGATTTGTGTCATCAAGCGTCAAAAGTTACTATAGATGATGAAAGTGACGATGATGATGAAATCTTAGTGCCCCATCCTAAGCATACTCGTGAAACTATGGACAATCATGTTAGATGTGTTGATGATCATGAAGAGAATGATCATCAAGAGCAAGGTAGAATCTGTGAACTTGAAACACCTGCAGAGGATAGTCAAGCACCTGAGCAAGTGAACCAAGCGTCTATTCAACCTCTTAACCCATTCCAGCCTGATAGACTATGGCTACGTGATCATCCACCAGAGTAAGTTATTGGAGATGTTGGAGCGCCTGTAAGGACTAGGGCCGCTACATACATTCAATGAGGTCATGTTCGCAAGCTTTCTATCTCAAATGGAACCTAAGAAAGTGGATGAAGCGTTAAGTGATCCAAGTTGGATTGAAGCCATCCAAGAAGAGCTTAATCAGTTTGAGCATAGTAAGGTTTGGATGCTAGTACCAAGGCCAACTCACCAGGGAGTTATTGGAACTAGATGGGCTTATAGAAATAAGATGTATGAGAATGGCATTGTGATAAGGAATAAGGCCACACTTGTCGCTCAAAAATATTGCCAAGAAGTGGGCATTGATTTTGATAAGACATATGCTCCTATCGCTCGTCTTGAAGCAACTCGTATGCTTCTAGAGTTTGCAGCGTTCAACAAGTTCACGGTATATCAAATGGACGTTAAGAGTGCTTTCCTGAATGGTAAACTCCAAGAAGAAGTTTATGTGGAGCAACCACCAGGATTCATCAACAACCATGGTAAGGATATGTTTTACAAGCTAGACATAGCACTCATGGGCTTAAGCAAGCACCCCGAGCATGGTATGACACTCTTTCTATTTTTTTTATTGGTAGAGGCTTTTCAAAAGGCAGTGTTGATACAACATTATTTAAAATTACCAATGACGAAGATATTCTCTTAGTCCAAATTTATGTTGATGATATTATATTCGGATCTACTAATAATCGTCTGTGTGAGAGATTTTCGAAAATGGTGCATGAACAATTTGAAATGAGCATGATGGGTGAATTAACTTTCTTCTTAGGATTACAAGTTAAACAACTCCCTAATGGCATATTTATTAATCAAGCTAAATATACACGAAATATGATTAAGAAATTTGGTACGAAAAATGCATCATCTTCAAAAATTCCAATGAGCCAAACGCTTAAGTTAGATAAAGATGAAAGTGGTAAGAAGGTTGATATCACTAATTATAGAGGTATCATTGGATCACTTCTTTATCTTACTACTAGTAGACCTGATATTATGTTTTCGGTATGCATGTGTGCACACTTTCAAGCTGATCCTAAAGAATCACACTTAAGTGTTGCCAAGAGAATCCTTAAATACCTAAAAGACACACAAAATGTGGCCTTGTGGTATCCAAGAGACTCTCCGTTTGAACTAATTGGTTACTCAGATGCAGATTTTGCAGGATGCAAAATTGATTTTAAAAGTACTAGTGGTACATGTCAATTTCTGGGTGATAGGTTAGTTTCATGGCATAGTAAAAAACAACAATCGATCGTTATCTTTACAACTAAAGTAGAGTATGTAGTTGTAGGAAGTTGTTGTGCACAAGTGTTATGGAAGAGGCAACAACTTAGAGATTATGGTATAATCTTAAGTCCAACCCCCATTTATTGTGATAACCAAAGCGCTCTAGCCATGACTCAAAACCCTGTTCTTCATTCCAAAACCATACATATTGACATTAGATACCATTTTCTTCGTGACCATGTTGAAAAGAAAGATATCTCCATGCACTTTATTGGAATTGACAAACAATTGGCAGATATCTTCACCAAAGAGCTCAACGAACAACGCTTTCTCACTTTAAGAAGTGAACTAGGTATGATTGGTTTAAATGATTAATCATTATGCTTCATACTTTCATTAGACACATAATTGTTACAAGTCATCAAATTTAGGGGAAACCTTAAAATTGTACTTATACACATCTGTAAGCGTCAATGATCAAAAACTATTTTTATATGCATAAGATCATCAACGCTTATTATGATTTGTGCATGATATGTTGCGCGCTCAAATATAAAAAGAATTTAATTTCAAGCATCAACATAAATCTTACAACCAATGGTATAAGTTAAGCATTGAACATATTCCCTTCAACACTTAAATATAAACTTTTATAAAATCCATGGATAACTTTTTTAATGACTAGTGACATGATGGATAGACTCAAAGATTAATTTTGACCTTTATCCACACGCTCCTATCACATCAAACTGGCAGGTAAATTAAAAACATTTCAAAATGACGGTTCAAAGTCAGTACGTGTTTGTATACGTGTCAGTGTATCATAATCGCATGCAACATACTCTGAAAATGCCAAATGTTTTTAAATTTTTACTCGGATGTCAAAGCTTTATATATGAGAGTTACCAAATGCAACTTCCCTCTCTTGCCAAAAACTCGCATCCGCAGTTAAAACTAATAATGGCTGAGATTCAATAACTTTACACAAGGAAAAATCTTAGTGAGACAAGAAAACACAACTTTTGAAATTTTTGAACTGTGTCATTTAAAACAAAATACTTGCAGAAAAATTACTCACTTCTCACACAAACTCTCTGCAAAATTACTCTCTCTCTCTCTTTCAAAAGAATCTCTGTTTTCTTGTTTTCTATCTTCTTTCAAAGAAATTTCAATGGCACCCAAGAAATCTGTGAGTACTGTTGAGGACACCATCAAGGTTACTGAAGGCCTTGTGGTTGACTAGAAGTATCTGTATAAGCATACTGATATCAACATGACTGATATTCTAGACTCTGTTGCCAAGGCTGGGCTTCAGACATTCTTAACCAAGTACCCATACCTTTTTGCATCTGAAGTGGATACCTTCTGAAGATCTGCTAAACTCTCTGAGGACAAGACCTCAACTTCTTGCCTCTTGTCCTTTTCCAAGAAGCACTCTCCCAAAGAATTCATTCTTACTGTTGACTCCATCGCCAAGAACTTCAACTTGCTGAATCAGGGTGAGGCATTGGAATCTGTTACTATTGAACAGATTGTAAAAGTGTGGTCAAAGATGCGTGCAGATGATGATGCCGCATACAAACCCCATTTTGAGAAGAAAGACATAGTGTCAAAGTACAGACTTCTTGCTGATTTCTACAACAAGATTATAGAATGCAAAGTGGGAACATTTGATAAGGTCAACCCACTACAATTCCAGATGATGACGGCCATACTCCTAGGTATCAAGATCGCGAGTATGTGTTCGGTAGGTTTAGGGATTGTCTAACCACAACGAACAAACCCTATGGAGTCATTTTGAGTGATCTGCTGTTTAGAGCAGAGTGTGTTCATTCGTCGGGACTTCCATTGGCAAAAGCCAAGCTGCTAGGGAAAAGGATTGTGAAAGATCTCCTCAAGCCTCCCCGAGTAGGTGGTGCCGCGAGACCCTTATCTAAGCGCTAGGTTGTATGCGAAGCATCTGATGTGGAAGCGGAGTGTCCAGTTCCTGAAGAAGCTGTGAAGCGTCCAACTGATAAAAAGAAAGGGCTTCGAGAAAGCCTAAGGTTACAATTGCTCCATCTCCTCCTGCTGCTGATGAGGAAGAAACTGATGAGGTCGTGGAGGACAAGATTCCGTTAATTAAGAGATGGAAACTGGCTACAATTATTAAGAAAATAAATTTTGAAGAAGAGGCAATTGTTGCTCCAGTTCAAACGCTTAAGCCGATTGAAGGGGTGAACGTGAAGAAGATCTTCAAGCGACCCAGGTTAGGAAAGCATCAACCTCCTCAAGATCCTGATATTGTTGAGCCAAGCGCTTAAGAAACTGTTGCTATTGAGACAAGCTCTCAGGGTAAGTTTATTTCTTCCCACAACGTTTCTATTCCTACATCTGTAGAAGATCCTGCTCTTATAGAGGATAGTTCTTGTGCTACAACTCTTTCCACAGCTTCTGTTGAAGCATCAGTTGATGTCCATCTGGATGTTGATTTGGAAGAAGTGGTAGCCATTGCCAAAGACATTGCAACAAGCATTGCAGTGGACGCTAAGGAACCTATAACAGAAAGGGTCTAACCATCACTTACTTCAGCGGTTATGCAGAGGCACACTCAAAAGGTTAGTGCATTGCTGAGGACGTTACAAAATCGAGGCATTTCTTCAAGCTGGATCCACTTAAATCCATTGATCATTCGATCAACTACATGCCACCAGCTTGTGAAGATGACTTCATTCCCGCCGGATACAACGAAGAAATATACATTATTGCGGAGAATGAAGTGGCCATGTTGATAAAGTGTGATCACTCTATCTATGAGATGCTATTCAGCTCAGATTTGACAGATGTTGAGCGTGAATATTATCTGGCCATTGCCAATAATGAACCGGTGAAGTAGATTCAGGCATCAATCTTCATTCATGAGAAAAATCCAGAGTCGAGAACTCCAAGCGCTGATGTAGACTTAGCTTATTTCCTGGATATGGGGTATAGCAAACCATCAGGCTTTGCTCCTAGAAATTTCAAGATTTGTGTCTACGAGCGTCTACTAGTGGAGTTTCTCAACCCTTCTGAAGAATTGTTGAATAGAGAAGGATACTCTCATTTTTTTGAAGTGGTGCACAGTGTGGAGAATCTAAGTGTAGCCAACCCACTTCATTTATGGAAGAATAAAAGTGTTTACGTTGGTGATCATCCAGCGTCTCTAACTGATCTAATTCAAGAACAAGCTGATGAATACTTCAAGAGTGTATGGAATGCCAGCTATCAATCAGACAGATACCGCTTTGAATCAATCAGAGACATTCACCATGAAGGCATCCGGGCTATAGTTAATGCAGGAACATATTACTGCATGAATGAAGTAAACTAGTGTAAAGCATACATGGGTAATCAGAGTAGTTTTCAAGAATTGGTCAACGCTCCACATTTATTCGGCATGGGGATGTATGACAAAAAGCGTCAGTTCGCCAAGTATTGTCTGGAGAAGCGTCAACAGCAAGTAGGGCCACTTGATCAATTACCAAGCGTCCGACAACCAGTAGAGAGTTTTTTGTGCCAAGTGGTACACAGGCTTGCAGTTACTTTGCTTCGATTCTGTGCCCAAGCGTCAACCAGTGGCACTAAACCAACTTTAGATATTTCTATCACTCCCAGCCACTGTGACGACAATTTTAGGCGGATGATGAAGATCATGTCCCCAATAGAACATTTCAATAAGATTTTCACAGCCAATCTACGGAAACCCAATGGCTCAAGGATTCACTCTTTTCAGGGATACCCACTGCTCTCATCTATCAGAAAATAAATGAGCGAACACTATAATTATGCCCCTTCGTTGCTGGAACAAAATCAGGACATTGCTCAAGCTGTCTATCCGTACTTGTAAGAACACTACAGAATGTATGTGCCTGAATCTCTACGTCTTCCAACCCATCGGATCATTGCCTTTTCCTTCCACTACTGCCCAGATATGTTATTTCTGATTCCTATGCTGCAGTTAAGGATCTTTCCAAACCATGTGCTGGATATCATTGGTCCCATGTATGTCAGGGCCAAGGATAGTCCACTTCACACATTCATTCAAGGATCTTGCCTTTTACCCAACAGATTACCTGAACTACTTGATGGTGCTTCAGACTTCTATGCAAATGTACATTTAGCCAGGTTGAACTTCCAATTCACTGACTTTCGTCACGAGGAGTCAGCGCTTGAGGAAGTGCCTGTGGAAATCATTGAAGAGTATGTATCTCAAGCGGCAAGTATTCCAGAGCATGCAGAGGAACCAGTTCACGCGTCTCTACCAGAGGCTATTACTGACGCTTATGAACCTGATGTCGCTGATCTTCCGATCAAAGTGCAAAGCATAGCGTTTGATCCAGCACATCAACCATCCTTTGACTCACTAAAGTTCACATCCAAGTTCAAGTGACCGGCTACTCAAGAAGTTCCTTCTGATGTAGGTCAAGCGTTTGGTCCTTTGTTGAAATCAGTTCTGGAGGAAGTGAGTGATCATGCCAATCAGAATGCCGAAGCTCTCCACTGGATCAAGACCGATCTAGCCAAGATTGAGTCCCAGACTATGGATGCTCAAATTGCTCATATGTGTGGAGCTGCTCAAGCTGCAGTTGCTGATTGCCTTCAAGAGTTTCAGGAAATGGATAATGCTAATAGGGCAAATCAGATTGCTATGAAGGAGCACTTTGACAAGCTTATTGACAACTTAGAGGCTTCAATAGCACATATTGCTAGTCAAGTCAATTTTGTAACAAAACATGGGGGTAAAAGGCCATTGGGATTGGATCCCTATCCAAACTTAAGAATCTCATCTCAAGGATAGGATGACCAAATCTCCCTTCACCGGGGAAAATATTAAAGGTCCAATCAAGTTTTGAAGTTTGGTGCATATTGACGTCTATGGTTGAAAATGGATATCATATAAGGGCACTACGATTGGATCGCAATGACAAGTATATGATCGCCTAATTTGACCCGTTCTTAAAAGGACGTAGTATAGTTTCACAGTTGACACTTTCAGCGACTCTACAATTGAATAGGGCAGTAGCATGCAAGAACGAGGTTGTTAGACATGACTCACTCTATGCTAAACTACATGGAATTGCCCAATTCATAGTGAGTCATGCGCTGCTCATAGGTGAATCTTGAATAGAAGTCCCTCCAAATTCATTCCTAAAGCCACATATCAGATATGGCGCAAGTGGAAGCCTAGTCCTAAGTACGTGAGGGTATGGAAGACAAAGGTAAAGAATCTGAAGGCTAAGTCCTTAAAAGGATAATTTTGTTGGTTGTCTCAAATAATTCAGTGGGAGATCTCTTTTACCAACATGATGATCGGAGGATCATTGTGGCCTTAAAAGCCACCACTCTCGAAGATAAGATCATTTGAGAAAGTCAAATTGGTAGAAAGATTGTTCTATAAGAAAAAACAAAAGTGGTTAGGAGACAGGCGTATGCTACAAGGAAAGCATAAGTTGTATGTTGTAGCAGAGGGGATCCATGGATACAATCCCTCTACGCATCATAAATCGATAGTGGACATGGACTCTACGAGAAGGTGTAAGGCTATGAAAGTCAAGATGGATTAGATGTTCTTTGAATCAATCCAAAGACTCTAATAGATCTCCCCGAAGAGTATTGTACCCATCGGAGGTGAATACATCTATAAGAGAAAAATTGATTCGAATGGCAAGGCCAGGCTAATGGCGAAAGGGTGTAGTCAAAAGATGGGCATTGACTATGAGGAAGCCCCTTTGCCACAGCAATAATTAAATCCACTAGAATCTTACTTTTGATAGTAACACACCAAGATTATGAAAATCTGGCACATGGATATGAAGACTCGTTCATGAATGGATTCTTTGAAGAGGGCATCCACAAAGAACAGCCCAAGAGTTTCACATATGAGGCCGATTCTCATAAGGTCAAGAAGCTGTATGAATCCACTAGTGGACTTAAGCAAACCTCTCGTAGTTGGAATCTTCACTTTGATGACATAATTGGGGATTATGATATTATCAAAAATGAAGAAGAACCATCTGTGCGCAATAAGGCTAGTGGGAGCTAGATAGCATTAAGTTGAATCAAGACATAAATCTTGAGCATACACTCCATAAAAGACTTAGAAGTAACCACTTTCATTCTAAGAATTTGCGTCTATGGAGATAGGGCAAATAGGATGATGGGGCCCTCCCAAGCCCTTTGCTTAGAATAAATCCTAAAGAAGTCAGGATAGAAGATCTGAGAAAGGGCTCTTGCCTAGTAAGGAAGAGCAATGGGTAGACTTAGGATATATTTATTCTTCGCCTATGCCCATGGAGAACTGATAGTGGAAATTTATACTTACTCGGACTTTAAGTCTGATAAAGAGATTAAAATTCCACTTTGGGTTTGTATTCACTCTCAACTGTGAAGTAGTAACATGGAAGATTTCCAAGTAACTTACCCCACTACTGAGAATGAATATAAAATTGCCTTGGAACCTTAGAGATGGTCAAGAAATTTTGTTTGGGTCTGAAGTTCGTGGTAGAACTTTTATTGGTCCCTAGCATGGAGTTTGCATTTATCACTTTACTGTGATGAAATAGACCTAAAGGGCAAGCTATGGAACCAAGGCCTCACAAATCCAGACACGCTAAGAGATACAACATCTTTTGAGAGATTGTTGGAAAAAATAATGTAGCCTTGTAGAAAATGAAACTCTGTCGATAACACGACTGACCCACTCACTAAGCCACTATCACAGGCGGTGCTAAAGTGACATCTTTAGAAGATGGGTACTATATACCAATTGGCATAGAGTGCAAGTGGGAGATTGTTAGGAAAGTGCCCTCGATGCCAACGAGGAGATTAGAATATAAGGCACTGGTTTATATAGCACAACCCTTAACTAATAGAAAGGCATTTAATAGATTGGTCGTATAAGTCTTAATGACATCTATAAGACTTGAATGAATAATACGTCCATGTGAATCAAGGCAGACCTTCCACTCCTTATAGTAGTTAAAGGGGTAGGCACTGGAAGGGTTTGGTACTTGATCACTTAAATGATTCGCAAGTCAAAGAATCTCAATTAGGCATTGAGATTCGTGTGGACTAGTATGACACATGCTCTGACAGGGAGTGCCAGTCGAACACTATGGGATAGTGGGAGTTTTGTGTCATAGATACACTGATGGGATTAATGTATTCGAACACGGCTCGTAGTAATCCGATCAAATGGGTTTTTACTCATTGACTGTCAATGATTAGATTACTAATTATGATAGTATGCGTGAGCCTTGGACCTGAGTAATCACTTTGAAGATGTGTTTGTGACGTCAAGTCTGTCATTAGAGTAGTTAGATCCAATTCACCCATTGGTGGGGTCAACCTCGAAGTGTGGCTTGATGGGCAAGTAGCAGTCTTAACTAATTAGCGAGAAGGAATTCACTATCTCTAAAGTAAACGAGAAGTATCCTATGCGATCATGGGTAAATGAGATTAAAGTCTCTGGCCAGAGCTCATGAATTAACTTGTGTTTAACACAGAGGGTAGTTCTGTAATCTCATGTTACTATGATTCTTAGCATAGCATCGAGTCCTGTGAGTTTGACATTCCATGACTCTCACTCGATCAGGATACATCAGTGAAGGGCTTATACTCATACAGTATTCATAATCTAGAGGTTCGTAATGATATAGTCATTTCGTACTCGGTTGGGCTAAGATGTGGGGCCACGGTGCTGGCTAAGTGTCACTCACATCCTTAGGTATCCTCTCATTGCCAACGAGACGAACCTAGAGAGTCGCGCTATAAAGGAATAGACTGGAAATCACGTTTTGTATTTGGAGGGTATTTTGGTAATTTGTCCTATGATAGGACGAATTAATTAATTGGACGAACTAATTTAATTGGTTGCTTAA
This sequence comes from Buddleja alternifolia, assembly GCA_019426215.1. NCBI lineage: Eukaryota > Viridiplantae > Streptophyta > Magnoliopsida > Lamiales > Scrophulariaceae > Buddleja > Buddleja alternifolia. The sequence goes on along the minus strand of CM033399.1, from coordinate 8,196,541 downwards.
TTGGATTAAACAATGGTAAATTAAATTATTTAATTTGAATAGTTAATTAACGGGTTTAATTAAATATTTAAATTAGAATATTAATTTAATGTATATTTATTTAATTGGATTAAATGTAATATAATTAAATTAAGTGGACTAAATTGACTGGGTGAATTTAGCCCACAGAGGGCGTCCAACGGGGCCCTTATGGGCATGTATCTGGGCTTAAGTTGGAGGATTATTTAATCCTTCAACACAAGCACTAGAGAATTAATTCATTCAATCAAATAACACAAGAGAGAGAATACTGAAATCCTCCACCAAAATACAAGACCAAAGATTCATATTATCTCTGCCTAGCCGCTTCGGGAGATGATGATGATGAAGATTTCCAAAAAGCCCGTTCCTGTGTGATGATCTAGAGACGGGATGATTAGACCGTTAAAAATTCACAGAGTTTATTAGAATTCGAAAAAGGTAAGTTTTTCGCGTTCTTTGTTTTATGTTAAAATCAACGAAAATCAACAAATTGATCTTGGCTTTTGGGAATCTAGATATGTTTTATTTTCTGCTACGCATGATACCAAGATTCCCAACACTTCTAGCATTGGTGAAACCATCCGCCACCCTAAAGTAGGGATGAGGCGGACGCCTCCCCTCACTTTATGCTTGCATAAAATTTTATTTTCCTTTTATCTCTTTCTCTCTCTCTGCATTAGAGTCTAAACACACATCTCCTACCTCTTTCTCCATAAGCCAAATACTCTAATTATTAACTAGCACTAGCATTAAAGTTGAGAATCAAATCAAGGCGTGGACACTACGTTTTGAGGTGTGACGTTTGGAGCACTTGGATTTATCTAAAAAACGAATAAGGAGAGCAAATACATGTCTGAGGACTTTTGCTATTGTAGTGGGGCGATCTTTCTCAGCCTGTGAAGCCATCAGTTCGTGTCTATCAGTTTATCTGATTCGATCATGGTATTGTGTCTGTTACAAAATAACTCAATAGGCATTATAGTTTGAAATCCCCCAATGGACGTTTTTATAATTTGATGGTATCATCCAGCCAACCCCATATGTTTTGCACACTTAATTTAATCTTTACTTCCACTGCACTTGCACACAATCGGGCTTCACTACTACAAAAAGAGCCTATTACAGCGCCCCAATTACAGCGGTTTTTCGAAAAACCGCTGAACGGAGGGGGCTATTACAGCGGTTCGTGAAAGAACCGCTGTAATAGGTAAAACGCGACACCTATTACAGCGGTTCTTTCATGAACCGCTGTAATAGGTGCCAAACCTATTACAGCAGTTCTGTAGAGAACCGCTGTAATAGGCCTTTTACAACGGTTCTCTACTGAACCGCTGTAAAAGGCAGCAAAAAAAAATGAAAAGTACCTATTACAGAGGTTCTTATGTGAACCGCTCTAATAGGCCAAAATGAAAAAATTTGAAACACTTTTATTTTCCCGCTTCTCTCTCTCACTCTCAAAATTTAAAACCCATTTCAGCTTTTCTTCCTCTCTACTCTCGGTCTCTCTCTCTCTCGATCCCTCCCCAAAAGGTCGGCACCACCGCCGCTGCCGCCACCACCACCACCACTTACCGGCGTCGGCGCCGTCGCCACCACCACCACAATCGTAAGCTTCTTCTCTTTCTCTCTCTTTCCCTCTATATATATATATATATATATGTATATGTACATGTATATTTGTATATGTGTATATGTGTGGGTGTATGTATATTTGTGTATGTGTGGGTGTATTTATTTTGTGTATATGTGTATATTTGTGTATGTGCGGATGTATGTATATTTGTGTATATGTGGATGGGGGTGTGTATATTTGTGTATATGTTGATGGGTGTGTGTATATTTGTGTATATGTTGATGGGTGTATGTACATTTGTGTATATGTTGATGGTTGTATGTACATTTGTGTATATGTTGATGGGTGTATGTATATTTGTGTATATGTTGATGGGTGTATGTATATTTGTGTATCTGTTGATGGGTGTATGTATATTTGTGTATGTGTGGATGGGTGTATATATATTTGTGTATGTGTGGATGGGTGTATATATATTTGTGTATGTGTGGATGGGTGTATGTATATTTGTGTATATGTTGATGGGTGTATGTATATTTGTGTATGTGTGGATGGTTGTATGCATATTTGTGTATGTGTGGATGGGTGTATGCATATCTGTGTATATGTTGATGGGTGTATGCATATTTGTGTATGTGTGGATGGGTGTATGTATATTTGTGTATGTGTGGATGGGTGTATGTATATTTGTGTATATGTGGATGGGGGTATGTATATTTGTGTATATGTGGATGGGTGTATGTATATTTGTGTATGTGTGGATGGGTGTATGTATATTTGTGTGTGTGTGGATGGGTGTATGTATATTTGTGTATTTACGAAAATATTTCTCAGTTGAAATGTTGCGGTATCGGAATGACACGAAATTCGTACGGTCATAGTGAAACGGTATTCTAAACAAAACGCATGACTTTGTCATGCGATCTCGGGATTTTAGCCATCTGATGTCATGCGATCTCGGGATTTTAGCCATCTGAGATCGTTTAAGGCCTCAAATTTGTGTTTTTTTACGAAAATAGGGTATTTTTGTAATAAAACGCAAATTTGAAGCCTTAAACGATCTCAGATGGCTAAAATCCCAAGATTACAAGACAAAGCTTGCGTTTTGTTCAAAATGCCGTTTCGCTATGACCGTGCGAATTTCATGTCATTCCGACATGGTGAAATTATAAACACGAAAATTAAAAAAAATTAAAAAAAAAACACTACCTATTACAGCGATTTTTTCCACAACCGCTGTAATAGGCCCCAGAAAAAAAAATTAATTTTTTTTTTAACAACGGTTATAAAAATGACCGCTGTAATAGGTGTCTATTACAGCGGTTTTTAACCGCTGTAATTGACAAAAAAAAAATGTTGTAATAAGCCATTTCTGTAGTAGTGCTTGAGATAAGCTTTCAATTTGAAGGGAGATAATGGAGCTCATCTCACGCCCAACACCAGGATGACTCCCAATAACTAGAAATAGCCTTGTTAGAGTCATCGACCTTGTGAGGAGTGCCTTGGCTTTTAAAAGCAATTTATCAACTAATGCTAAACCCTAATTCTAGTGCCACCAAACAACATTAGAGTTTTCCTATAAGAATTACTTGAGACTTGAAATCAATTCATTTCATAACAAGAAACAAAACCAGTAGACAAAATGCTCAAAATTTAGCATTTTATCATCGAACAACAAGTGAACCATATCATCTAGTTCCAATATGTTCTTAAACGCCATATCAAAAGGGAAAACCTTATAAAAGGTGAATTGATGGTGTAACTCAAAATATGCCTAAGAGGGGGTGAATTAGGCTGTTAAAAAATGTGTTAGTGTGCATATCCAAATTAATAAGTACCAACAAATGAAATTGAAAAATACTTGTATAAAAATAATTACTGAAACTTATAAGTTCCAAACTTGAATCCAGAAGGAAACTTATCTATTTATGTAATAAAACACAAAATCTTGAGACTATCAAAGTAAGCACACATGTGAATAGTCTAATCGAGCTCAATTGTAAGCACACATGTGAATAGTCTAATCGAGCTCAATTATGCTATGTAAGCAATTAAATTTAAATAAATATAATTATCAATCTTTATTTAAATAGCAAAAAATCTAAAATTCAAGATAATGTAGCTATCACTATAATTGAAATTCAAATAAAAACCTAACTTTCCTATAATTACTAACAATGATAATTTTATCAATCCTTTATTTTTAATATTTATTTTATTAAATTACCAATCACGTATCATTATTTTCTAAACTAAATTAATATGCACAAAACTTTTGCGATAATAATCATAAAAAGCGAACCAATGTTTAAATTTAAAAATTATAAACAATAAATTATGTAATAGTATATACATATAATTATTTTATATATATACTCATGAGTACCCGTGCCTTGGCACGGGGTTGCTTCTAGTTACAAAATAAAAAAGGAAAGATAAGTGTTGAATTATAACAACCACTTCAGACACTAATGAGATGAACACAACAAAGACACACCCGAGACAAAAAAGTGATTTTGCAGCCGTACTATACCTTGTAAACAAAAACAAAAAAACGACTCCAAAAGGAAGTATAAGGGACTCGACTCAAACAACTTCTCTTGATCACTTATGTTTGTTACTCAGAATTCCAAACACTGACTGGTACTGCTTCTTCCTAATCGAAACTTATGAAGAAAGTACCTATGAACATAAAAACACCATAATCAATACTATGCCGTATAAGGCCTGAGAATTCGTTACTTGCTGACGAGAAATGAGACACACACATATATATATACATATATATATGTGTGTGATTGGAGCAAATTTAGAATAAGAAAATAAAATCAAGAAAAATGGTTCCTTCCATAAGTCTCTGTAACGGCTCCTTCCTATTTTGATAGATTTTCTATGAAAGGCAAGGAAATCCCAGCAATGAGATTTGTTATATATCAATTACAGATCCTTCCTGTTTTGAAAGATCTTCCATGAAAGACAAGAAAATTCCAATAATAAGATTTTGATAAATAAGGTAACATAATCGCAGTAAGTATAAACAATTAAATATCAAATAGTTAGATGGACTTTCCGAATATGCCATGAGTCATTATAAATCGAAATTAAGTATGGTACCTGGAAAATCCGAAATGCTAAGTTAGTGAAAATCAATGATTCTTGATCATCATCAAAACCAATAGGATGAGTAGACCAAAACTGTCAACAGATGGTGGTCTCTTAGTCTTGAGTGTTGGCGGAATGCCCTTTAAAATATCTTATAAGTTGTTTCAAAGTTTATAAGTTGTTTCAAAGTGTTTGCTAAATTTGTTGGTAAAAGTTGTAAGCTCTCAAAATAAGTTGTCAGGAGCTTATAATCTCTCAAAAAATAAGTAAGGAGACCCCAATTTATTTTTTAACAACTAATAAGATAGAGAGCTTATAAGCTCTAAAAACATTTTATGAGCACTAAGGCCCTAATTGGATGGCGGGCCCGTCTCGCAAATTTTTTTTCATGACAAAAGTGAGAAAAATATATTTGGAGATAAGAAATGTGGTATAAAAAGTGTGTTTGTATAGATTTTTTTAGAGAAAAATTATATAATAATTATAATTGATTAGATATATTTTTTATGAGAAAAAGTGTAGATGTAACATATTTTGTGAGATTAGCGTAGACAAGTTGGTTTATTATTATAGATAAATTTTAAGAAGATGATTTGGATGGTGTATCTCATTTTCCAGCATTCTATATTTAATAAATCTACTGAATTATTTTAGACTAATAATTATTTTTTTGAACAAACAACTATAATTAATTATTATTTTTTTATGTGAAAATTCGAAGAACACATGTTCTTTTCATATATTTTTTTCTATTTTTGTAATAAATTATTCGAACATTCAATTAAAAAAAAAATCCATTCATCATTCATTAGTTACGTACCATCAAATAAAGTAAAAATCCATCAACATTCATTATATCTAGCAAACAGACCATCCGGTCGGTGCAAGCAAGGGACGGGCGAACATGTCTCGTTATCATATGTCCCCTCTGAGCCGCGATGTGCAGCCTCCTACATCATCAGAGTTGCCTCCCACGCTTCCCCCGGCTTGTACAGGCATGGAGCTAGACACCACATCACTCAACTCAGCTCCTGTGAGGAGCTTGGGACATCGATGATCTTGAATAGTAGTGGTGAACGTTGTGGTGGGTGTGAAGGAGAGACAAGTACCAGGCATGATGGAGGAACATGTACTGGGTTAGGCATGTCGTCATCATGTCATGATAATCATAATCATCGTCCCAATTATTTATCAATAGACGATGGACGAGCGCATCCAACTGCTCCCCCTTAACGACGCCATTCTTCATGAAAATCCGTCTAGCTCCTCATAAAACTAAAGTGATATTATCAAAACAAAATGAACATCCGAATTACAAAAAAATGGAAACATAACCACGTATTACCCCATATTATCTTTATTAACACCAACATAACTTGTATTATCTTAATAGCCCTAAATTAACCCCAAATCATTTTGATTAAAGCCAAATTAATCCCAAATCATTTTGATTAAAACCAAATTAACCCAAAATTATGCAAAATTCATACAAAACTATGATTTATTTTATTCATTAATCACAATCGGAACAAATTAGTTTATTAACAAATTATATCCTAAATAAGTTTGCATGATTTGCCTATTTCTATATTTTCAGAAATTGTAACCTAAATTTAGGAAAATTCTAACTCTAATATATGACACACAATTAACATTTCATACAGTGTAAAAAAAATATATGAAATTGTAAAATTAAAAATGAAAAACAGAGATTCGGAAATCTTACCCCTAGTTCCATATTCTCAGTAACCCAGTATTAGTTGTTGCAACTTCTGCTCTTTACAACGAAAGAAATCTGGAAAATGCGAATTACAAATGAAATAACAATCGAAGCGAGAGTTGGACTCTCTATCCTTAAAGCTATATTGCCTCGCCTACGGTGGTACGGGTTCGTGCAACTAACTTCCCAAGATACAACGATTATGTGTTGTTGTCGAACCACTTCAAGAACAACACCCCACGAACCAATTAGCTCAAGAACTCTCAGAGAATATGTATGCTAAAATGCTGAAATATGCAGAATGCTTCAGATTTTTGTGTGTTTTCATTTCAACCTGTGAGAGCCTATTTATAGGAGAAACATTCAGACATAAATCACTATTAAGCCTGCTTTAATTTCAAACGTTTCAGCTAGTATACGTTTGAGATTAAATCAGAGTTAAAGAAAAAAGAAAACGTAAAAACGTGGCCTTCCGTTTTTTCAGTTTTAATTTTTCTGCTGGCTGAACGTTTCATCTTCTGTTGGCTGCTGGAAAAGAAACTTCAAAATGTTCTTACAATTTGCACAGCTTTCTGCTGAAACAAACAAATGGAAATGGGCCCAAATTAAATTAATCAACTTTGGCCCAAAAAAAAAATAAACTGGGCCCAAATGAATTAACTCAAATTTGGCCCAAAAAGATAATATTTTGAGTCCAAAGCTCCACTACCGAGTCCAGACCCACGGACCACGACCCGCGCCCGAGCCCGAGCCGGCCGGTCGGACGGACGGCGGCGGCGCGCGTGTGTGTGCGCGCGCGCGAGGCGAAACGGACTATGGCTAAATCCTTACCCCTCCAAGCCCACACAAAATTGTCATGACCCAAGGGCCCAAACTATCATTTTCCCACCATTGTATATAAGCACACTAAACTTGTATCTTATTTCCAATGTGGGATAATGCATATTCAAACACCTATCTTTAGCAATTAATTTCTCATTCGTTTCAACTCCGAATCGAGAAATTCGAAATGCTAATCTTATCTACTCCCGGAGTAGAATAATATTATCCAATAATATTTAGTATCCCCGATACTTATAGTGTTTGAATTTCGAGCACAAAAGTGTTCAAACACACTTTAACATGTTATCTTTTCCAACAATCCCCCACACGAATGAAATTAATCAAATTAATGCAATGCATGATACTGAGAGTTCAAACGAATATTTATCACATCAGAAGAGGTAGCTTTTGGCTTTGAACCTTTCTTAGTGAGATATCATCGGATTTACTAGGCTACCCAATGAACATGATGTCTTGAATTGGTCAGCCGTTCGTGTAAAACCAGACAATGATATTCACATGATAAATATTCTAAGCAAATTTATAGTTCTCACTGTTGGGCCCATTTTGACCGTGGCACCCCTTCTTGGTTTCATAAGTGTTTACATTTTACTCAATGTTGAGGCGGCCTACACCACACACTTACATAGGTGATCTCCTATATAAGAGTATCCTACCATACTCAACTTCATTTTCATGACAGTATAGGAATCATTAAAAGTTTCAAACTTAACCTTTGCTACATTTGTAGGATGCACTTCTTTATCCTAGGCAATGGGTCTAGAGTTTATTAAACTCTTAAGTGCCCTCCTGAATTTTCACAACTTAGTTGTCCCATTGAACCATGATCTTGGGATCTCCAGTCAACATGGTTGGGTTACCGCTGTGTCAATTCGTAATTTGTAGACTTTAATCCCATTCCTCTTGATAGGCAGTATATTTGATCTCTAGGCAATCCTTTCGTCAAAGGATCTGCAATGTTCCCCTTTGATTTTACATAATCAATGGAAATAATCCCGTTAGAGATCAACTGCTTAATGGTATTATGCCTACGACGAATATGTCTAGACTTACCATTATACATACTATTCTGGGCCCTTCCAATTGCAGACATACAGTCACAATGAATCAAAATCGGAGGCACAGGTTTTTCCCAACAGGGAATATCTTCTAAGAAATTTCTTAGCCACTCAGCTTCTTCACCAGCTTTATCTAAAGCTATGAATTCTGATTCCATAGTGGAACGGGCTATGCAAGTTTGCTTAGAAGATTTCCACGATACCGCTCCTCCACCAATGGTAAATACATACCCACTTGTGGACTTAGAGTCGTTCGTGTCTGATATCCAGTTAGCATCGCTGTATCCCTCTATTACAGCTGGATATCTTGAGTAGTGTAATCCATATTCTTTAGTAAACTTTAAATACTTAAGAACTCTAGTTAAAGCATTCCAATGCTCTACACTAGGATTACTCGTGAACCTACTCAACTTGCTCATAGAATAAGCTAGATCAGGGCGAGTACAGTTCATGATATACATTAAACTTCCAATGACTCTAGCATATTCTATTTGTGATACGGGTTCGCCATGATTTTTGTGTAGATGAACACTTAAATCCACTGGCGACTTAACTGGTGCACTATCGCTAGGAAGGAATTTTCCTAAAACCGTCTCAACGTAATGAGATTGCGATAAGACTAGTCCTTCAGAAGTCCTCAGGATTTTAATCCCTAGGATTACGTCTGCAAGTCCCATATCCTTCATGTCAAAGTTCTTCTTTAACATGCCTTTAGTATTCATGATGATTTCATGATTACTACCATTATCAACATGTCGTCTACATATAGACATACTATGACATATGTGTTATGTGTTTGTCTAACATACACGCATTTATCACACTCGTTGATCTTGAAACCATTTGATAACATCGTGCTATCAAATTTTTCATGCCATTGCTTTGGCGCTTGTTTAAGTCCGTACAAGGACTTTACAAGTTTACAAACTTTCTTCTCCTGTCCAGGAGCAATATACCCCTCGGGTTGTTCCATATATATTTCTTCGTCTAATTCTCCGTTCAGAAACGCAGTTTTAACATCCATTTGATGTATCTCAAGGTTATGCAATGCGGCAATAGCGATGAGTAATCTAATGGAAGTTATTCTCGTTACTGGAGAATAAGTATCGAAGAAATCAAGACCTTCAGTTTGACGGTATCCTTTGACCACCAAACGAGCCTTGTACTTATCAATAGTTCCATCAGCCTTATATTTTCTTTTCAGAATCCATTTACAGCCTAAAGGCTTACTTCCCTTTGGAAGATCAACCAACTCCCAGGTATGGTTGTGCATAATAGACTCGATTTCACTATTGATAGCCTCTTTCCAGAGCTGGGCATCTGGACTAGCCATAGCTTCCTTAATTGTTCTAGGCTCACCTTCTAATGTATAAGATACAAAGTCGGGACCAAACGATTTAGGAACTCTTGCCCTTTTGCTACGACGTGGTTCTTCATCCCCGGGATTAGAACTACTCGCAGACTCATCAAATGTTCTTTTAAGAGGAACTTTCTCGTTTATTTCTTTACTTGGAAAGATATCCTCAAAAAACGAAGCATTTCTAGATTCCATGATAGTACCTTCATGAATCTCAGATATTTCTGATTTATGTACCAGAAATCGATAGGCACTACTATTAAGAGCATAACCTATGAATATGCAATCAATAGTCTTAGGCCCTATCTTTACTTGTTTGGGTTTAGGTATTTCTACCTTAGCCAAACATCCCCACACCTTGAGGTACTTGTAAGAAGGCTTTTGACCTTTCCAAAGTTCGTACGGAGTCTCACTCCTACTTTTTTGGGGAATCTTGTTAAGGATATAATTGGCGGAGAGGATTGCCTCCCCCCACAAATTCTGAGGTAATCCAGAATTTAACAACATCGCATTCATCATTTCTTTGAGAGTGCGATTCTTGCGTTCAGCAACGCCATTTGATTGAGGTGAGTATGGTGCCGTCGTTTGATGAATAATTCCAGATTTGGTACAAAATTCATCAAAAGGCGCTCCGTATTCTCCACCTCTATCACTTCGGATAGCTTTTATCCTTTTTCCAAGTTGATTTTCAACTTCCGTTTTGTAATGTGTAAACGCTCCAAGCGCTTCGTCTTTATTTCTTAGTAAATACACATAACAATACTTTGTGCAATCATCGATGAATGTTATGAAATACTTTTTCCCACCTCTAGTTTGCACAAACTTTAAATCACAGATGTCACTGTGAATAAGTTCTAAAGGTGCGGTGTTTCTTTCTATTGAAGGAAACGGTTGTTTGACTAGCTTTGCTTCAACACAAATCTCACATTTGTGTTGATTATCAACTTTAAAAGTTGGTATTAAATTCAAGTAAACCAATCTTCGAATAGTATTATAATTTACATGTCCTAGTTTAACATGCCATAAATTAGAATACTCAAGCAAATAAACAGAATGTTCAATAATTTTATTGCTAGTGTTCTCGGTTACAATTGAGCGGATTACATTCATAACATTCATTTTAAAAAGGCCCTGCTCAAGGTAACCTTTTCCTACATAAATCCCTCTTTTAGTAAACGAAAACCTATCCGCTTCGAAGATTAACTTGAATCCGTTCTTGACTAAAGCCGAACCAGAAACCAAATTCTTACGAATCTCTGGAACATGCAGCACTTCAGTCAGAGTCAGCTCCTTGCCTGAAGTCATCTTCAGCACTACTTTTCCCATTCCGACCACCGGAGAAGTGGCCGAGTTTCCCATAAACAAACTTCGTCCATTAGTCGGGGAATAGGACGAGAACGCCTCCCTGTCAGAACAGATATGGCGAGTAGCTCCAGTATCGATAAACCACTCCCTTGGGTTGTCTACCATGTTGGTTTCAAACACAACGGCAGTGAGATCGAGTTCAGATAGATCAATTGGGACCCGATTGTCAGACAGGTTATCAATCATCTCGTTGATGCCCTGGACATCATCAACAGCTAGGTGCGCCTGATGTTGCACCTGATTTTGCACTTGGTTCGGAACCCTGTTCGGAACCTGATTCTTGCCTTTATTCTTGCCAGAACCTCTCTTTCGAGACTGATTATTATTTTTCTTGGGCTCTTTACAGTCTCTAGCCCAATGACCAGTACGGCCGCAATTAAAGCAACCACTGTCGTTGCCGTCACCCTGTTTCGGCTTTCCCTTCCCAGCTTGCTTTTTCTGGGCCTGGAAATTCCCCTGGAACTTCCTTTTCCGGTTAGAACTTTCCGGAACTTCAATGACATTTGCCATTGCTTGAACAGGAGCTCTCTTGATAGAAGCTCGGTTGTCTTCCTCAATTCTGAGTATAACAACTAGCTCTTCTAAGCTCATCTCCTTTCGTTTATGCCTTAGGTAGTTCTTGAATTCGTTCCATGAGGGCGGTAATTTTTCAATCACAGACCCCACTTGAAAATTCCCACTCAAAGCCATTCCCTCGGCATGAACTTCATGTATGATAATCTGAAGCTCTTGGACTTGGCTAGCCACGGACTTGGAGTCCACCATTTTGAAGTCTAAGAACTTCGCGACCATGAACTTCTTCAGTCCAGCGTCCTCGGTTCTGTACTTCTTATCTAATGCCTCCCAGAGGTCTTTAGAGGTTTTCATGGACAGATAAACGTTGTAAAGCGAATCGTCCAAACCGCTGAGCACGTAATTCCTGCAAAGGAAATCACAGTGTATCCAGGCATCATACGCCGTTCTCAGCTGAACATCATCAGAATCTTCAGGGACAGACGGGGCGTCTTCCCGTAAGAACCTCGCCAGGTTCAAAGTAGTTAAATAAAAAAGCATCTTTTGTTGCCACCGTTTGAAGTCAGCCCCGCTGAACTTCGATGGCCTTTCAGCTTGCGCCGGGATAACCGGATTAACCGGTGGCACAACCGGAGTTGTCCTTTCAGCTCGTGTCTGAATTACCGGATTAACATTAGTTACAACCGGAGGATTCGCACCAAAGCTTGAACCGGACCCAAACCCCGAACCCGAGGCAAAACCAGAACCAAGACCAAGACCGAGACTAGCTCCAGGTCCAAGGCCAAAGTCGAGAGTAGCAGCAGCATTCTCATTAGCACCAAATTCAGCCATTTTTTCAGAATTTTCGAAAGTGACAGAAATCAACAACAACGATATAGCTTTAAGCTTGTTGCAACTTCTGCTCTTTACAACGAAAGAAATCTGGAAAATGCGAATTACAAATGAAATAACAATCGAGGCGAGAGTTGGACTCTCTATCCTTAAAGCTATATTGCCCCGCCTACGGTGGTACGGGTTCGTGCAACTAACTTCCCAAGATACAACGATTATGTGTTGTTGTCGAACCACTTCAAGAACAACACCCCACGAACCAATTAGCTCAAGAACTCTCAGAGAATATGTATGCTAAAATGCTGAAATATGCAGAATGCTTCAGATTTTTGTGTGTTTTCATTTCAACCTGTGAGAGCCTATTTATAGGAGAAACATTCAGACATAAATCACTATTAAGCCTGCTTTAATTTCAAACGTTTCAGCTAGTATACGTTTGAGATTAAATCAGAGTTAAAGAAAAAAGAAAACGTAAAAACGTGGCCTTCCGTTTTTTCAGTTTTAATTTTTCTGCTGGCTGAACGTTTCATCTTCTGTTGGCTGCTGGAAAAGAAACTTCAAAATGTTCTTACAATTTGCACAGCTTTCTGCTGAAACAAACAAATGGAAATGGGCCCAAATTAAATTAATCAACTTTGGCCCAAAAAAAAAATAAACTGGGCCCAAATGAATTAACTCAAATTTGGCCCAAAAAGATAATATTTTGAGTCCAAAGCTCCACTACCGAGTCCAGACCCACGGACCACGACCCGCGCCCGAGCCCGAGTCCGAGCCGGCCGGTCGGACGGACGGCGGCGGCGCGCGTGTGTGTGCGCGCGCGAGAGGCGAAACGGACTATGGCTAAGTCCTTACCCCTCCAAGCCCACACAAAATTGTCATGACCCAAGGGCCCAAACTATCATTTTCCCACCATTGTATATAAGCACACTAAACTTGTATCTTATTTCCAATGTGGGATAATGCATATTCAAACACCTATCTTTAGCAATTAATTTCTCATTCGTTTCAACTCCGAATCGAGAAATTCGAAATGCTAATCTTATCTACTCCCGGAGTAGAATAATATTATCCAATAATATTTAGTATCCCCGATACTTATAGTGTTCGAATTTCGAGCACAAAAGTGTTCAAACACACTTTAACATGTTATCTTTTCCAACATTAGTAACCCAAAACTTCAAAATTAGTAAATCAAAACTTCAAAAACCGTTCCCCTAATTCTATATTTTCAGAAATTGTAACCTAAATTTAGGAAAATTCTAACTCTAAACTTAAACGCAACCACAGATTAGTTCAACGAACAAAGAAAGATCAAATAAATTTCAAAAAACCACAAAAATCTGGTAAACCGAGCCAATCTCCACCAAACCCATTAGTTTGGAATTTGGATAGCGGAACCATGGCTATACCGATCTTATATTTTACCTTGAAATGTTTAGGGTTTCGTTCTGTCGAAGAAAGCACGACAGAGGTTGTACTGCTGCCGAAAATCACCGAGAGAATGTAAGGTAAGAGTTTGGGGCTGGAGGAGTGAAGGAAGGAAAAATGTTTTTTATTTGTTCCGTTTTGATAGATAAAGTGGGAAAATTAAATAATTAATATAAAAATAAATCAAAAATCAGGAAATACCATCAAAGTGGTGGGAATCAGAAAGCAGTATATTACGACGTAGGGTATGTCGTCTCATCTTCTCTTACTTTTTATTTTTATTTTTAAATCAAAGTGAGACGACATTGGTTATGTCGTCTCACTTTGATTTTTTTATTTTTTTATTTTTTTTAAATATTGTTAATTGTTATCACGGCAAAGCCGTGATAACACACACACACATATATATATATATATTCTTTTTTTAGCTTGTCGCTCATTTTTCTCCTTTATTCGTGTATTTTTTGGTTTCGACATTCACTAGATGAAAAGAAACTTTCCTAAAGATATGGAAGGAACCTTCATGCCCACTTTCCTTCCCCACTCTCCCGGAGTGGCCTCGCTTTGGAAAAAGGCTACATTCGATTTTGAATAGATCTGTCAAAGGCTAAACCCGAACATATAATTTGTAGACTTTAATATAAGTTTTGTAACCACACAAAAATGAACTCATTTCGATGTCCGGATAAGGAAATGTGGCAAGCAAAAAAACAACATTCGAGCAATTTTTTTCCTTCTTTCCAGCTCATATTTCTCCATGTTTTGTTCATTTTTTAGTTTCGACCCAAACATATAATTTGTAAAATTTCATATAAACTTTGTAACCACACAAAAATGGACTCATTTCGATGTCCGGATAAAGGAACGCGGCAAGCAAAAAAAGCAGCATTCGAGCAATTTTTTTCCTTGTTTCCAGCTAATTTTTCTCCATTTTTCGTGCATTTTTGGGTTTCGACCCGAATATATAATTTGCAGAATCTTATATAAACTTTGTAACGACACAAAAATGGGCTCATTTCGATGCCCGGATAAAGGAGTGTGGCAAGCAAAAAAGCAGCACTAGAGCATTTTTTTTCCTTGTTTCAGCTCATTTTTCTCCCTTTTTCGTGCATTTTTGGGTTTCGACCCGAACATATAATTTGTAGACTTTCATATTATCTTTGTAACCACATAAAAATAGACTCATTTCGATACCCGAATAAATGAATGCGGCAAGCAAAAAAATAGGACTAGAGCAAATTCCTTAAAGAAAAAAATAATTTTTTTTCCTTGTCATTTTTCTCCTTTTTACTTGCATTTTTGGGTTTCAACCCGAACATATAATTTGTAGACTTTCATGTAAAATTTGTAATCATATAAAAATGAACTCATTTTGATGCCCGGATAAATGAATACGTCAAGCAAAAAAGCAGCACTAGAGCAATTTTTTTAAGAAAGTAATAATTTTTTCCTTGTTTTCGGCTCATTTTTCTCCCTTTTTCGTTCATTTTTGGGTCTCGACCCGAACATATAATTTGTAGACTTTCATATAAACTTTGTAAGCACATCAAAATGAACTCATTTCGATGCTTGGATAAAAAAATACGGGAAGAAAAAAAATATCAAAATGGCAAAAGCCGTGATAACATATATATATATATATATATATTTCTTGCCGTATTTTGTTATCCGAACATCGAAATGAGTTCATTTTTGTGTGTTTACAAAGTTTATATGAAAGTCTACAAATTATATGTTCGGGTCGAGACCCAAAAATGAACGAAAAAAGAGAAAAATGAGCCGAAAACAAGGAAAAAATTATTACTTTCTTAAAAAAAATTGCTCTAGTGCTGCTTTTTTGCTTGCCGTATTTTTTTATCCGGGCATCGAAATGAGTCCATTTTTATGTGATTACAAAGTTTATATGAAAGTCTACAAATTATATGTTCGGGTCGAAACCCAAAAATGCACGAAAAAGGGAGAAAAATGACAAGGAAAAAAAATCATTTTTTTCTTTAAGAAATTTGCTCGTCCTGTTTTTTGCTTGCCGCATTCATTTATTCGGGTATCGAAATGAGTCTATTTTTATGTGGTTATAAAATTTATATGAAAGTCTACAAATTATATGTTCGGATCGAAACCCAAAAATGCACGAAAAAGGGAGAAAAATGAGCTGGAACAAGGAAAAAAATTGCTCTAGTGCTGCTTTTTTGCTTGCCGCATTCCTTTATCCGGGCATCAAAAGGAGTCCATTTTTGTGTGGTTACAAAGTTTATATGAGATTCTACAAATTATATGTTCGAGTCGAAACCCAAAAATGCACGAAAAATGAGCTGGAAACAAGGAAAAAAATTGCTCGAATGTTGCTTTTTTGCTTGCCGCGTTCCTTTATCCGGGCATCGAAATGAGTTTATTTTTGTGTGGTTACAAAGTTTATAGGAAATTCTACAAATTATATGTTCGGGTCGAAACTCAAAAATGCACGAAAAATGGAGAAAAATGAGCTGGAAAGAAGAAAAAAAATTGCTCGAATGCTGCTTTTTTGCTTGCCACATTTCTTTATCCGGGCATCGAAATGAGTCCATTTTTGTGTTGTTACAAAGTTTATATTAAAGTCTACAAATTATATGTTCGGGCCGAAATCCAAAAATGCACGAAAAAGGGAGAAAAATGAGCGACAAGCTAAATATATATATATATATATGTGTGTGTGTGTGTGTGTGTGTTATCACAGCTTTTGCCGTGATAACAATTAACAATATTTCAAAAAAAAAAATCAAAGTGAGACGACATAACCAATGTCGTCTCACTTTGAATTTAAAAAAAAAGAAAAAAAAGTAAGAGACAACATAGGGTATGTCGTCTCTTAGCTAATATACTATTTTCTGATTCCCTCCACTTTGATGGCATTTCCTGATTTTTGATTTATTTTTATATTAATTATTTAATTTTCCCTAGATAAAGTGGAATATATATATATATATTGCAAAAAATCTGTTGATATGACAACCAACCACGATTTTTGGAGATTTTTTTTTCGTGAGATATGTTTTTGGGAGTTGAGATGACCATCCAATTAGGCCCTAAAAGCTTATAAATTCTTTAAAATAAGCTTGGCCAAACAGCCTCGCGATCAATCCTTTTAACTTTCAAGTAATATTAGATGGTTTTGGTTTAGGAGAGGATTTTAAATAAATAATACAAAATTAAATCAAAATTAAGAAAATAATACAACAAAAAAATAGGCATCAGAAAATAGCACATTCTGCGCTCGGGCAGTGCGGAATGTGATATTTAATTTTTTTTTATTTTGCTCATTTCGTGCTCAGCACGGAATGTAATATCTAATTTTTTTTTTTATTTTGCTCAATCCGTGCTCGGGCAGCGCAGAATGGACTTTTTTTTTTTTTTTAATATTTCGCCCATTCCGCGCTGCCCGAGCGCGGAATGGGCACAACTTACTCTACCCGATTTCTTTCTTCCTTCTTCCTTCTTCCTTCTTCCTTCTTCTTTCTTCTATCTTCACTTCTTTCGAATTCTTTCTTCCTACAATTTCTCTGCACGTTTCTTCCTACTTTCCAAACAAATCCTTCTTCAAAAATTCTCTCCAAATTTAAGAATTTAAGGTAATCTTTTACTTTTATATATTTTTTATTTAGCTAAATTCGTTTATAAATTATATTGTAGAATTATTTTAATTCAAATCAAATTTGAGTTTAAATTAATTCGATTTTTAGGTTATAATTTCGAATTTATATGTATAATTTCAAATGTTTAGGTGTAATTTGTATTATAATTTTGAATTTAATTTGATTTTTAGGTATAATTTTGGATGTTTAGGTATAATTTGTACGTCTAATTTGAATTTTTAGTTATATCTTGTATGTATGATATTGAATTTAGTGTTTAGCTATGTTTTGGTTTGAACTTTGATATAAATTTTAGGTATAATTTCGAATTAAGTATAATTTGTATGTATGTAATTTCGGATATTTAGGTATAATTTGTATGTATAATTTTGAATCTTTAGTGATATTTTGTATGTATAATATGGAATTTACCATTTATGGTTTGAACTTTGATATAATTGTTAGTTTGTTATATCATGTTGAATACAATTTATGTTTCCATATAAGTTTGAAGTATAATTTCAAATGTTTTAGGTTTACATAGAATGTATAATTTCGAATGAGTAGTTATAACTTTTAGGTTTAATTAGTAATCTAAAAGTATAATTTCATTTTTTGAACTATAGTTTGTACGTATAATTTTGAATTTAGTGTTAATTTATGGTTTGAATTTTGATATTATATAGAAAATGCCGAGGGCGAACACAGTTAATGTTTTAATATACATGGATGGTCAAATTATTGAAAACTCAAATTCAGTGAGATATAACACTCGTCCAAGCATTAACATGAAAATACGTCGTACGATCACATATGCTGAATTACTGGAGAAGTTATATGCGAGAACAAGAACTGATCCGAATCATGTTTCATTAAAAGTGATTTTAAAATTTGAATTTGAAAAGAGAAATGTGATGAGGGAGAGGACAATGGAGATCAAAGACGATCATACTTTAGCGTTTTTCTTGGATCATAATATTGTTGATGAATTCGTCGAGCTTTATATTGAGAAAGAATCAATTCAACATCAAGGTCAATACAGATCGTCGTTAACCTAAGTGACGTCATTACAGCCACCTCAATTCATGCCGTATTTTACATAGCCCACGGTTCCAGATTTAAATATGCAGTCACAATCACATGTGTGGAAAAATCGTGAGTTTCAGGATTTTTTTTTCAAGTGGTGTGGGGAGTTCTACAATTCACGATTTGCATCAAGGTAGTCTATTCTTATATATACATTATATCATCATATTTACTACCAAATTTCATATTTGTATAGATTATTTTTCTTTTCTTTGCAGAATGTAAAACAATTTAACTTTTTGTGATTTGCATTTTTAGGTGCTTTTACAACGGGTCATTTGTTTAGGCGTTTTGAAACTATACAAAATTCCCCTTTGGTAAATCCTCATTCAAGGAATTTTGTTATGCAAACAGGTAATTATGAATCTTCTAATACGTTTCATAATGGCTGTATTCCTTTGATTCGTGACTTGTTATTCTTATCTTTACATATTGTGATCATATTTATATTTAATTGCAGGTCCGTCTATTCAAAATTCCTCTTTGGTAAATCCCCATTCGAGGAATTTTGATATGCAAACAGGTAATTATGAATCTTCTAATAAGTTTCATAAGTGTTGTATTCTTTTGATTCGTGACTTGTTATTCTTATTTTTACATGTTGTCATCATATTTATCCTTATTTGCAGGTCCGTCTACACAAAGTCGTCATGAATTTGAGCATTCTAATTTTGGCTCTAGTGATTTTGCAAACATTAAGAATGATAATATTGGGAATGACGATGACAGTGATGATTCTGACTGTTCGATCCATATTCATACAGACGACGAGATGGAAGAATACGTCAACAATGCAATGAGGTATGAGGATGAAGATGGTGAGAGTAATGTACCAATGAATGAAGATGTCCCTCCACAAGAGCTGAAGAAAGACCTCATGAAGTGCTCCCATTCTACTCCGCCACATACCCAAAAGTAGAGGGTGATTCACTACATTGACAAAGTGCAGGTTTAACCCGGAGAATTATTTATGATCATGCGAAAGGTAATCTTCGCAAGGGCCAAGTTTTTTACAACAAACCCAGCTTGCAAGCAGCGGCGAAAAACTATCACGTGCAGCATGCACGACGCGAGTTTAAGGTGACAATTAGTAATCCGACAGTGTATGCCGTAAAATGCAAACATGGATGCCCTTTTAGACTGCGTGGAAGTTTGTTGAAGAATACTAATTTCTGGAAAATTACAAGGTATGAAGGGTCACACACATGTTTTGCTGAAAATTGTTCCAATAACCACTTTAACTTGGACATAAACATGATCGCAAATGAACTTCTACCAGAAGTGAGGAAGAATCTGTCATATAAGGTCGGTCTAATTAGACTAATGGTGTCAAAAAAATGGCAATTCTATATTTCGTATGGGAAGGCTTGGTATAGTTTGGGACGTGCAAATGAGATTGTATACGGCACGTGGGACGATTCAGTTACATGGTTGCCTAAACTTTTGGGAGCTATCCAGAAATGGAATTCGGGTACGGTTGTTGAGTGGCAGCACAAATACGAGGAACAAAACCCAAAAATGCTGAAATATTTGTTTTGAGTGTCCAAGTCATGTATAGATGGATTTCGATATTGTCGAAGAGTTATATGTGTTGACGGGACTCATTTGTACGCATGACACAAGGCTAAGTTGTTGGCCGCATCAACTTTGGATGGAAATCAGAATATTTTACCTCTAGCATTCGCCATCGTTGATAATGAGTCCAACGAGTCTTGGTTATGGTTTTTGCAATTGGTCTGCAAACATTTTTTTATGCCTGATGAAGGTGTTTGCCTTATTTCTGATCGTCATAAAGGCGTATTAAATGCTACTCGATATATGTCTGCGTTTACCCCTCCCCTGGGAGCTCATAGATATTGCCTACGACATGTGAGTTCAAACTTTAATTCTCAGTTCAAAAGTAAAGTTTTGAAGGAACTCTGTTATGTAGCAGGTATGACACATAACGTCCGAAAGTTTGACCAAGCAATGGAACTTATTGGTAATAAGGATCCGTTGAATTATTTGAAAGGTATCCCAAAAGAAAAGTGGACACTGGCATATGATGGAGGGATGCGGGAAGGCATTATGACGACGAACATGGGAGAAAGCTTAAATAATGTGTTGAAAGGCACTTGACATCTTCCACCCACAGCAATTGTTGAGTGCACATTTCATCGCATTGTGGAATATTTTGCTGATCGAGTGCGAATGACTTTAAGGGCAATGAGGGAACAGCCCCTGATGACATATGCATATAAAATGTACAATGAGTGGGCAAGAAAATCCTCGAACCACACAGCAACAGTGTTTTCTTGGTTGGATTACACGGGTCAAGTTAAAACTCCCCGACAGGTGGGGTCCGGTAATCATACTTACACGGTCGACATCAAAGGTAAATATTACTCTTGTGAAAAATGGACTCTTCATCGAATTCCGTGCTCACATGCAATAAATTTATGTGAGAAATTACAGATTAGGTCATCCTCGTATGTTGAAAAATATTACCTTGTCCATGAATATTTGAAAACATATCAAGGGAGGTTCTATTCGTTTCCTGAATCACATTATTGGGACACCCCCAATTTTGAGTTGGTCCATGACCCTGATCTGAGGAAGCCACCTACTGTAGGTCGACAGCGGAGTACTTGAATTTCCAATGAGATGGATTGGCCCGAGTTAGACTCAGATTAGACTTAGATTATTTGTAGCGTGGTGTTGACAATTAGACTCAAGTTTTATTAAAAAACTATTTTTTTGTTGATTTTTTGGCTCATATTTGGCCTGTTTCTGTGCATTTTTTGGCTATGACTTGAACATAGAAATTGCAGGTGGTGTTGTGAACTTTGTGGGGCTGCAAGATTTGGGTCATTTCGATGCCCGAGTGAAGAAATATGATGTTTCAAAACAGCCCCGCCTGTTTAAAAAACTAGTAGTTTTTGTTGATTTTGTTCATTTTTCTCCCTTTTTCGTGCGTTTTCGGGTTTTGACTTGAACATAAAAAATGTAGATTTGAGCATAAATTTCGTAATACAATAAGAATTGGATTATTTCGATGCCTGAGTGAAGAAATATGACAAGGCAAAAAAAAAGCAGTTTTTTTTAATAAATAATGACTTTTTATTTGTTTCCGTCTCATTTTTCTCCCTTTTTCGTGCGTTTTTGGGTTTCGACTTGAACATAAAAAATGTAGATTTGAGCATAAACTTCGTAATACAACAAGAATTGGGTCGTTTTGATGCTCGAGTGAAGAAATATGACAAGGCAAAAAAAATAGCAGTTTTTTTTAATCAATAATGACTTTTTATTTGTTTCCGTCTCATTTTTCTCCATTTTTCGTCCATTTTTGGGTTTCGACTTAAACGTAGAAATTGTAGATTTCAGCATAAACTTCGTACTACAACAAGAATTGGCTCGTTTCGCCAGAATAGCAGTTTTTTTTAATAAATAATGAATTCAACATAAAAGGAGCAGTTTTAACTATAATACAAACCGAAAAACTAAACTACCCATGTGGCCTTGTGCCCAGATGTCCCCTTGTGCCACACTGTCGAGGGTGCCCCGTCCTAGTAGACCATCCTGGCCTTACTGTAACTTCTTCACTCATTTGGTTGTTCATATCCAAAGGGAACGGAACAGGCGATATATTCCGTTGTTGTTCCACTGGTGAAGGTTGATTCAAAGTTTGGGGAGGGGATCATTAAAGATGGAGTCAATGAACAAACGCTCCATTGATGGATCATTAAACCCGGAATAGGAGGAAGGCTTGCCTCGGTACTCAGGTGAAAACCTGGAATATGAAGAAGGCCCGCCTCGGTACTCAGGTGGAACCCCGGAATAGGAACGCCCGCCTCGGTACTCAAGTGGAAACCCTAAATGTGAATGCCTGCCTCGGTACTCAGGTGGAAACCCGAAATGTGAACTTTTGCCTCGGTACTCAGGTGAAAACTAGGATGGTCCGGCTCGGCACTCAGGTGCTGAAGTCGAAGCTGAGGATGGTCTATCTTCATCATCATCATCATCTTCTATACCTTCGGAGTCTTCCAATGCACTCCGACTTCTCCTCTATGGAAGCATGGTTTCCCCTTCACGTCTATGACTGTGAGAACCAGATGCTACATCGCCATGACGTCCACATGTGACAAGATTTACGAGGCCGATGAGACCCGATCACACCTGTCCAAGTATCCTCCTAACTCCATGGCTACTTTGAGGGGCTTTTTCAATAGTATTTTGTAGGCCTTGAATGCGATTATACTGAAAAGATAAAACAAAAGAGTTAAGCAAAAAATCATAGAAAAAACAATTATATTAGAACAATAAGTATATTTACTAACCACATTCTGCAATAGAGGGGCCGACCTTATTTGATGTCCCACTGTTCTCCTAGTCAAGGTGGGTGAAATATAACGCCGAGTGATTCTATCATACCACTGGTTGTATCACGGCTCTGTGTCGTTTCTACCCTGAATAGGTTGTCCAGTCACAATTCTATTGCCCCGATCATTCCACATTGCAATATAGGTATCATTTTCGTTTGCCCAATTTATATTCCTCCCCCTACGGTCCCTTCTTCGCTCAAGTGCAACATGATGTGGAATATTTTATCGGAGTCCAAACTGCCGCAAAACACACTCAGGACGATGATGCTCCATGACGTCGAAGAATATCATCGGAACTGATGCTTTCCACACAACAATGTCCAAGCATTCAGGTGGCAACTAGCCGATGTCTTCATCATTGAAATTGTATGGAGTCCAGATAAACTGAAATATGAAAAAGGTATTAAAAAAATTTTAATACAGAAGGATATAATAAAGATACAATATCATAATATAAAAATGTTATGATAATTTTTTTACTCACATGTCCTTCGGTCATCTGATCAAGTTCATTTCTAATTGTCCGGACACTGTGAGCGACAACAATGTCATTTGTAATCACCTTTAAACGTCAATCACGGAATGAGGTACAAAAATAAGGTTTTTCCTAATTAATTTTTGTTAATTAATTAAAATTCATGATAGTAAATTACCATGCACCATAAGGAGCTCGGGCAATACCATGCTCATCAATTCCTGCCACTGGCTCAAGAGAACGTTATTGGGTCTGACAACCAAAATTCTAGACCACGCCCATATCTGTTAATGAATATATACACATAATTAAAAATCACGAATTATCATAAAAAATAACATAACAATATTTAAATAATCATCCTCCCCACCATTAACAATGGCACACAAGCATCTATATTTTTCTGACCTATACCGCATGCTTTGCTTAGCCCTCGGTATAACCACGCCAACACACCACTCCCCCAGCTATAGGTGTTTGTTGCATTAACATCTTCAAATAACGACAACCATAGTACCGGAACAACATCTCCAGTGTTGTTGGGACACAACACGCCAAGCAACATAAGTGCCCAACAACGGACTATCTGATCTGCCTGCATTTCGTCAGATTCAAGGGTGACTCGGGCAGCAGCCGATTTCACATGGTTTACAATCTCGCAATTTTTAGTTGAAAACCTTTTTTTTCAAAATCTTGCCTAGTCATTGGAAACCCTAAGTGTTCCAAAATATAGGTTGCACACTCATCATAACTTTGTAACACACAATTAGTTATTAGAGGTCGACCATCGACTGGAAGACCAAATATCATAGCAATATCTTGAAGAATAATCGTAGTCTCTCCAGTTCTGAAATGAAATATATTGGTCTTCGGTCGCCATCTCTCGACTAGCGCCGTTACAAGACTCATATCATTTGTCCATGGCCCTAAATTATATACCCGATATAACCCCATGTGTTGCAGTTTTAACAAGACTCGATTATGTGGGGTCTTTCCATAAGCACTCTTAAAATACGCACTGTCCGCCCGTCTAGCACGGAACACGAAATCGGGGGACTCACCAACCTGCTCGGACATATGATTTGCCTGCTCGGTCAACATCGTACCGTCTATCGGGCCATATATATGATCAACAAACTCCTCCGCCATCCTACATTAAAATAAAATAAAAGGTTATTTTCAATTAAAATGATACTTGAGCTAATTAGAATAATACAAATTAATATTTCATAAATTCAAACACATATATCACAAAAAAATAAACTTATGTGACAAAATTAATCCACACATCTATAATTTGAAATTATACACATCAAGATGAAATTATACCTAAAAATTCAAGATTATACCTACTAATTGGAAATTAAAACATCAATTCAAAATTATACCTATAAAATGAAAATTATACATAAACATCGGAGTTTATACCTAAAAATTAAAGATTATAGATAAAAAAATTTTGATATTCAACATACTAATGAAAAATTATACCTAAAATTGATATTATACCTCCTAAACCCTAAAGCATACATAAAAAATTTAATATTATAACTAATAATTCGACATTATATTTTAAAATTCAAAATTAAACCTTATATTTCAAGATTATAGCTACCAATTCAAGAATAACATGATAATTCAAAATTAGAGATAAAAAATTAAAAATAAACAAATTATATCAAAATTATACCAACAATTTGAAATTAGAGCTAAAATATCAAAATTATACCAACAATTTGAAATTAGAGCTAAAATATCAAAATTATACCAACAATTTGAAATTAGAGCTAAAATATCAAAATTATACCAACAATTCAAAATTAACCTACAAAATTCCACAAATTTTAACCTAAATTGATAAATTCCACAACAATTCGAAATTAGACCTATACCCTAAATTCGAAATTACACTACAAAATTCCACAAATTTAAACCTAAATTGATAAATTTCAAAAAAATTCGAAATTACACCTAAACCATAAATTCAAAATTACATTACAAAATTCCACAAATTTAATTCCTAAATTGATCAATTTCACAAAAATTCGAAATAACAAAACAAAATTTCACAAATTAAAACACTAAATTGATAAAATTCAACCCAAATTCGAAATTACACCTAAAACCTAAATTTGAAATTACACAACAAATTCAAAAATTGCACAAAAATTAGAAATTACACAACAAAATTCCAAAAATTAAAACACTAAATTGATAAAATTCAACAAAAATTCGGAATTACACCTAAAGCCCAAATCCGAAATTACACTTCCACAAATTAAAATACTAAATTGATAAAATTCAATAACAAATTCGAAATTACACCTAAAGCCCAAATTCGAAAATTACACAACAAATTCGAAAATTACATAAAAATTCAATTTTTTTAACCCTAAATTCATCAATTACACAAAAATTCGAAAATATAATGGATTCTACACATTTTATAAAGCAATAATATAAAAAAATTTACCTTGTATTGTTGAGGATGATGAAAAAGATGAAAAATAAGATGAACAATATGAAGAACAAATGAGAAGAAGATGAAGAGAAGTGAGAGGAAAGAGGAAAAATCGAGAGAAAGAAAGAAAGAAAGAAAGAGGAGAAAGGTGTCTGCCATGTGTAGGCTTTACTGGGCAGCGCGAAATTGATCACTGCCTATTCCGCGCTGCCTGAGCGCGGAATGAGCAAAACTTAAAAAGAAAAAATGCCCATTCCGCGCTCGGGCAGATATATTTTAAAAAAAAAATTACATTCTGCGCTCGGGCACCGCGGAATCTGCCCGTTCCGCATTGCCCGAGCGCGAAATATTCTATTTTCTGATGCCTATTTTTTGTTGTATTATTTTCTTAATTTTGATTTAATTTTGTATTATTTTCTTAATTTTAGTTTAATTTTATATTATTTATTTAAAATTCTCTGGTTTAGGAGTAAAAAGAGAAAAAAGAAGTCTGTGGGGGTACCTATCTTAAATTTGTGAAATAGTTGAGGGAGTGAAAAGAAATACATTCCTCGAGAGGTTTCAATAGACAATAGCCATCTACCGATGTCGGAGACAACGCAAAAGGCAGATTTGACTCTTTTAGCTTTTCCGTTTCTCAATCACAAAATCCTCTTCCCTACCCTCTCTCTCTCTCTCTCTCCTGGGAATTGAATTTTGATCCGCGACTACTCCCAATTATTCCGTAAGCTGTCACCGGATCCTATGACTTTTCAATCATAAAGCTGCAATTAATTTGTCTTTCTAATTTACCTAATTTTTTTGTCTTCCAATTTTAGTGTGTAATCGTTTAGATTTCTTCCAGCTGAATTCACCCTATCTATACAAAGTTCGCATCCGTTGTAGATTATTCTTTTGGGTTCAGCATCATTTCTCTTTTCTACAGTTATATTCTTTGATGCAGTCTCTGTAATTTTCTTAGTCATTTGACATATAGAAAAAGAAAAATTATGAAAGAAATATAGTACTATTAATTAATTTTGCCGTCTGTAAAGACAATCACTTAGATGAAACAATTTTCTGTCTGAGATTCGTTTTCCCTAATTTTTAGTTATCATTTCTGTTTTATTATGAAGAAATTAATTCGGGGAATCATGTTGCAGGAAACTGAGGGGTTGAATTGATGCATTAGAAGAGACATTTTTCTTTAAAGAGCAGTATAAAGGAAGTTTACGTTTCGTTTTAGAGAATGGCGTGTAGGGGCTTCTGGGAGTGCCTGTTGAAGCTTTTAAACTTCTTGTTAATTCTAGTTGGGCTCGCCATGATTGGCTATGGAGTATACCTCTTTGTGGAGTATAAAAATGGTGCTTCCATTGATGACGATACTCCCATTACCCCCTCAAGTGGGGAGTTTTTACAGCTTGGTCGTCCCATGCTATTGGCGGTGTCTTTGGGTGATAGCATTTTTGACAAACTGCCCAAGGCGTGGTATGAAGAATGAATTGTCTCTAACTAGTTTCAATGTTCCATGGCATAGATATTTAGCATCTTGATGCTTCTGCTGATATGCATTGAGATGGTTTTAGATTATGAAAGTAAATTCTGTTATTGCTTGCATTTCACTATCTGATAAAAGAGTTGTGAAAGGAACTCTTAATAACTCTGGATGTTTCACCAATTGTTTTCCAGAAAGTGAAATAGCTTAAAATGGAGCTGAGTCAAGTGTAAATGAAATGCTGTTTCTGATATTCGTGTAGTTTCTCAGAAATTAAGCATAGTCAAACAAGATATCAAGAGCTTGTTTCGTGCTTGTGGATGAATAGATCTTTAGTGTTACATAGTATTTCGTTTAGTTTCTCCTCGTGGATAAGTAGATTTTTAGTATTATTTAATTTGGAAATTATGGCTCTGTTTGTTTATGTTTTTGAGATGAAATTCTGAAAATTTCACGGGGAATGCGTACTACATGGATTCGTATGAGAATTGATGTGATGTGTGTTGTGTTTGTTTATGTTTTTAAATAGTGGTTGAGATTTGTAAAATATGAGTTAAATAATTGAGTTAGTTATTTGTGTAATGATTATGTGAATAAATAAATAATAGAATAAGATAGATAGATATATAAAGTTAATTTAATATTAATATATTTTGAAATTTGAAATTTGAAATTTATTATTAATATATAGTAAAAGTGGAAGATTGAATAGAAAAGTAATGATTGGAGGAAATGATGTTGATTAAATAAATGTGTGAAATGATTGATATAGTGAGTGATAGGTAGTTATATGGGGAATTGAAAAAGTTAAGTAGAATTTAAATGAAAATGGTTTGTGTTATGGATTTTAGAATTTTGTGATTCAGAATATTGAAAATGGAATTTGAAAACATAAACAAACAAGGCCTATACTTCCTAAATAGTTTGATGGTTGTTACCATTGATTATTTTGATACACTGATGTGCATCTCCATTCATGATGTTTCATGTGTTTCTCCAGGAATGTGTATAAGTTGGATTAACGCCTCTCTTGTTTACATGTTCGAAATGACATGCCTGCTGGATTTTAAATTATTTTTCATGACTTGATTGTTAGGCTCGATTTTACTCACTACTTTTATGATGCTACGAGTAGTAGGCCTGAAGGAGATATTTATACAAACTCAACTCTGACATTTTCATTTATCACATTTGAGTTGTGTCTTGATTCCGAAAAATGATGCAGATTTTGTTAGGAAGCAAAAGTGATTTGACGAGAATTAGTTTACACCTAGTTGATTTTCCCGTCCCTTGCATTTTGGATATGATTTTTTTTTCTAAATTTGAGTAATTCCAATTGTATTATCTTATCCAATTCAGTTCACCAATCTTTGGATGTCTCTTCAGTTTTTGCCCATACAAATCCTTCACAGAAAGTCAGAAACTAATAATGCAAACCTTTTCTTCTGCTTTTGGTGGCTGGGGGATGAGTGCTTAATTTTCTGGGGAAGAGGGATCATGGTTCCTATTTCCCTCTGCCTCCTTCAACTTGGCATCCTTTTTACTACAGTAGTCCAGAGATTTAGTCGTTTTTCTGTATTCTAAATATCTACTAAAGTTTGTGGCAAGGCCTTTATTTATACACTCATGAGCTCATTTGAGCATCTAAGGTGATCGTTAGATTTTGTTTTTAACTTTCTAGTGGGCTACGAGGTCATTTCATTTACCTTTTATTGTTAATTACTTCATGAAGACATGAGATCAGTGAACATATTATTGAACCTTTACCAAATATTAGGACAAATTTATTCCAAAAAAAAAAAAAAGATAAGAAAGAAAGAAAGGGAAAAAAAAAACAGTAATGTAAAGAGCGAGAAAGAGGAATACATAGAATGCTTCCGCCATAGAAATGAGATCGGATGATGGTTAATTGGTAATGTGTCTGTACTGCTTTAAGTACTTAATAAATTGGCTATTTTCATCTTTTTCTTGAAAGCTATGCCACTTCCATTTGTTTGATGTGATTTTAAGAATTTTATAGTCTGATGGCTTTCTCCGTGAAGAATAGTAAGTTGCGTGTATCATTTCTAGTTGATGATTGTTTCCAGTAATCATAACCGCGACATGTGCTTTTTGCAGGTTTATTTATCTCTTCACGGGCGTTGGCATAGTTGTTCTTTTCATAGCTTGTTGTGGTTGCATTGGAACGTCTATACGGAATGGGTGCTGCCTGACTTGTGTATCCCTCCTACTAATGTGATTGCATAAACTAATGTTATGCTATAATGTACCTTTATCTAAATGTTTGGATTGGACACTTGAACTACCACTACAGGTCAATAGCAATGTTGATCTCGTGTTGAAAAATGTACCCATTATCTTGAAGCTTTTGCATTTAGGTAGCAAAATGCGAAGGATGTCAATGTTGGTTAAGTAACCCCCTAGCTAATTATCAGTAACTCTGATCTGTCCTTGTATCTACCAGCGTGAGTAGGTTGATATTGAAAGACTGCATTTTGATCATTGGTGAGGAAAATACTTTTGAGAATATTTTGCCATGAGTGACATTATGCCTTAATATTATTTGCTTTTGTTGTCCGTTAGATTACATTTTAGTTTGTGTTATGTCTTCTTCACAAGGATGATTGGGTTCCTTAAGTTGATAAAGTATTCAGTTCTGCTGATCTTGTTGATATTGCTAGAGCTGGGAACTGCTGCTTTTATCTTCTTCGACAAAAGCTGGAAAGAGGTGACTAGTGTGATTGCTATCTTTATTTCCAAAACTATAATTTTTGAAACTGATAGCAAGTGAAATGTACAGAAAATTCCAACCGACAAAACTGGAAATTTTGATCAAATATATGAATTTCTGGAGAAGCACTGGAATATTATCAAATGGGTCACTCTTGGAGCTGTTATATTAGAGGTAAAGCTATTGGGATTGTCTACCATTATCCTATGTTCAGTTATGTATCACAATACCAATGAGAGTTGGCTGAGGTGGTACATTCCTCAGTTCCCTTAACCTTAACCAGAGGTCTCGGGTTCGAGCCCTGGGTATGGAAAGATTTCTCATTGGGAGAGCTAGCCCCACGCTTCCTGTGGATGTTTCCGGCTTGAGCAGCATTAGGCTAGCCCATAGGGTTAGGACAACTGTGGAAAACAAAAAAAAAAAGTTGTGTATCAGAATTCTTATATGCATGTATTAGTTCCATTGTCACTTTCAAGAAATTGTTTCTTTAGGTCAAATTCTGCTGTCATTGCAATTATGTGATCTATGCCACAAAAAACCAGTCACGGAAGTTCAACTTCTGGGCTATATACCAGATATTTGTCCAATGATACCTACACCTCGGTATGATATATCTTGTGCACATGCAGACTATTTCTTGCTTACTGTGGTCTGTACCTACTGAGTTGTGGGAATTTGATTTTGATGTCAGGAACGAAGGCTGACCTCAATTACTAAATATTTAGACTGTTAGAGCTAAGATGATAAATCTAGTTAACATTTGTTACTCGACTCGCATTATGCTTTCCTAATTCACTAACTTCCTATGAAACTGCAGGCCCTTATATTTTTGTTAGCACTTGTCGTAAGGGCTGCAAACACACCAGCAGATTATGATAGTGATGATGAGTATATAGGTGGCCCCAGACAACAGATCCGGCAGCCGTTGGTAAATAGGCCAGCAGCTCCAGCCGCAGGTGTTCCTGTTGCTGGTGCGCTTGATCAGCGTCCGAGCAGGAACGATGCTTGGAGTGCACGCATGAGAGAGAAGGTACAAAATGTCTGAAACTTTTTTAGCCCTATATTATGACTTTGAGTTACAATTTTTTGCTTTAATTGTTGAATGCCTTTTGCTTAAAGTAATAAATGAATATAGGCAATAATGCTCAAAATTCTTGCCATTTAGCTACATAGATGCATGAAATAATTAACAAGCCTAATTAAACTTTCTATAAGAATGATTATTCTTAGTTGCTTGTTTCGTTGGGATACCTGTAGATTGGGCTGTAGCAGGTTCAAGTTTAACTAGCTAAATTTGGTAATTATTCCTTAATTAGGCTGGTGTTTGATTAAGTTATATGTAGGTATTAGTTAAAGCTTCCTATGAGATGTTTAAAAGTTGCTAAGATATTGTAGGCTGTTTGTTAATAAATTTTGAGAAGAGCCTGTAACCTCCTAAAATTAGATTTTTAGGAGTGTATTGGCTTTTACAGAAGTGAATGGAGACGAAGTATTCTTTTAAGATCTTTGAAGTTCCGACATTCCAAAATGACTAGCTTATTGTCCCTACTAAAAACATCTTACACTCCTAAGAGCTAATAAAATTTGTCCTCTGATTAACCAAACAACTTCAATGGTATCAACAATAATTTTGCTTTTTGTTTCAACCAAAGCCATACTTGTTAAAGGCATCAGAGTTCTGTGTGCAGCAAGTGAAAAGCCTGGCCTCACTTTTAAGGTCAGGGCACATGACTTGGCTGCGGCTTTGACTTTCTTTTAATCCCAGGGTGGTTGCCTGATTAAATCAAAAATGTGAAGGTTAGCTAACATTCGGTTAAATGAACATAAAACACGTCTTTCTAGAGCAAAGCCCTGGATGTGACAAAGGAATAGCGAAAGAAGTATGCAATTCTCCAGCAAGACAAGAGCTGGTTGACCTCCTCACACATCTCCACAGCATCACATTTACCACTTGCTACAATTTCTTCATTTTGATCTCCCTCGTTCCTTATCTTTTCATTTTCTTTTTTCCCTACTTAATCGTCTCTTCCTTTCTCTTTTAATTTTCTTTTTTTTTTTGGGATACCTTCAGCATTGTTGCTGTGATGCAGCTGACAACAGATTGCAAAGGGAACCAGAAATGCTGTTCTCTACTTCTCTTTTTTCCGTTTCTCCTTTTGTAGCCAACTCTATAAAAATATTGTGCTCGGAATTTCTAAGATATGATAGAAATTTAATGAAATACATGGAATTTCAATAGTTAAGTGTGGAAAGTTCATTGTCTATGTGCAAATATTATGGTTCCAATTCGACCCGAAACCCAGAAAGGAAATAAGAGTTATGGGGCCCGATTGGATGGGCGCTCCATTTTCAGTTTTCAATTTTTCAGAGAAAAAGAAGGAATTTTTTTAAGGGAGTAGAGAAATGATATAAATGTGTGTTTGGGTGTTTTTTTTCTTTTTTTTTTAGGAAAAAAGTGTAATGATGACTTTTGATGTGGTGTGTTTTTTTAAGAAAAGTTCTTTTTTTAAAAAAAAATAAAATTGTTATGGATTAGTTTTTGTTTTATAAGAAAATTTAGACATATTTAAGTTAAACCAATCGATTAAGGCAAACCATAAATAGGCGAGGTAGATCCTAGTTCCACCTTGCATCATTTCGATCAAGATATGTGATTATATTGACGCTCATAGTGATATATTGGCAGATAAAGATTTTTTAGTTGTTGAGTGACCTGTCCAATCGTTAAACAGTAAAAACAATTGATTTTCCGGAGAAAAATCTGGGAGAAATACCAAACAAAACCCTTTTTCAAGGAAATTTGAGAATGTTTTTAGGGAATAACAACTGTAGCAATTTCTTTGGGCTATTTTCAGGACTTACCAACAAAAAAACTACGAAGAATTTGAAAATGAAAAATAGCATGCCATGCAATCAAAGCCATAAATTTAGGACAAAGGAAACTTCTTCGCTATAACTAAATTCTGAAGCATGGACTTTCGATATTAATTACAATTAATGTGATTTCTGAAATATGCTTCAAAGTTGCAGAAAATTAAGTTTTTTATCCGTAATTAAGTGCTGAAATTGATTGGAATTTCCTTAAAATTTCTGTAGTTAAGTGCTATAATTCATTGAATTGATTTCTTTGAATCTCATATTTGTTTGTTGATTTTATTTCACTGAAAATCCAGCATTTTGGCACTTAAAATTTATAAGGAGCATTCCTCGCCTTGCCTCACTGCACCTAAACTTTAGGATAACTTGGTGCCGTAAGTGCACCTGTAGAACTAGGATGGACTGTCTTATGTCAAGGGTTAATTATATCTTTTGTTATGTTGGACGAGAGTCTATCTTCGTGGTGTCTATTGGCTAGCGCCCCAATTGGAGGGCATTCTTCACAAGTCCCACAAGTTTTATGATTTTGGACAAACCTAGGAAAGTAGATGTAGTTTACTTTGTTATTTTTTTATTTTCTTGGAATAAAAAAGTGGACAGTAATCAGGCACTGAGAGTATAACCAGATGAGTAAATGCCAAGTAATGTCATTAATCTCGTCCTCAAACCCTCTTGGGTACAATGCTTTAATGTTCTTTACTCACATGTGATCATTTATCATAAAATCATTATTTGATGACACCTAGATAACTACGATTATCTTTTCTGGTTATTGTATTGAACATTTAAATTTATCGAGGATACTGTTCTTACAGAATTACTTCGTCATGCGAAGTTACTGATTTTTAGTGTTTGTGTAACAGTACGGATTAGACACCTCCGAATTTACATACAATCCTTCTGAGTCAAACAGATACCCGCAAACTGCAACACAACCAGCAGAAGAAAAGAGTCGCTGCATCATAATGTGATTTGGTCGCTTTCGGTTTGGATAAACTGCAATTCTACTTTTGGCATGTGATTGTAATCTATTGGTGTGAGGACTTTTGTATCTTTTACATGTGTAACTACTTTGTGCTTGTACAAAAGCACTCTTCAGGAGTGGCACTTTGTTAATCCTACTGGGATTGTTTTCTGCCTGATGTACGTTTGTAACTGTGATCTTATGTCTTTATAAAAAATGGAAGAATGCTAATAAGAGTTGTAGCATCTTTTGTTCAACTGATTGTGTATCGGCTTTGAGGTTGAATCTTGATTTGAAATTGGCTTTGTTTGGTTGATTTGATGGTATATAATGTTGGGGGGTATTGATCAGAACGGATCTTCTATCCCACAATAGTGTGCCACAATGGTGTCACATAATTGTGAGATTGACAAGTGTCTATTTAAAAAAAACTGTTAATAATAATTTAAATTAAATGGACACTTGTCAATCCCACAATGATGTGACACCATTGTGGCACACCATTGTGGGATAGAAGATCCGCTCTAGGTATTGATATCTAATGATCCCAAAGAATGGCCCTAAGCTTCTTGTAGAAGTTTCACATTCTGCTTTGATCACTGTTAGGGTTTGGGGTTAAGGATTTAAAATTGCGAATAACTATTCAATTGTCCCGAGTCCTGGAGTCTTGTTTCTGAATCCATATTTCTGATTACTTGAGCACGATTGCCTTTGATCATATGATAATCCTTAGATTTTTCGTTTTCTATACTCAAATTTTTTGTGGACTATACAATACAAGTCCTCACTTATGATGGTTCTGTCTTTTGAAATACAATGTCAATGTTTTTTATTTTCATTTAACCTCGTGTTATATTTATGACCCATACTAATAAAATTTCTAGGTCACCTTTGGGGTTCATAACATAGTAACAGAATTCCTTGATTTATTTAAAGTAGGAGAAATTGCAATAGTAGTCCCATAGGTTACAAACTTGCAAAATTCATCCTAAAGAATGTATTTGTTTACATTTTTAGTCCCAATTGCTAAAAAAATAGGTGGAAATTGTTGGTTTGGTCACACGTGTTAATATTAAAAAAATGGAATTAGGAAGATTTGGGATGTGAATTTTTCTGTTCTGGAGATTTCGTTCTCAAGACTCTTTATGGGCTTCATATTTGAAAGATATATTAATTGTTGGGAGGTGGAAATGAGACAGAAATGTGGTGCTACATGGCAAAGAATGTGCAAATTCCGGAAAGGGACTCAAAATAGACTCTTTTTCTGTTTTCTCTTCATTTGATCTCCATTTCTGACACTAACAAGGTGTTTCTTCATTTGGAGACTCATCCTGATTGATGCCAAAATGAAGATTAAAGGTTTCTACATGGGTTCTAAGTGTGAAGGTTGTGAGCATGAGAGAATCTGCAACATTTGTTCCTCACAGTCACCGGCCTTTATTCTCGCATGGTTTGGAGTTCTTTGTTTCTCTTAATTTTAGGGAAGGCAATAGGATGATTGATTTCTTAGCTAATGAAGCTTGCAATTCGAAACATTCAACATACAATTGAGACGAAATTTATGGTAAAATGCTTGCCTTGATTAGAGTAGATAAATTTAATCTTTCGTCGTTTAGATTCTAACTTTGGCTTTGGAAGAGAAAAGCACTCATTGTTTCATTTACTTTGGACTTGAAACTTACTCGTACTTTTCTACTTGCTTTCATATTAGTTGGTGATGATGTGAAGTAAGCACTTTTTTTTTTTTTTTGCTTTCCTTGAAGCTTACTCGTATACTTTTTGACAAGATGATTATATAAAAGAGAGGGGATCCCGAAAAATCTTCCATTGTGACCTTGGTGATTTTTGTCAAAAATCAAATAAAATAAACAATGAAATCTTCTGGATTGGAAATGAAACTTGAATACCAAGTTTATTTGGGACTCAATTATCTCGGGAGTCGGGACTTGGAGATATGGTACTCCCTAAGAACTAAACATGCTTTAATAGAAGCTCATGCATGCACATGTCATGACTGCTAAACTAAAAAAATAATCGAGGAAAGAAACCTTTACAACGTAGTTTAAAGTAGAGGATCGCTAATTCGGTAGTTCTGGACGAAGTCACCGAGAGTCCAAGTCTCAATATAATTACACTTATCTGTATATGATGGAACTCACATAAATCCAATCACAATCACATAAATATTGTTCCAAAACTCGAAGCTCCAACAACTCCCAAGAAACTCCTACTAATGGAGCTCACGAATCTGAACGATTCTTCCATAAATTGGACAAATAATTACTAACTAGCAATGCACATACAAATGCATATGATCCATCAACATTGTCACACACACACACACGCACGCATATATATATATATATATATATATATATATATCAAAATCTTGGGAGTCACTCATGATATTCTTAATCAAAAATTAACAAATCATCAAAGTAGAGTTTTTCTCATCATTTGATGATCTATTGCTGTTTTTTATGCATTTCCTCCACAAATCCAATAAAATTAAATACAATTGCTCGATGCTAAAAATGGTCCAACATCATTAACTGGTAAACATTGCATCAACTAAGGTTTCATATTTCCTAAAAGAAAGCAATTTAACTTTAATTTAACACGGTATTATATAATTGTTCATATTACTTGCGAGTTCATTCATCGTTGGACGTGTTGTTGGCTGCGCCACCGACCCAATATTGTTTAACTGCAACGAGTATTTTCTCAGGTACTAGAGGTCCATCCTCATGATCCATCATTTTTGTATCCCATCTCATGCCGCTTGCAATTTTCATCACTTTATTCAACACTTCGACTTCATCCCGGAAAATTACCAACCCTTCGGGCCGTAAAATACGATCCATTTCCAGGAGAATGTCTTCAAATTCACACCTGTTAACCACATTTTCAAGTGCTTAATATACTTGAGTAGGACATGAAAACAGTCAAAATATATGGGAGTTTTAGTAATTCACAAAATTCACTCTTTGGCAAACAGAAATTAATATTCATGTGAAGAGTATAAAGATAAATTTCTTGCATTTTTTTTTCTTTTGAAAAAGTTTCAAGCAAATAGATGATTTCATAAACAAGGAGTGTAAAACTTTTGTTCACATATTCTGTAACACAACCGTGTAACACTTCTTACAGTTACACGCAATAGATGTGTGACAAGTGCTTACGCACTTAATTAGTATGTAGAGAGCGAAATAATTGTGATTTAAAGAAAAAATTGTGAGTTCTCTACATATCCTAACTACCCGCGTATATATCACACATCTATGCGTGCAACAGGAAATGTTGAACAGTTGTGTAACATGAGAATGGACTAGCAAAACTTTAATTTGTTAGGTTATCGACTTCCTTAAGAAGGAAAAGAGTTGAAATACTTTTTTGAAAATTTTGCAGCCAAAAGTTTTCTAGCCTAACAGTATGAAGAAGAAAACAAATACGCATTTTAAACTATAGTTCATAGCAAGTAATTGTTGCTTACTTGTCCTGATATAACTTGAATGCACCATTAGCATGGATGAGATCATACGTCCTTGGGTACGTGGAGAACCCTTCACACCTAAAGATTAATGGAACAAAAAAAAGAAGCTTTTATTAAGCTACAGTCATAACATTTAAAAGCTAAGTTCTTTTAGTTAAGGTACGTTAATGTGAAAGCAAAGGAGGTACCAGTCGTGATAAATGCCAATCAAGCCTCTTTCAAAGATGGCGCCTAAAGTCTTCGGGGCAATAGTGGGGACCACATTCATCACCCATAGTTTTGATGATTCCAAGGCCGCTGCAAAACCTCCAAGACCAGCATTCATATCCATAATGTTTCGGTATCTAGTGGTCCCAAGTAACCTACTAATCCTTTTGTATTCTTTTACGTGCTTTTTCCAAAGCTTATTATCCTCTTCATAAGATTCAGACGTGACACCTGGAACATTGCCATTGGCCACTCGAGGTGGGACATCAAAGAGCCTAGCTGGAAACTTCTTCAGCTCTCCTCCAGCTACTTGGTTGGCACTCTTCACCTCAGGGTAGGGGGTTATGCATGTCTCCATTTTTTTGTACCTTAAAAATTCATCATTGGAAATAGTATAAACGAAGGTTAGATGCCCTATAATACAATAGGTCCATTGATATCGCAATAATACAGAGTAACAAAATTTAACTTGCTTGACAAAGGCATACTAGTCATGGGCGACTCTTTCTTTTTCCGCCTTGTTATTTTCAAATTCATATAAGAATTATCAAGAAGTTAAGGTTGTGTTTCGATTGAAGGGTTTGGATTTGAGGAGTAGATTGGAAGAATGATCAAATGACTAAAAAAATGGAGTCATTTGAAATCCACCATTAATTGAGAAAATAGCTCAAGAGATTTCAAGTCCATTACAACTCAAAATAATCGAAACAATTTGTTAATGAATTTGAAATCCATGGATTTCAACTCCTTCAATCCCAACACACCCTTAATTTTACAAATTATAAACAATGCATGTAAACCATATCTTTTCATTTTTCTATGCACGTCAAATTTTGTAAATTGAGGAAACACACTTCAAACCTCACAAGTATATTATTCAAATTTAATGAATAATAAATAAACTTTGTTGATCAACATTTTAACTCATTGACTATAAGTTGTTCATGTATAAATTCTAGAATATACAAAAGCATGCTTCCAATGAAGCGCCAACATGTCGTTAAGGCTATTTCTTTGCATTTTATGAATCATCTTTATCAGATGCAAATTATAGTGCCTTGCTTCGAGTGGAACTATATCAACAAAAATCAGGAGACTGAATATGAAATAAGTTCTATTTATGTACAATTAACTTACCATATGTCATCAGTTTCTGATGATTGACAATAATTGGCAGATTTCCTTTTGCAAGACTTGTCATTTAATTTCTTCCTGAAGATGGCAATATCTCCTTTCTCATACTTTTTCTCCCAGCAAAGTTGTTCAGCTAACTCTTCAATTCTTGATTGCTCAGCCTTCAGGTCCTCTTTTGTCCTTTTCCATGTACGGTAATATGTTTTCCAATTGATTGGAGGACCGGATAATATCCAGTATCCACCAGGTCTAAGAACTCGATCAACTTCCATTAAGTACATACCATCTACAAATCAAGCAAAAGTTTTGAAATATCAGTAAGTAAATGCAATTGATTTATTGAAATTTTTTCAGTGATGTAATCCATGATTAGTTATAGGACAGTTGTATCTAACATTTAATTCCATAAGGTAAAACATGGACATCCATTTCACTGATCACATTTGTTCTTTGAAATTTTTTAGCAGCGGACAAATCTCAACATGCTCTAGTAACTCTTCTGTAAAATTTTCAATAGTATTCGTACAAGTGAGAAGATTATTATTGTGAAACAACTATTGTAAAGTTATTTGAATATTTGAATATAAGCAAAAGTAAAAGCATAATTTTATTTTGTTGGTGTATTCAGCTTCTGTTTTCCTGGAGGCAGGTATCAAATTTAAGGTAACTTCACAAGAATTTAAATTACTTAGAATATCTTTCCCAGTTTCAGTAAAAGTTGATATGATACTTAAAGCCGATTGACATTTGACTCACGAACGATTCACATTTTCAAATCTGACCATTTATTTTCCTTATCCTTTTCACTTTATTATCCCATAGTTCGTACTCAACTATGCCAAGATGAAATTCAGTTCACGCAACACGTTCCTAATTGAGGTGCCAAATTTCCCACACTACTGGTGTTTTTCAACTTTCATGAAAAAAATTCCAGCCTTAAGTCATAAATGAAGAGTGATCATTTTATACACATCTAATGGAAGTCTTTGAACAAGGAACCAACAATGGTTTGGCTATTAAAATTATCTCCCTTTTGAATAATTAACCTATTAGAGTCTATCACACAGATACTAATAATATGTGTAATTGTAACTCATAAACTAGTGTACAAAAATCATGGTAGCCATGTCAAGATTATGCATGAGGTCATTTCAAAATGATTGAGTTGAAATTCTAACCAATTAGCAATAAATTCCTTATTCTCTTTTTGCTTCTTTTTTTTTCCGAACCCAATGTGATAGATAAGAACAAAAATAGTGCAATTTTTTTGATTTGTTTGAAGGTTGTTATGAGTATGACTTACCATTGGCTGTCCATGGTATCAAGCACCTCGAACACTGTGCGATATCAAATGCTCTTGATGGGTATGGAAGTTGTATTGACCCAAGAACCGCAATAATAGCAGGCACACCTCGCTCCAACGCAAATTGCACTTGTGCCTCGTGATTGTCCCTCGGTGCAAATGACATTGTCACCACATTTTTCTTTAGCATGTAAGCACCCCAGCTAGCAACCTGATTGCAATTTGTGTACTAGTTCATAAGCAATGCAAAAAAGGTATTCTCAAACTAGTAAGATTTTTAAGCTCTGTCACACTTCACCAGAGAGATAAATGTGCAATTTGAACACTCTTGTAATACACTGGATAGTGCCATAGTGGTTTAACACCATATTTGCTTTAGAAGCTATGTACGATTAATATTAATTATTCTTTTCCTGTTTTCATATCCGGGATTTGGAAGTTATACGAATATAGAAATGGATACGCAGACTTGACTGATTCCTACTGCAATCAATGTAACAAAAGTAGTATCTTGGTAGATCTCCAAACAAAAGGTGGCTGCACCAAATAAAGTACAAAATCTGAGGGATAATTACATGCACGACCCTCCCTTGTTCAGAAATTACTACGACCCCACTGGTTACGGAGGATAACTCAAAACGAAAAAAAGGCTAAAGCATTAATTTATATGCAAGATGACTCGGAATTGAGTAGTAACTTAGGGTTATTCAAATTTTATCAAAGGCCATAACATTTAAAAATAGTTGTGAACTTGTGATTTATTTAAGAAAAACTGACAACTCGAAAAACAAGAGGTGAAATGGTAATCTGACAATGGGTAAAATTGTAATGTGCTTTTATTGACAAGGAAAGTTATAGTAATTCTCAAACCTCGGGGTGTTTTCCGTAATTATGGTTTCAAGCAGAGGTGTCTATGCAATTTACTCAAATCTTAATATGCATCAAATTTTTTAATTTTTGTCCTCCATGCGCATTCCATTAGTTAAACAACACAAAGTGAAACTGCTGATATGCATTTTGTCGAGTGTATGATGATATCTTTCAAGTAGAGGATTGCCAACTTAAAAACTCTCACACAGAATCTAGCGAAACACAAAATGCAAATAAAAAACAGAAGTACATACTCCACAACCGGTGTCCAAAGCTGTTCGAACCGAGCCATCAGCGATTGGAATCACAGATGCAAGTTCATCAATATATGCATCAGCCCCCTGGGGAAACATAGTTCCACCTCCTGGAAATTTGAAGACATTACCCTGATACTGTACCCAGTTCTGATTAGCCTTCTCAACCGTCAAGCTTTTGAAAGGGACATTAGCATAGTAAACATAGTCACGACTCTTTGGCCAAGGAAAAGGACTCGTGTACCCTACTGGGGCTGGAATCAAACAGTGTAATTTCTCCTCTTGTGGTGGGCAATGCCTTTCTCTGTAAATCATATTTTCTCTAGGGAAGGTCATGGCCCGATCTTGCTCTTGGCAAGGAGTATAGTCAGTGTATTTAACATCACAAGGCTTAAAAACTTTGGCTTTAGGCCCAGATGAGTCTACTGTGGCGACAAAATTATGATGGCTTTCGAAGTTCAGAGAAGGAACAATATTATTGCATTCTGTTTGCTGCTTATTCATCTCTATTGCATAACCATCTCCCTTACCGAAACCACTTCTTTGCCATACTCCCAATAAGTAAAAGAAACAGCAGAGACCAAGCACAATGAATATGGAAACAGGACTTCGTCCTCTACTGTTCGACGGGTGAAGCTTTGAAGCCATATTTGTGCTCAAGGCTGCATCCACAAGCACCCTATTATGTAATGAGTTAGCACATAGCATCAAGAATCACTAGAAGAGAAGAAAAAAAACTATTTATAACTCAATGAAGGA
This sequence comes from Buddleja alternifolia, assembly GCA_019426215.1. Lineage (NCBI taxonomy): Eukaryota > Viridiplantae > Streptophyta > Magnoliopsida > Lamiales > Scrophulariaceae > Buddleja > Buddleja alternifolia. Next base: position 8,154,673 of record CM033399.1, on the reverse strand, counting down.
AATCATAATTCTACTATATTTTCTTAGAAGGTTCACAAAAAGGACTAAACTCTCCTAGTTTGTACAGTAAGCTTTTGGTCTAGTAACTAGCTTCAACTTCAACAGAGAAAAGGGAAAAAGTACTAGAAAAGGGCCTCAATTAGGCAATAATTGGGATCCAGAAGCATACAACCTAATGCCTAAAACCTCAAATCAATGAGTATATTAGCTGCAGGATTAACATAATTAAACTACGTTCTTTACAATGTGAGAACTTATCTACAATGATATTCATCTAACACTTATTTTCTCACAAATCCAAGCGTATATTGGTGAGATCTAATTCTACAAAAGCTGTAAGTGTAGCTAAATGTTGCCCTGCACATTTTCATGTGTGCATGATACTGGGATTTAAGTTTATCTTGATATAAACAACTTAAAAGAAGAAATTTTACACATCCATTGATGAAGCATAAAAGAAGCTTTCACATATTAAAAGAAAGCAAAAGCCAATCTGCTTAGCAAAACAGAAGATTTGGCAATATCACCATCACCAGATGTGTTTATATTTCATAAACAACACTAAAGAAGGAAAGAAAAAAAGCAATATATGGGCAGTTTTTCTTTCAAAATCTGCTTAAGCAAAGTTCATCATCATTACCTGAAAAAGGGAGGGAGGATATAAGCGCTGCCCACAAGCTGATCAGAAAAGCTATAAGCTTAACTTTTATGTATCTATACACTACTCACTCACACACTGCTTCAGTTCTCCAAAGGGGGAGTTGTGAAAAGGGAGAATCTTTTGAAGTAGTGCGATTACGGAGAGATGATGTGTTGAATTCAGTGTGTGGGTGTTTGTATTGGAGTGGGAAGTGTATGTACATATGAGATTTGAGAGTGTTTTGTTTATAGTTGGAATTGAAATGAGAGAGAGAGAGACCGTACTTTGGACTCTTGTTTGTTTTGAGTTATTCGCCCCCACATTAATTATTTAGGAAAAATTAGGATTAGGCGTAGGTAATTTCATAATTAATAAAAATAAAATAAATTTTAATTAATTAAGCAGAAGGGATTGAAATTTTTTATAAATTATTATTAAAGCAATAATTTTATCACAAAATTTTATTTATATTACTTCTATCCATTTCTTTTCTAAAGAATGTCTATTTTGATTTGGGGAGTAGGTAGTTTCATAATTAATAAAAATACAGTAAATTTTAATTAATTAAGAAGAAGAGATTGGTAAACTTTACAAATTATTAAAGTAATAATTTTATCACAAAATCTCATTTATATTACTTCTATCCATTTCTTTTCTAAAGAATGTCTATTTCTTCTTCCATATTTATTCAAAACTACCTAAAGTTTTATTATTAACCTTTCTTTCATGTTCTATAATATTTTTTGACCGTTTTGAGTGAAAAAAATTGCAACCGAATTAAGAAAATTATAATTTATAGAAAAAGTTGACGAGTTTTTTTTCTCTATCAATGTCTTGCAAATTGATTTATTTTATTTATTCATTTGAGAAATTTTAGTTAAGGGGAATAAGAAATTGAGAGAAATTGTTAAACTTTAATTTATAAATTACTAAAGCAAATATTTTTAACACAAAATCTCATTTATGTAATTTTTCACCTTTGTTTTTTTTTTGGAAAGAATGTCGATTTTTTGTTTAAAATGTTTAAAATTTTATTATTAAACTATCTTTCACGTTCGATAATTGTCCTTTTGACTTTTTTATGGAAAACCTTGTAAAGTATTCGAAATTTTTTCATTTTATTTAACTTCCATATCAAGCAACACAATTGACAATAGTGATGTAAATTATAACAGAGCAATATAATGTTACTTCATGATCATTGATCAATTGCATTTTCATTCAATTGTTTTCTCTATTTTTTTTGACATAAATAATATCATCATCAATCAATGATTTATGGGGGAAAACTCCACTATCCCATTTGTTGAGTTGCAATACTGACCAATTTTTGAATCTCATTTCATCTTGTTGTGTCCAAGAAGTACGAGGGAGGGAATTGGGAACCCAAGAAATTTTAAATTTATTGATTCAATGGGTAATTTGGCATACAAGGTTGAGATATTATTTCACAAGTAAACTTATTATAATCATGACTGCGTAAAGCTATTAATAATTCAATATTTTTAAATCAACATATCTGCAAAACTCAATTATCTAATATTTTTTTGCTTTTATTAATTTTTTGCTAATGAAACACAAAATATGTTTGTTATGTTGATAAACATCATATGTACAAATACGAGCCAATATGAATTTGGATATTGGTTTTGCTTTATTATGCATAAAAGAAAAGAAAAGAAAAAAATGCAAGATATAAGAGAAAAAAAAATTCAATTTCTTATATAAAGTATAATTTTCCTGATTCACTTTCAATTTTTTTTAATTAAAACATTCAAAAAGAAATAGCATAGAACATGAAAGAAAGATTAATAATAAAACTTTAAATAGTGTTGAATATATTTTGGAAGAAGAAATAGACAATCTTTAGAAAAGAAATGAATAGAAGTAATATAAATGAGATTTTGTAGTAAAATTGTTACTTTATTAATTTGTAAAGTTTAACAATCTCTTCTCTTTAATTATTTAAAACTTATTGTGTCTTTATTAAATACGAAACTTCCTACTCCCCTAATCCTAATTTTTCCAATTATTTATTCATTTTAGGGTTAAATACAAAATGCTCCGAACTATTTTTACTATCCTATATACCCTCTAAATTTAAAAAAGGAAAAATTACACTGGGTACCCTTGAGGTATTGCCTAATTACGGTTTACACCCCCTAGTTCAAAATATTACATTTAACATCCTGTAGTTTAATATATTGATGTAAGGTTGGGCAAAATCCTCTAATGTTCATGAATTAATAAGGTTTCTCAGTTAATCCTCATATTACACCATAAATGCTCATATTACACCAAATAGAAATACAAATGCAAGAAATTCAGTAAGTTCAAGAAGTTCTAAACCTAACAAATAACACCATAATTATACTAATCTTAACATATACACTCATACTGTTTACCATGCATAACAAATAACACCCATAATTATACTAATCCGTACAACCTTATATCAATATATAAAACTACAGGATGTTAGATGTAATATTTTAAACTAGGGGGTGTAAACCGTAATTAGGCAATACCTCAAAGGTACCCAGTGTAATTTTCCCTTTAAAAAAATACCAAATAGTCCCTCACGAAGATTCATAATTTATAGCCTAAACACAATCTTCAATATTTAAGCATTATATTAACTTATGATTCTTTTTTTAATGAATTTATCAAATTCGGTGCGAGAATATAGAATAAAGTTTAGGTAGGTATATGCGACGGTAAAAATATTTCATTTCATTCTTTATATGATTTTTTATTTTGCTTTTGTTGTTTGGGTCTAGGTTTAGCAAAAGGAAAGTCAAAAGGAAAATTCAAATCATTTAGATATAATTTACATGGCATTTTCTTGGTTTCACTACTTCTCTAACGAAAATTCAATATGTGAAACATATTAATTATTAAATTATTTTGTTAGAAAAATGATAGTGTGTGTATTTTTTTTTAAATTTTGATTAAATATTCACATGTCTAGACTTTAGAGACTATTTGTGTATTCGCTTTTTTTCTTCAATATCACAATAATTTGTCCTAATAGTTCAAGATGAACCACCAAAAGATATTTCAATTATTGGCATAATTTTATTTTAATCCTATAAATTTGGGGTTAGACAAAATGCATCCAATTTTTGCCAAAAAATATAGAAAAAGTTATTAAAATCCCTTACAATAGATTTTTATATACGAAAATTTATGAAAATATTTTCAATCTCAAAAACTCATTTTACAATTTTTTTTCATTTGAAGAAACCATATGTTAAGATTAACAATTATTTGAACTAAATTGCCCTTCATGTCTTAAGTTAAAAATTAATCAATTGATTGTCTTTTTAAGATCTTTTAGTGTTAGATCTTTTAGATTGATGAGTTGTATAATACAAATTTTATTTTTTAATATTAAATTTTTAAATATGTTCATATGTTTTAAATTGATTTTAACATGGTAATTATCTAAAAATACCTTTTTTTAAATTTTTAAAAAGATTGAACAATCTAATTTTTTTAATAATAAAATTAATATTAGTAATCAATATAAAAGTTCTATATATATATGAGTACAAATTGATTAATCCTAAACCTAAAATATTAAGGTTAAGCCCATAAATTTAGTAGTCCTTGGGTTTTTTGAATGAAAAATTTGTAGAATGGATTTTTGCGATTGAAAATATTTTCATAGATTTTTTGGATATAAAAGTGTGATTCGGGAAATTTTAGTAGTTTTCCCAAAATATATTTAGTCATGTAAGTTTACGAAACTCAACACATTTCCTCCTTGATGCGTAGCTCGATATTTTTGGTCTTGTATCTATTAGAACATTGCAATTTTGGTCCTAAATTCAAGTGACGGACCACTCCTCCTTGCCTATTGAAATAAAACAAACAACACGCCTAAATTCTCGAGAACAAAACCCTAATTCCTCTTAAAATAGAAAATGTAGGGTTCATTTGATTTTGGGAATTTCAGGCAAAATCAAGTTTTTCTTTTTTTAATTTTGGTTCGATTTGTTTTAAGGGAGATAGAAAATCAATCCTTTATAGAGGAAGAATTTGGGTTCAATGGTTCAAGAGTTGATTTGGAAGAGAGACATTAGGTTCCTAAATTCGAGGAGGTGAAGTGATCCAATTTTTGCCATTAACCAAGTTCAAATTTTCAAAGGGGCGTACGTGACAAGCACATGATTATTGGGCAAAGGGGAGTAGTTTGACGTGTCGGTCCTCGACCAGAATCGTAGGCTATGTTTGGTTATGTTTTAGGATGATATTTTGGTGAGAATTATTGATGAGAAATTTATGGGGACACTTGCGTGTTTGATGAGATTGTGTTTGGTTTTATTTTGGAAGTTGGTTTTTGGGTATATTTTTTTTATGAGATAATGTTTGGTTTTGTTTGCAGAGGGAACAAAAGTTACTGTACCAGTCAAATCATGAAACTTTTGTCTGACAGAGAGGAAAGAGAAGAGAGAGAGTACATAGAGAGAAGTGTAAGGACAAACTAGGTGTTGAAAGATGAAAAATAATTATTATGTTTTTTTTGGACCAAAAAAATAGTGTATTTTTGACCAAATATTGTGTTAGCCAAACATTGTTTGGTGAGAATTTTGGACCAAACATGAGTTGGAAACATAACCAAACATACCCGTAATGTTCCAATAGATACAGGATTAAGTGTGTCGAACAATACATAAAGAATGAAACATTTTAAATGTGTTTTTGAAAAGATAATAGATATTTTTTTGTCGACCGCCAAATTTACAAAGTTTTTATAGTTGAATCTTAGGGATAATACTATGGTAGTATGGAGATATTACTTTACACAATAGATCATATAGACACTTGTGTCAAAAAAATAAACACATAAATACACTTTAAAGTAACACTCCCGATATACTATAAAATTTCCCGAATCTTAACACTAGGTGAAGATGTTAAACATTCTCACAACCAATTTTCACTTTAATTTAATTTCTTTTTTGCTTTTAAATTATAAATTCAAAGAATAACAACAAACAATTTTGCGCGTCGGTGGATCTTATACGAAATAGTTAGAGATACACACAACTTGCTTATACAGATAAATACAAAAACTGTAAATCAAATTGTACGGATCGCAAACCCAATGGCTAATATGATGTTGATTATTTTCTATTTATTCTTAGAATTATATGAAGTACAGCTCTTCTTTTTTTTTTTTTTTTTGACATAATCATATTCGTACAATACTACGTCAATCTTATCATCAACTATAGATAAGCTATATATGAAATAATAATAAAGTCAATAATGTCTTGTCGTAGTATTAAGACTAAGATCCCACAATTTAAAGATTATGAGTTCAATCCTATATGTGTGAGTTATTTCTCTATTTTATAGTAATATTTAATTGGTTTTAGTTTGTAATTTGCTAAATTGCTTATTGATATAAGTCCAATTTGATATTTGATGTAATAATGTAATTATTTTATTTAAAAAGTTAATAATAATTTATAAATAACTAATAAAAATAAGTAAATACCCAGACTTTAAGGTCGGGATCGTGTCAGAGAATTTATTAATTACTATAAAATTAAACTACAAAATGACCTAAGAATTTAGGGTTGATTTGAATTTAGAAGGGGGTAGCTATGATTTGAGTGGGGAGCATGAATGAGTAAAGTCGGGTGGGCATTAATTATTGGGATGTGTGTGCCGACACATTCATTAATCACTGATAAGGCCCTCACATCTCTCTACCTACGCTCAATAAATGTCACAATATCATCCTCAAATGTTCCTTACCTTGTGCTACCTCTTGAATGTTATTTAAGTGGATTTTCAAGTTTATATTACATATATTGATAACAATATCTTATTTCTAACATTATTGTATCCTGAAATACCGTCAAAGGTAACTTATAATATGATGTCAGTATATTTTGAAATCTTATAAACGATTAAACAAAAACAAATTCAAATACTTGGTAAGAGATTATAAACTTTCGAACAAGTTATAAACTATCTTAATTATAAGCTCAGCCAATCACCCTCTTAATCACCGGAATCTAAGAGCTCCAAATAGTCAAGCACTCATGCCGTCATAAAAGTTCGTTTTATTTTTCAATAATTTTTAGGGAAATTTACTAAAATCCCCCTAAAATAAATTTTATATCAAAAAAATCCATGATAATATTTTTCAATCTCAAAAACCCGCTATACAAACTTTTCATTTAAAAAACCCAAAAGTTAAGGCTAAAAACTTTTTTTCCACTAAATTACCCTTTATTTATTAAGTTAAGAATTGATCAGTTGATCTTTTCTATAGATTTTTTTTATTTCAAAATTTTCAATTGATAAGTTGAATAATAGAGATTTTTATTATTAGTAGTAATTATTTTTAATACTTTTATACAATTTTTTTTTATTTTACTATGATAATTATCTAGAAAATATATTTTTAGATTTTTTTAAGAAGATTTAAAATCTGAAAAATTTAAATTTTAAATTATATTTAGTCAATTATCAATTAAAATTTTCTAAATAAATAAATCTCTATACAAAACTACAACTAATTAAATTTTAGTCTAGAAGGCTAAGGGCAATTAAGTCCATAAATTTATTAACCATAAATCTTGGGCTTTTTGAAATGAAAAGTTGGTGGAATGGTTTTTTTGAATTGTAATTTTTTATCAAGGTTTTTTTTGCATATAAAAATTTATTTTAGGTTTTTTTTTTAGTAATTTTCCCTAATTTTTATTTCATTCTACGAAATGATAGCAAATTCTGAAAGATTATTTGGTTATCGTCCCAATATGATTTCACACATTGATGTATGTTGGAATCTAAGTGAAAGTGTGTAGTTGACACACTTTAGAGGAAAAATTCAAAAATTCCTCGTTGCTCAGATGTGAAATATTACTGAATATTATGAAACTACATTTCGAGTATATGTCGTTAGCATTTTGAATTTGTGTAAATGTGGGTATCCCACATTGGTTCAAAATCATTGAATATTTATATTTATATTTATAAATCATAAGTGTGAGAATATGTTTGAGTTTGACCATTGGGTCATCCAATTTATTGGAGAAATGGACGACTTATAGACTTTGGCCCAATTTCTTAAATCCTCACACCCAAGGTCCGGTGGACCAGACCATGGACCCGGGACCTGGGATCGGGCCTGTGCATGGGTCTTGGTTCTGGTCGTGGATCGGTCCGCCGTATTTATCTTTTTAGATAAAATTTTATTAAACTAATTATTTATTAATTAATTTAATTAAAAATCTCAAATATTTTGAACCGTTAGATTTCTTTCTTGATCAATGGTGATGATGAACGAACGCGATATAGTACCAGAACTATACGATCAATGGCCACAGTCGTGTGTTATGCAGTCCAATGGACTGTCCGTGTGCCAAAGCGCCAATGGGTGCTGTTTGGGCGCTGTTCATACTCAGTGGGTGCATGATGCACATGTCTGCACTGGAACGTCACCATTTGGGGGTGTAATTGCAACTTTTTGGTCAAATTGAATAGTTGTGACTTTTAACCCCCGACTTTTTGCTGTCTATAAATATAGCCGCCCAGAATCCGAAATTTTCTTCCCTTCAATCACTCTTTTCTCTCTTAGTACTTTTAAGTTCTAATTAGTAATTACAAAAACTTTCTTGCATAGTTGTTTGAAAACGAGAGTTCAAACAAGTCCTTTGTTTAATAGATTTGAGAATTTATAGTGGTATTATTCTCATCTTAAGTTGTTGTATCTTGGGAAACAAATTAACATATTTTGTCTCCACCAAGAGTGGGTCAATATTGTGTTAAGGAGAGCGAGTATTCTAAACTCATTGCATTGCCTTAAACAATTGTGTGTTGTGCATTTTCACCAACAGATTTAACACTATATTCTAGTGTTTTAAAAAATATCTATCGGAAGTTCTGTTCCACCACCACCAATGATGCCGCCAACACCAGCTATTCTTGTCGTTGCCCCCTTGTGGCACCGAGTGTTCCTCATGTCCCAGCTCATGGGAAAAAAATGGGAAAGTTCACGGGACTGACTTCAAGAGATGGAAACAAAAGATGTTGTTCTATCTCACCACTTTGAACCTTTTGAGGTTCTTGACGGAGGATGATCTGAAGGTATCTGAGGAGGAGACCGACAATCAATTGAGGATTGCGGTTGATGTATAGAATCAATGTGATTTCCTATGCAGAAATTACATACTCAATGTATTGGACGACACGTATATCATGTACGGGTCGGTCGAAATTGCAAAGGCTTTATGGGAGTCTTTAGATAAGAAATACATAACTGAGGATGCAATCTTGAAGAAATTCGTAATCGGGTAATTTCTGGATTTCAAGATAGTGGACTCGAAGATCTTAGCCAATCAAGTCCAAAAACTCCAAATCATTTTGCATGAGCTTCATGTTGAAGATATGGTTTCGAGTGAATCTTTCCAAGTGGCTGCTATAATTGAAAAATTTCCACCCGCTTGGAGGGATTTCAAGAACTATTAGAAGCATAAGCTAAAAAAGATGGGGCTTGAGGACTTGATCTTAAGGTTAAGAATTAAAGAAGACAATCAAACCTCTAACAAGAAGTCCGTGAAGTCGACATCACTGATGGCCAATCTATTCGAATCGAGTGCAGTGAGAAGCGAAAACTGTTAGGATTATGCCCTCCATGCCATAGAGGAATTAGATAATTAGGGCATTCCATTTATGTTGTACATGAAAGTGTTATGTGCCCAACAAGCCATTTGTTTGCTTGAACATTAACACTGTATCAGTCTTATCATTTCGATTATATCAAACCTATTACGGAAGGCTTCTTTATTGTTATAACTAGTGTTAGTATTGATAAAGATCGCATGGATTACATATAGTTAGGAAGCGGTCGGGATACATATGGAATGCTCTCAAAGACCGTAATCCTAAATCTGTTCCAAGTCATAGATGTTGTGAGATGTGGGATATCACTGGCCTCACCAAGACTTGTTCATGTGTGTAACTCTTCCAAGAGGTTGACATGTTCCATGTCAATGGCTAGTATAGCCAATACATGAATGAAGATCCATACGTTTATGGGATTGAACGGCCCCGCAAGGATTCCTCGTTGGTACTGTCGAACTTGGAGTTTTTCGGTTTTCGTATTGTGAGATAATCCCTAGACCGGAGATGTCATTGGAAAGGGTACTACCTACTCTGCTTTGATATGCACGTGCACTCTAGGAGAGTCATATTGTGTGTATGTTGGGTATAGTCTGGTAGTATAGCGGAACAATTGACAGTCGGAGGGGATTCATCCAAGGTCATGAGTACTCGGTATTTCCTATGTTGTTGAGTGAAACTGAATGATCAAAAAGTCTTTGACTAGAGCATTGTCTTATAAGAGGGATTGGTGATCCCTACTTAGAAGACCGGATCATTAGTTGAATCAACATAGTCATAGTTTCCGAGGCTATTAAGGTTTCCACCGTCGCCAAGCCCTAGGTCTTAGACGGAAAAAAGATGAAGGGATTCGACACACACAAAGATCAAAATTTGGATAAGTTTGCATTTTTCATTGTTAACATCTAGGAAGTTGTGGCGACGTTGCTAGACATCGAACCATGACCAATAGGTGCCTTGGGTTAATTGGTGAATTAATCCAAGGCCTAGTTAATTATTATGAATAATTAATCTAGCCTATGGAAGGACTTATTGCTAGCTTGTTAATGAGCCTAAGGGGTCACACACAATACTTAGTGTAGTACCTATTGGCTAGTTAATTATTTGTGAATTAATGGAGAGATTAATTAATTGGAATTAATTAATCGGGAAAAGAAGTAAATTAATTAAGTGGTCTTATAATTTAATATTAGATTATTAAATTGGGAAAGATTAATTAATTAATCAGTGGTCTAATTAATTAATATGTGAAAGAAGAAAGAAAGAAATATATATATACACGTGGGCGCATATATGTGTGTATAGATTTGGTGGAGGATTTTATCTTATTCACCAAGTCTATGTATATATATATATATTTAATATAGGGATAATTGCATAAGATCCCCCTGTGATAAGCGAAATCTGTGCCAAACTCCCTTATGTTTTGCTTTTTGCGAGGCGCCCCCTTGTGTTCCATATTATTCTGCATACTCTTCCTTTTTTGATTTTTTTGGTATTTTTTCCATCATAAATATTGTAAATCCAACCGAAATTAAATTATTTGCTTATTCTAAACATGTAAGAGGCGAAAATGCATTTGGATTGACATTTATGATGAAAAAACACAAAAAAAAACCAAAAAAGGGAGAGTATGCAGAATATAATGGAACACAAGGGGGCGCTACACAAAAAACTTATCACAGGGGGGTTTGGCGCAGGTTTCGCTTATCACAGGAGGATCTTATGCAATTATCCCTTTAATATATCTGTTCTATAATATATTTGGTAGGATCTATTCTAATTAATTAGGTAACTAATTCATATGCAAAGATCTTTTAAATATATATTAGGATAATTATTGTAGATATGGAAAGATCTTATTTGATAAGATATGGTATATTTGATATGATATCAAATATATGGAAGTATCTAATTAGTTTGAAAGATTTCCAATTAATTAAGGAAGAGAGTTTGAGAAAGAATGGAACATATATATACATATATACACGCCTTTTTGGGTAAGTGTGAACACACACACTAAGTGTGTATGTGCTTGTAGGGCGTGTATATGCCCTATATATATGTGTGTGGTGTTGTTTTAATCAATGAATTAATCAATCACTCAACCAATTAAGTTACTCTCGAGAGTTTTTCATAAGATAAAAACAAGAGTTTTAAGTTTTAATTATTTCTCTCCATCTCTTCCACCTCTTTCACAATAAATTTTTCCTACTCATGTGTTGAGTACGAAGAACACCAAAATATATTCCTACCCATTTCTCATAAGCCAAGATTTGATATTCTCCTTGCTAGCACTGGTGGAGATAATCAAAGGTACGAGCAAAGGTGTGGATAAACTTAGAGGCGCAACACTTGGGGTGCTAGGGCAAATCTATCCGGAGAGGTGTAGCAAGGAGTTGCTTAAAAAAATGTTGCTGCTTTTTGGTCTTCAAGAGGTAAACATGAGAAAACTTATCTCTAGGATAGTTTTGAATCCGATGGTACCATGTCTACCTAGCCCTAATTTCGGAGATGTCACTTTATTTTTTAAATTTATAACTTTTGCTGCGCTGGCGTCTCCGGGGGTTTGTACCGAGATCCCAATAGTACAAACTCTTATTCATTAATAAAGGAATAGTTTTCGTTCATATCAACCTTGATGACATTAATATAAGTATTGAACAAACAAGTCCTATGTAATTAAGAGAGAGCTTCTACTCCTCAATGGTCTGAGGAGATTGGACACTAGAAGTATCAGTTTCTTGTTTACTTAAACCAGAGTTCACAAGTCGACGAGTCTTAATTGGGCATTAAGATCAGACTTGTGTGACGTAAGCTTTGACAAGGAGTGTCAGGCGGTCACTTTGGATGGTGGGAGCTTGGTCATAGATATGTCAATGGAATTGACATATTCGAACACGGCTCGCCGTAATTCAATCACATGTGCATTTATTCTTGGATAGTCAATGATTGAATTATTGGTCGTGGTAGAATGCGTGAGCCTTAGACCTGAGGATTCACAAAGATTAGACTTGTGACACTGAACAAGTTATTAGAGTAGTTAGATCCATTTCACCCTTTGGTGGGATCAACCTGGAAGTGAGGTTCAGAAGCACAAGTTGCAATTGTTTGGTGATTGCCAATAGGGGATTCACTGTCTTGGGTAGTAACGAGTTAATGTCTTGTGCAATCGTAGGTAAATGAAATTATAAGTCTTTGGCCAAAACAGGAGAACTAACTTATGTATAGTACATAAGGGTAGTTCAGTAATTTCATTTTACTATGATTCACGAAGATTAGACTTGTGACATTGAACAAGTTATTAGAGTAGTTAGATCCATTTCACCCTTTGGTGGAATCAACCTCGAAGTGCGGTTCAGAAGCACAAGTCGCAATTGTTCGGTGATTGCCAATAAGGGATTCACTGTCTTGAGTAGCGAACCTCAAAGCCATTATGAAAAGATGGATAGTGCCAGATCTATCATGTTGCGCGTAGAAGAGCTTTTTGGAGAGCACGGTCAGAACGTTCGATACTATTTATTAAATGAGCTCTTCAACATGAAGATGAAAGAATAGGAAGATGTGTCTGAGCACATCCTTAAGATGATTTCTTTGTTAGAGAAATTGAAGTCTCTAGATTATTACATCGATTTTCATCTTCAAGTAGACCTCATTCTTCAATCTCTCCCCAGATCCTTCTCAGCATTTGTCATAAATTTTGATATGAATGACATTGAGGGATCATTGGTAACACTGTTGGACAAGCTAATTAAACACAAGAGGTCATGGGGACCATATAGTGTGCCTGTAGCAGGACCACTAGAAGTGTCTAAATTAGTAGGTTGTATCAGAAAGGAAAGACCTAGTGTCATTCAAAGGTTCAAGGGATATAGGAGCAAAAGGATGGATGTATGCTTTCTTTGCAAAGAGACTGATCATTGGAAACGTGACTATCCAACATTGAAAACAAAGGCATCTGCAGGTATGGAACTCTATGTTTTGGAAACTAATTGCTCTATGACTGTATTCTCCACTTCATGGATTCTAGACTCAGGAGCTAGTGCTCATGTCTGTGTTTTGAAACAGGATCTGGAAAGAAGTAGGAGGCTTGAAGAGCAAGTGATGATCCATGTAGGCAGCGGACATAGTGTGACAGCTACTCATATAGGATCCACCTCATTATCTTTATCTATTGGACATTTACTAGTTTTGGATGATTGCCTTGTTTTGCCTAGTGGGCTTAAAAACATTTGTTCCATTCCTGTATTAGCTAGACTTGGATACGATTTTCGATTTTTGAACAATGTTTGCAATATTTATTTTAGAAATAATTTTGTTGGCTCTGCATCTTTAGTAGATGGTTTATATTACTTGAATGTCTAAAATAGATATATTGTGAATACAATCACCAAGAAACGAGGTATGTTTGGGACAAACCAAAGACTCATCTGGCACTTGAGACTAGGTCATGCTGGAGAATACAAGATTCACGAACTTGAGAAAAATGGGCTTATAAGAACATTTGGATCGGACCCACTCCCCACTTGCGAGTTTTGTCTCAAAGGCAACATGACTAGGTTACCCTTCATAAGGCATTTTGAACGAGCCAGTGAAGTCCTTGGTTTAATACATACTGACGTTTGTAGGCCTTTCGGGGAAGTGGCTCGTAAAGGTTTTCAATACTTTATTACATTTACTGACGACCACTCTAGGTATGGTCTTGTATTCCTAATGAAGCATAAGCCTGACTCTATTGAATGGTTCAAAGAGTTCAAGGCCTTGGTTGAAAACCAAACTGAAAAATGTATTAAAACACTACGATCTGATCGAGGTAGAGAATATATGAGTGCCGAATTTGGTGAGTTCTTAATTGAACATGGAATTGTGTTGCAATTGACTCCTCTTGCAACTCCACAACTGAATGAGGTAGCCGAATGACGAAATAGAACACTATTATATATGGTTTGATCGATGATCAGCTACACTGATCTTCCCATATCTTTGTGTGGCTATGCATTGCTCACAGTAGCCCACATCTTGAACTGGTGTCCATCTAGGTCTGTTCCTAAAGCTCCTAATCAGATATGGATTGGAAAGACGCCTAGTCTTAAACACATTAGGATATGGGGTTGTCCAGCCTATGTGAAAAAGATAAAGATGGAGAAATTGGATGATAGATCTTTAAAAGGTCAATTTTTTGGTTTCCCAGAAGATTCTGTGGGATATCTTGTGGCCTACATGCATACTTTTTTAAAGACGAGTTCGTTCGAGAAGGCGGTGCAAGAAGAAAGATTGTTCTCGAAGAACAAAATGAAATCTCTTTAGAGACCACTATTCAAGAGACTCAAAATTAACCTAACCAAACCCAACTACCATCGCGTAGATCGAGTAAAGTATCTCATCCGCCTGATAGATATGGTTATCTGCTACACAGAGAGAGAGCATAATTTGTATGCCCTAGAACAAGAAAACTATGGAGATGATCCCTCAACTTTTGAGCATGCGATGGAGGATATAGATTCTGCGAAATGGCTTGAGGCTATGAAGACAAAGATGGATTCACTGTCCTTGAACCAAGTCTGGACTCTAGTGAATCTCCCTAGGGGTATTGCACCAATAGGATGCAAGTGGATCTATAAGAGAAAGATTGGTCCAGATGGCAAGATCGATACCTTTAAAGCTAGACTTGTGGCAAAAGGGTATAGTCAAAAAGAGGGTACTGACTATGAGGAAACCTACTCTCCCGTTGCCATCATCAAATCCATTAGAATTCTGTTTGCAATAGCCACACACCTAGACTATGAAATCTGGCAGACGGACGTGAAGACCGCATTCCTGAATGGATACCTCAAGGAGGACATCTATATGGAATAGCCCAAAGGTTTCGTGACCAATGAAGATTCTCATAAGGTGTGTAAATTGAATACATCAATTTATGGACTTAAACAAGCATCGCAGAGCTAGAATCTTTGTTTTGATGAAGAAGTTCAGAACTATGGCTTTATCAAGAACGAAGATGAACCATGCGTTTACAAGAAATCTAGTGCGAGCAAATTATCATTTTTGGTTCTAAATGTAGACGACATTCTACTAATAGGTAATGATATAAGCTTGTTGATTTCAGTCAAAATGTGGTTCTCAAGCACGTTCTCCATAACACGTTCTCCATGAAAGACTTAGGAGAAGCGACCTATATCCTTAGAATTCGCATCTTCAGGGACAGAGCAAATAGGAAAATAGCTCTCTCCCAAGCCCTCTATTTGGAAAAGGTTCTGAAAAAATTCAGAATGGAAGATTCCGAGAGAGGCCTCTTGCCTATAAGACATGGACTCCATCTCTCTAAATCGATGAGTCCTCAAAGTGAGGATGATCGTAAAAAAATAAATGAAATCCCCTATGCATCAGTAGTAGGGAGTCTTATGTACGCTATGTTATGCACGAAATCGGACATTGCCTATGCTGTGAGTGTGGTAAGTAGGTTTTAAGCTAACCCAGGGAAAAAGCATTGGATTGCTGTGAAGTGTATCCTCAACTTCTTGAGAATAACTAAGGATATGTGTTTAACATATGGAGACGGGGAACTGAAAAGTGTAAGGTTATACTGACTCTGACTTCTAGTCGGATACCGATGACCGTAAATAACCATCGAATTTTGTATTTACTTTAAATGGTGAAAAAGTTTCAAGCAAAGCACGATGACTGACTCAACCACCGAAGCTGAGTACGTGGCTCCCACAGAGGCTGCCAAATAGGCTGTTTAGATAAGAAGTTTGTGGCTGAACTTCAAGTGGTTCCTAGCATGGAGCTCCCATTACCACTATTCTGTGACAACAATGGAGCCATCGCGCAGGCCAAGGAACCCAGGTCTCACAATAAATCCAAACACATTGAGAGAAGATACCACATCATTAGAGAGATCGTTGCAAGAGGCAACATCGCCGTGCCGAGAATAGATTCAGCAAATAACGTTGCTGACCCACTGACCAAGCCACTATCACAGGTGGTGCTAGAATGACATCTTGAGAAGATGGGTATTAGATACTTTAGAGATTTGCATTGAGTGCAAGTGGGAGATTGTTAGGATTAAGCCCTCCATGCCATAGAGGAATTAGATAATTAGGGCATTACATTTATGTTGTACAAACTCTTATTCATTAATAAAAGCATGGTTTTTGTTCATATTAATCTTGATGGCATTAATATAAGTATTGAATAAATAAGTGCAAGGTAATCAAGAGGGAGCTTCTACTCCTCAATGGTCTGAGGAGATGGACACTAGAAGTATCGGTTCCTTGTTTACTTCAACCAGAGTTTGCAAGTCGATGAGTCTTAATTGGGCATTAAGACCAGATTTGTATGACACAAGCTTTGACAAGGAGTGTTAGTCGGTCACTTTGGATGGTGGGAGCTTGGTCATAGATATGTCAATGGAATTGACATATTCGAACACGGCTTTTCGTAATTCAATCACATGGGCATTTACTCTTGGATAGCCAATGATTGAATTACTGGTCGCTGTAGTGTGCGTGAGTCTTAGACCTGAGGATTCAAGATGATTGGACTTGTGATACTGAATGAGTTATTAGAGTAGTTAGATCCATTTTACCCTTTGGTCGGATCAACCTCGAAGTGCGGTTCAAAAGGACAAGTCGTAATTGTTTGGTGCTTGCCAATAGGGGATTCACTGTCTCGGGTAGTAACGAGTAATGTCTTGTGTGATTGTAGGTAAATGAAATTATAAGTCTTCGGCCAAAGCAGGAGAACTAGCTTATGTATAGTACATAAGGGTAGTTCAGTAATTTCATTTTACTATGATTCCCTGAAGCACAACATCGAGTCCTATGAGTTTGACATATTCCATGACTCTTACTCGATCGAGATATTACAGTGAAGGGATTATACTTACATGGTATCTGTGACCTAAAGGTTTGTATTGATCCATTCATTTCAATTGCGTTTCGATGTGAGTCCATGTGACTGACTTAGTGACACTCAAATCCTTTGTTTCCTCCCAATGCCAATTGAAACGAATCTAGAGAGTCACGCTTAAAAGGAATTGAGCAAAGAGAATTCTTTCGTTGTCAAATACATAAAATTGGTAATTTGTTATTTGATGAGCAAATTCATTTATTTGATTAATGGAAATAAATTAATAATAAATAATTAGATGTATGTATTATGAACACATTAATTTATTTGATTAATTAGATTAATGGAAATAAATTAATTATAATAAATAAATAGACTTATTTATTATACTTACCCATTTATTAAATAATTAGATTATTTAATATGGAGGAATATTAATTAGAATTATATTTTAATTGGATTAAAATATATTAGACCTAATTAATAATTGGACTAAGTTGAAAGTCAACTTAGCCCAGTAATAATATAATGAGGCGCGTGTGTGGCGTTTTTGAAGGAGTTGGATTGGCTCGGGGAATTAGTTAATCCCAAGCTCATCACTCCTTATAAATACTTATCACTGGTTCAGTCAAAACCTAACTATCAGAATTAGACTTGACAACAAAGAAAGAAGAGAAAAATATTCTCTCCTCCCCTTAGTGAAGTCGTCGGCCATAGTGGTCTAAAAGTGGGCATTTTTCTTCGAAGCTCGTTCCGGCGTGATATCTAGAGGCAGAGGTTTTGAATTACTGCTATCCGGAAGATCAAGAATTTCATCGAAATCGAAAGGTTAGGAAAAAAGGATGAAATTAGATTTCACTTTCATGCTTAATTTTTGAAAGTAACATGAAAAAATTTTTAAAACCCAAAAGTGATCCAATTGTGAATCCGGATCTGTTTTTATCGTTTCCGCTGCGCATGAATACAGGATTCACAACAAAAACAATCTTGCACTAATTAGTTAAAGGGAAGAAAGGCTAAGAAGTGAAAGTTAAAAGAAAACTGCTTCAATTGTGGGAAATCTAGCCATAAATCTACGAATTGCAAGTGGCCAATGAAGCATCAAGCAAATTAGGCCGAGGAAGATGTCAAGGGCAACCAATTCCCCATTGACTTGTCGGATATCGACCTTACTGCCATTGTGTTTGAATCCAACTTGGTAGATAACCCGATTTAGTGGTTTGTCGACACCGAGGCTACTCGTCATATTTGCTTCGAGAAGGCGATGTTTTCCTAGTACCTTCTGATCAGTGGTCGAAAGTTGTTCATGTGAACTTCTACACCTAACTTGTGGTTGGACTTGGCAAAGTCGTGTTCAAGATGTCTTCGGGATAGGAGTTGACTTTGGTTGATGCGCTAGACGTCCCGGACATCCGAAAGAATCTGATCTCATGAGCAAGACTAGTTAAGGTGGGTTTTAAGTTAGCATTTGAGGCTGAACGTGTTGTACTCACTAAGCATGGGATATTTGTAGGAAAAGGTTACTTTGATGAGTGCCTTTTCAAGATGAATGTAATTATGCCATGAAAAGCAATAAAATCCAGTCTCCTTCTTATTTGATTGAGCATTCTGATTTATGGCATGTTAGACTAAGACATATAAATTTAAATACTCTATGTAGACTTGTGAGATTGAATTTATTACCATCTTTCAAAATGAATGATCAACATAAATGTGGGATTTGTGTTAAAGCTACATTACCAAAAGCTCCGTGTCATTCCATAGAAAGAAACACCAAACCTCTAGGACTTATTCACAGTAATATCTATGATTTGAAGTTCGTGTAAACTAGAAATGGTAAGAAATACTTCGTTACATTCATAGACGATTGCATATGTTATTGTTACGTTTGTTGGGATTCATCATAAAAACGCAGTGGAAGCATAAAACAAGGTAAATCCCAATGGTGGTCATCTTTGATTTACATGTTCAAATCAAGAAATTGCTAAAAACTTACGCTTTGAAGCGAAGTGGTTAGAGATCCAGGCTCTTCAAAATTCTTCTCTCTTTTTCCCTGGAGGGCAACGACTAGTGTAGGGAGAAAGAAGGGAGTTCTTCTTTTCTACAATATTGGCATAGAATAATGACTTAGCTAGGTTAAAGTCTTAAGTCATATGTATTTAAACAAAATACAAAGACCTAAGCCGATTGACTAACTTAGAGCGCAAGACAAGCCCATTTGGGCATGTATCACACACGCATGGACTCGACTGGCTTAGTCTTATTCTCTTCTTCTAATTAATTATTTTATAAAATAAAATTAATTAATTAATACCAAGAATTAAATTTATTAACTTATTTCTCCAAGAAATTAAGTAATTAAATACCAAGAATTAATTTATTAATTTATTTCTTCATGAAATTAATTATTTAATTAATTATACTTTTAATTAACTATCCAACTAATTCATCTAATGAGTTAATTAATAATATTCAATTTATCCAATAAATTAAATAATCTAAAGCCTTGTAGAATTATTCCCATCATTTTTCTCTGTTATTCTTTACAGTGTGACTCTTGAGGTTCGTCTCATTTGACAATGGGAGGAGACCAAAAGATATTGGTAACACCTAGCCAGTCACGTGGTCCACATCGTAGCCCGAACGCGATCAAATGGATGTATCATTCTGAAACCTTTCCAATTGTGAATACCGTATAAGTATGATAAGTCGTGAATTTGCATGTTTTCAAGCCAGATATTCGTATGTTTTAGATTGGTTTATTCATGATTTTATGCCACATATGCATTTAAAATGTTTGTTAAGTGAATACATGGTGACAATAATTGCAATCAAGGAAAATGGTGAAAAACGTATGAAGAAGAAGATTTCAGCTATAAAATAAGTTTCTGCATTCAACGTTCGAATGTGAAGATTGTGACGTTCGAACGTGAAGGTCAAAGTTCAAAGTCAAAGTCAAAGAAGTCAAAAGTGGTCAACATCCGAACGTGGGATTTGTGACATTCGAACGTCGGGCTCGACTGAAGAGAATCTAGAAAGTTTTATACCTAGTTCAAGTTGGAGTCTTCTATTCCCCTCATATAAATACCAAATCAGTCTCTCACTTAGGGTTCGACTTTTTACACAATTTTACACACTTTCAAGAGTAAGAAGAAGAGAACAAACCATAGAAGATCATCATCAATCATAAGGAGTTTCTTATTCTCGGATTCATATTTGTTTATGAATATTTATCTTTTCCTTTGTATTTTTCTTATGGTGATTATGAACTAAATGCTAGATTTATGTCCTTGAATTCCATTAGAGTATAAGAAAAAATAAGGACATTTTGATCATGTAATTGTTATTCTTTATTTTAATAAAAGGCTCATTAGTAATTTACTTTATTGTTGGCATTTATATATAGTAATCATATATAAGTCCATGCACACTAGAATTAACTCTCTATGACACTAGAGGAGTTCAATACTTGTGTGCTAAATTGGTTCGCAAGCCAAGGATTCCCCACTGGGAATTGAAAATCACCAAGACTTGTATAATATGAGTTTTGACGAGAGATAATCACTATGGAGTAATGAAGAACTCATATTATAGGTGCACTGATGGAGGTCATAGCACTTGAACATAACAAGTCCTGTCACTTGAATTTCACTCTTTGACAGTCAATGACAGAATTGATTAAATTGTAATAGGTGTGTCTAAACTTTTGACCTGAGGAATCAAGCTGAAGATATACTTGTGACGTTAGGTTAGTCATTAGAGTAGTTAGACCTAATTCACCCATTGGTGGGGTCGACCTCGAACTGCACTAATGGGCAAGTAGTAGTCTTAACTGATATCCAAGATGAGATTGGTTCTCTTAACTGATATCCAAGATGGGATTAGTAGTCTTAACTGATATCCAAGATGAGATTAGTTCCCTTGTAAATGAACGAGATATTATCTTACGCATTTATAAGTAAGTTATATCTAAAGTCTTTGGTCAAAGCATATGAGCTATTTGAGAAAGACCCAAATAGGAAACGTTGCTGATCTAGACTTATTATAAATAAAACATAAAGTCAAGTCTATGAGTTTGACCTAAACCATGACTCTTACTTGACTGGGATATGGGAACGAAAAGTTTATATTCACACAAAAATTACAATAGGAAAGGTTTATAATGATCTAAATCATTTTATCTTATTTGAGGTACGATTTGGGCCACATGACTGGCTAGGCGTTACCCCACATCCAATGGAATCCTCCCATTGCCAAATAAAGATGGACCTAAAGAGTCACGCTTACAAAGAGAAATTGAATGAATTTTTTGGAGTATTTCTTATAGCAATATTTTAAGTATTTGATACTTAAAAGTATTTATTGAATAAATAAAATTGATTATTTGGATGAATAAGTTAATTCATTTATGGAATTAATTAATTTATTATTTCTTGGAGAAATAAAATTAATTAAATGTCTAATCAATAATTTAATTAGTTTAATTAATTGAATTGAATTTAATAATTAAATAAAAGATTAGATTGGACCAAAATTGATGCACTATGAGGCATATCCATAGTGCCTGGGTCGGCCACTATAGGATGCCCTTCATGGGCTTTTGAGTCCAAGGGTTTTGACTTAAGTGATATAAATAAGTCACTTAATTAAAACCCTACAAAACACAAGTCATAACACATTTGAGCTACAAGAAAAAGAAAAACACTCCCTCCTTTCTCTCTCAGTAGCCGTCGGCCTCCTTGGTCAAGAAGAAGGAGTTTTTCGTTCAAGTTTTCCGGTGACACAATTAAGAGTCAGCGCAATTGTACTGCTAAGATCAAGAATCAATTAATCGGATCAATTCGCAAAAGAGGTGAAGATTTCAAAAGTTTGAAGAAAGTTAGATTTCTCCAACCACTTCGCTTCAACGGGTAAAGTGTCAAAATCTTCCTTTTACATACGTGTGCTAAAACCCTGGGTTGATCCTATTATTGAGAAATCTATGAAAAAATTCGTTATACCCTTTCTACCACGTCTTATTAATTTTTCCCAACACTAAATTCTTAGACTAAGGCCATGTGAATGCCAAATTGAGATGTTTGATATACAAAATTTATTTCTTTGTGTTAATTCTATGGTTGCTATGTATTTTGATTTTGGGCTTTTATTCCTTACATATGCTTAATCAACATGTGTTTGCTAAATTGCCTAACTTAGCCATACAAGAGAAAATAAGTTAGGGATCAAATGAATCAAAACATAACATGTAAATAGGAGTTGCCATAGATATAGATAAAGACTTCCGGGTGTAGTTAGCCAATTTTTCCGGGGAAATTCTAGCATGTTAATGCATGCTTGTTAATTAGACCTTCATATAGGGGTATAAAAGAGCCGAGCTCGAGCCGAACCTGGCGATTTTTCCAAGCTCGAGCTCGTGCTCGAGCTTGTCGAGCATTGTCTTAAGAGCTCGAGCTTGAGCTCATGGCTTGAAAAAATAGCTCGAGTCGAGCCCTGGCTCGAGTTCCTGGGCTATTCTTGCCCATTTTATTTGCAGCAGGAAGTTGATACCTTCAATTCCTTTTAAATGGCCGAAAATGAAAAGGAAAATAATAAAATATTCAAGGAAAAAAACTCATTTCTATTGCCAAAAAATGTTCATTATCAAGTGAAAAATAGAAAATGTGAAAATAAAATAATATAATTCTTATTTAAAAAAAGAGATTCTTAATTTTGAATAACCAGAAAGAAGGTGGAGGTGAACCACTGGTGGCTTCAAGCGGTGGCGGCGATTTTGCACGGTGGAGGTGGCTTAGCTTCACCAGATGGTGGTAAAGCTTCGAGAACAACGAAATGGTTATAGTGATGTTGGTGGGGCTTTAGTCTTCACCATGACGTAGAGGCGACGCGGGCTGAGGCGGAGGGGTTAAGGGTTGGGTTGAGGCGACGCTAGTGGTGGTGGTGATTTTTTGGCAGCAATATGGCTAGGGTTCTGGTTTCCCCATTTCTCATGCTGAAAGTTTGGTAGAGTAGAGAGAATTTCTGTTCATGTGAGAAAAGAGATATGAATCTGATATAATTCACCTCAATTTTGAATTATTGTTATTAAATTATTAATATAGTTAATATAATAAAAATAATTATATTAAATATAGAGAAGCTCGTGATCTGGCTCACGAGCTTCTAGCAGAAGAAAAATGGCTCGAGCTAGAGTTGGGTTCTATTCGAGCCGGCTCGACTCAACTTACTCCCCTACTTTCATATAGAGATATTTTGAGAGCCATTAATCAAGTATAGAATTGTTATCACGAGACTGTTAATATCAATTAAGAAATCTCCTACCACAGCAGCAATAGTCTAATAACTTGAAGAACAACATCTATATAGATAACAAATCAATTTGTGTCAATGCATATGTCTTAGTTGCCTTTATCATTTTATTTAGTTTACGTTTCAACTTATAATCTTTACAATTCTTTACTTTATTTTAATTTTTCTTGTTTTGAAATATTTTAATTTCTAAAATACGAGTCTTTGTGGGATCGACTTTCCGGACTTAAAATCCACTTTTACTACTTGCACGATCAGTCCTTTTGCTGTCCACACATGTTAGCTTTTTGAGTGTTAAAGTATAAACTTTTTGTTCTCGTGTCCCAGTCAAGTGAGAGTCATGGTTAAGTCGAACTCACTAAACTTGACCATATGCATTAATTATAATAATACTAGATCACTGAGTTTGCTTTTGTGCCTGACATAAGCAACTCGAATGCTTTGGCCTAAGACTTTGGTCTCCATTATCTATAATCACATATGACACATTCTCGTTCACTTAAGAGAGAATAAATCCTATCTTAGTAATCAATTAAGACTACCACTCGCCTATCAAGTTACATTTCGAGGTCAACCCCACCAACGGGTGAATTGGGCTGACAACTCTAATGACAAATTTGATGTCACGAGTGCATCTTCTGCCTGATTCCTCAAGTCCTGGGTTTACTTATACCTATCACAAATAATCTGTTCTATCATTGACAGTCACATAGTGAAAACCCATATGAGAAAACCGATGCGAATCATGTTCGAACACATCAATTGTACTGATGTGTCTACAATATAAGATCACATTATCTCTTAGTATCCGACTGGGAATTCCATGTCAAAGCTTAGGTTATACGAGTTTACTGAGTCTTTATTACCTATTTAAGACTACTTATTACTTGAGAACGTATTAAGTAATCAAGACTAATCTCTCTACTGCCTTTCTTCCTATCTCATAAGAAGTAGAGAGATTGAATTGATTACATGGACAATATGTTGCACACTACTTACAGATGCTAATATGATTTGCATGAAAATAACTAAAACTCTTTTTATTATAATTAAAATAAGTCAATTACAAATTGAATGCCCTATACATATTATCCTCTTCGGCTGAGGTCATAATCCTAACAATCTCCACTTGCACTCAATACCACTCGTTGTGGTATCTAATACCCATCTTTTCCAGGTGTCGATCGAGAACACCTGTGATAGTGGTTTGGTGAATGGGTCAGCTATGTTGTTAGCTGAAGCTATTTTCTATACTGGAATCTCTCTTTTGTCAACGATTTCTTTGATAATGTGGAATCTTCTCTCAATGTGTTTTAACTTATTGTGAGACCTTGGTTCCTTGGCTTGCGCTATCGCTCCATTGTTGTCACATTACAGTGGCAACGAGAGCTCAGCACTAAGAACCACTTGAAATTCTCTAAGAAACTTTCTTAGCCAAATGCTTCCTTGAGATAGCCACATAATTTGTTTCATTGGTGGAATCAGCGGTTGTACTTTGCTTGAATCATATTCTTAGTCCTCTTCAGGTACTTTAGGATATTCTTCACAGCTATCTAGTGTTTCTTATCCGGATTTGCCTAAAATTGACTTACCAAGCTAACTGCGTAGGTAATGTCGGGTCTTGTACACAACATTGCATACATCAAGCTACCCATTGCAGATGCATAGGGTATTGTACTCATCTCTTTTCTATCTTCCTCACTTTGAGGACACATAGATGTTGAGAATTTATCCCATGTCTCATAAGTACGAACTCTTTATTAGAGTCTTCTATCTTAAATCTCTTTAGGACCTTCTCTAAGTAAAGGGCTTGGAAAAACCCTATTATTCTATTCGTTCTATCTCTATATATAAGAATTCCTAGAATGTAGGTAGCATCTCCCAAGTCTTTCATGAAAAAGTACTCGAAAGCCATTTCTCGATATTGATCAGCATTCCCACGTCGTTTTCTGTAAATAGAATGTCATCTACATATAATACTAAGAATGAGATGTTTCTCCACTAGTCTTCTTGTAGACACAGAGCTCATCTTCATTTTTTTATGAAGCCAAAGAATGAGATATTTCTCCACTAGTCTTCTTGTAGACACAGAGCTCATCTTCATTTTTTATGAAGCCATATCCCTTGACTACTTCATCAAAATGCATATTCCAGCTCCCTTGACTACTTCATCAAAATGCATATTCCAGCTATGAGATGCTTTCTTGAGTCTATAGATGGATCTCTCAAGCTTGCACACTTTATAGATATATGTCTCGGATGCAAAAACCTTTCAACTGTTCCATATAGATATCCTCTTCGTGGAATCCATTAAGAAAAGCAGTTTTGACATCTATCTACCATATCTCATAATCTAATTGTCCTGCTATGGCTAACAGAATTCTAATGGATTTAATCATAGCTACTAGTGAAAAGGTCACCTGATAGTCAATTCCTTCTCTTTGACTATATCCTTTTGCCACTAGCCTGACTTTATAGGTGTCAACCCTGCCATCGGTACCAATCCTTCTCTTGTAGATCCATTTGCATTCTATAGGTACTATACCATCAGAACGATCTACTAGAGACCAGATTTGGTTCGAATGTATAGAATCCATCCCTGTTTGCATTGTTTCTCGTCATCTCGCAGCATCAATATCTATCATTGCTTGATCATAAGTGGAAGGATCATCTCTTTGGCTTCCTTCTACTATAGCGTGGAGTCATAGCTTCCTCTACAGTAGATAGCGATACCTCTCAGATTGATAAGGTACTCTAACAGATCTCCGCGGATGTGGTTGTGCTACTATTTGATCAGTTCTTGATTTTTATATAGATGTGTCTTTAGGAGTTTCATTTTGTTCTTCCAGAATAATCTTTGTACCTGCTCCACCTTTTCGAATGAACCCGTCTTTGAGAAAGTGGTCCGAAAGGGCTACAATGATTCTCTAATCATCATTCAAATAATAGAAGAATCCCATTGAATCTTCAGGATATCCTTGTTAGGATTATGCCCTAAATGCCAATGAGGAATTAGATTGTATAGGGCTTTTATATTAATGTTGTACAATCTATATCTATGGAACAAAAGGCAATTTTATATTTCTTCATATGAATCTTAATGACATTAATAAATATTGAATATTTAAGTCTCAAGTAATCAAGAGAGAGCTTCTACTCCTTAAGGATTATGGAGATGGATACTAGAAGCATCAATTCCTTGCTTGTTTAAATAGGGTTAGCAAGTCGAAGAGTCTTAATTGAGCATTATAACCAGACTTGTATGACACAAACTCTGACAAAGAGTGTCAGCTAGTCACTAGGGAATGGTGGGAGCTTGTACTGTAGATATATCTATGGAATTGATATATGCGAACATGGCTTGCCGTGATAGTCAATGGAATTGATATACTGTAGATATATCAATGGGTATTTACTCTGTGATAGTTAATGATCGAATTACTAGTTACAATAGTGTGCTTGAGCCTTAGAACTGAGGAGTCACGAATATTTTGATTGTGACACTAAACTTGTTATTAGAGTAGTTAGATCCAATCCATCCTTTGGTGGGATCGACCTCGAAGTGCGATCTAAGTGGGCAAGCAGAAATTATTAGGTGACTGCCAATATGGGATTCATTGTCTTGAATAATAAATGAGTTAACATCCGGTGCAATCATAAGTAAATGAAATTATAAGTCTTTGGCCAAAGCATTAAATGAAAATATAAGTTTTTGGCCAAAGCAGGAAAACTAACTCGTGTGGAACACGAGGGATAGTTTGGTAATTTTATGTTACATTGATTTATTGAGCACAATATTGAGGTATGTGAGTTTGACACATTCCATGACCCTCACTCGATCGGGATGTTACAGTGAAAGGCTTATACTCACATGGTACTTGTGATATAGAGGTTTGTATTAATTAAATCCTTTTAATCTCAATTGAATTTCGATGTGAGTCCACGAGACTGGCTAGGTGACATTCATATCCTTGGTTTCCTCTCATTGCCAATTGAGACGAACCTAGAGAGTCGCGATTTCAAGGAATTAAGCGAAGAAAGTCTCGATTTATCAAATAAGGTTAAATAGGTAATTTGTCATTTGATGGACAAATTAATTTATTTAATTAATTAGATTAATTAAAATAAATTAATATTAATAAATAATTGGATTAATTCATTATCTTCCTATTATCCTAAATTAATTATTGGATTAATTAATTTAGTTGATAATTAATTAATATCATATATTAATTGGATTAAAAATATATTGGATTTAATTAATAAGTGGACTAAGTTGAAAGTCAACTTAGCTCACCAAGGAAGGAAGTAGGCGTGTATAATGGGATGAGTGGGCTTAAGAAATTAGTCAATTCTAAGCCCATCATCTCATTTAAATACACAAGACCTATTAGAAAAACCTAACTTAATCATTCATAACTCTATTGCATAACAAGGGAAGAGAAAATTACTCTCCCACCTCCACTATAGCCGTCGGCCATCACTGGTTCAGAGGAGGTGGATTTTTCTTCAAGCTTTATTCTGACGTGATATCTAGAGAGAGGGATATAGGATTGTTGCTATCCTTGAAGTTAAAGAATACGAATTCTACAACAATTCTAGTAATTCGATGAAATTCGATTTCATCTTTTATTTTTGTAAAATCGTTAAAGCCCAAAAGTGACCCGACTTGTGAATCTGATATGTTTTTATTTCCGCTGTGCAGGAAACAGGATTCACAACAATTCTATGAAGCATCCCTTTAGGGATCTAGCCTCCAACTTTAGTACTTTTGTCTTCTTGACATAAGCAGGGCATTCCCAAATCTTAATGTGATTAAGACTTGGTTTCTTTTTATTCCACATCTCATGTGGAGTTGGAACAGATTTTGAGGGACATTTGTTCAGTATGTGAGCAGTAGTAAGGAGCGCATGACCCCATAATGAAATGGGTAAATTAGTAAAGCTGAGTATAGAACGAACCATGTCTAACAGTGTATGGTTTCTACGTTCAGCCACCTTTAGTTCTGGTTTCTCTAGTGGTGTTAGTTGTAACACTATGCCTTGTTCTATTAGGAACTCATCAAACTTAGCACTCATGTATTCTTTTCCACGATCTGATTGTAGAGCCTTTATATGTTGCCCAATTCGATTTTCTACTAGAGCCTTAATTCCTTTGAATTTCAAACGATTCAAACTTGTGCTTCATCAAGTATCTAGACCATATCTAGAATGATCATCAGTGAATGTGATGAAGTAGTAGAAGCCTCCATGGGCCATTTCTCCAAATGGCCTACAAACGTCGGTGTGCACTAATGCAAGAACTTGTGTGGCTCTTTCAAAAGTCCCAATGAAGGGAGATCTAGCCATCTTACCCATGAAACAAGCTTCACAAGTTGGATAGGAATCCGATCCCAATGGGCCTAAAAACTCATCTTTCTCCATCTTGTAGATCTTGTGTTCTCCATCATGGCCCAGTTTAAGATGCCATTTAAACCTTTGGTTAATTTCTAGACTACCACATTACCTGGTCATAGTGTTTACTACACAAGAATTCTAAAAGTTTAAGTAATATAATCCATTAATTAAAGAAGCACTGCCAACTAATTTATAACTGTAATAAATATTGCAATTCAAATTAGTAAAACGGAAATCATAACATTATAACAGTCTTAACTAAAACAGGAACATAATAATGTTTTTATGCCCCTGGGAAAAAACTAAAACATCATCTAAAGAAAGTAAATGTCCAGAATTTAAAACTCAAGAAGTCGATCTAATCCTAGTAGCTGCGACACTCCACTGCCTACTTTGATCAGCATCTCTTCTCGGTCCAACTTCCTAATTTGCTCCAGATCCTGATCCATGCAAAAACCATGAGCACTAGTTCCTAAATCCAGAATCCATGAAGTAGAAAAAAAGGGTCCTAAAGCAATTTATTTCAAAAATGTAAAGTTCTATACCTAATGCACCTTGGCCTAACTTAGGACAGTTCATCTTCTTAGGCCCCTTACTCATTTAAACAATAGGATCCCTATCCTTATCCTTTTGCACATGCCCCCTGGGCTCTAAGGCCACCAGACTGCTTCTTATTGATTGTCTTCTTCTTCTTCTTGTTCTTGAGTTTCGAAGAGCTAACCAAAGCAGTTTCGTTTCCCTTTGGTTCCAGTTGAGATTGTGTAGTAATCAACTTGTTCATTAGATTAGCTAAGTTGCACTCAATATTATTGCAGTTAAAGTTTATGACAAACTGGGAAAAGGAGTCAGGAAAAGATTGCAAGATAAGATTAGTAGAAGAGTGGGGTTCATGTTAAAACCGAGAGTTTCCAATCACTCGATCCTCGAGATTATTTTGAGGACATAATCTCCGATCTTATCTCCTTCTCTCATCTTGGCTTCGAAGAGTTCCTTCGATATCTCACATTGTGCAATGCAACTGTGTTCACCATAGAGCTCCACCAAGTGTGCTAGGATAACTCTTGCAGTGGTCATGTTTTCATGTGACCTCTGAAGCTTATTGATCATAAACTCCAGCATGTATCCTCTCACCAGGTTGTGATCCTTGACCCATTGTTTATGGGCTTGGACCTCTTTCTCACCGACACGTGTCCTGGTAGGCGCCGCTTGGATATCTGCATCCGACTTGTATCCCAATGACTCCATGTTGAGGACTATCCTCCAATTTTGGAGCCAGTCTACTTAATTGGGTCTAGTTAGGGTGTTCTTTTCGAGTAAAATTGAAACTGGGTTATTTGTCATGTTTGAAAGAGATAAACATGAAAATATTTGCAGAGAATAAACCAGATTTAATTTGTTAAATTTGTAATTGATTTGACCAAGAAAAAAAATAAGGACTTAATTTTAACTTGGCTTCTAATACATTTTTCGAGTCCTACACCCCCTATAGAAATCGGAAGTCGTCGTTGGCATCAACTCCGTAGTGGTAATTGAGTTTTTTAAATTATTAAGTAGGTTGCAACCCATATGATTTCTGGCCCACTAATGATTTAATGTGGTGTCTCACACCAATTTATCCAATAAATGTTTCAATATATTTTTCACATTGTTCAACTAGCCGCAACCCATGAACAATTTCTAAACTTGTGAACTACCTGAGTTCTTCCCCATTAAATCCCTTTAATTTAACATTTGAATTTCGCCTTGCAACACATACGATTTCTGGGGTGAAATATGCTTTGATTAAGGCATCTAATGCACTTAATAAAATTTTAAATTATTTCCAAATGTATAACCCCCACATACTAGGAAGCATTATACACCAGTTATTATTTTAATTTAATTAAGCATAGTGGAGGGAGAGGACGCCTAGCACCCTTACTAAATCGATATTATTAATTGGGAGAATTGAGTTCTCAGCGAATAATTTTTTTTTGTCTCACTTTGCATATTAATTATTTATATAACGCAATATCTAGATCATGCATGAGATATACAACTAATAAAACATGCTCATAAACAAAAATAAATAAATAAACCAACACACTCGATTATGAACTTTTCCTAGAGGGCCCGA
Source organism: Buddleja alternifolia (assembly GCA_019426215.1). Taxonomy (NCBI): domain Eukaryota; kingdom Viridiplantae; phylum Streptophyta; class Magnoliopsida; order Lamiales; family Scrophulariaceae; genus Buddleja; species Buddleja alternifolia. The sequence continues at coordinate 8,123,718 of CM033399.1, read as the reverse complement.
GTCAATGGGCCATCATAAAAGAAAGCAAGGCATAAAATGAAAAAACTAATCTAATCTTCATGGGCTCCTTGTCTCCAACGGTCTTCAAAAAACTATTCTATTGCAATGCTTTAAAAACAACATATATATCATTTCTAAGAAAACAATAAATTGGCTCAAAATTGGCCCTTACAATCCTAGGCTAAAAAATACATTGTTAAAAAAATTGCCGCAGTCCATGATCAATGTCACCATCACATAATACACGCTCACATTAAATAAAGCACTTATATTGATGATTATTAAATTTAGTCTAGCTAAATAGACCAATATAAAACTCTCAATTTTATGTATTTAATATCTTAATTAAAACCAATCTAGTCTATTAATTGACTTAGATATACAAAATTCTAAATTATGTACATCTACCTTTAATTAAAATATTTAGTCCAACTATATAAAATACTAAATTTTATACCTTATTATAATTAAAAGCCACATTTAAAGAAAGACTTATATTCAACCCAAAATTAATTATACTTCTCCAACAAAATAATTAATTTTCTCTGGTCAAAAATATAAATCTTTCGAATCGAGAAAGAATAATATTTAATCCAATATAAATTATTATCCTCGAAGGAAATCATTAATTAACCTTATTAAATATTTTATTCCAACTAATTTCATTTGGGCTCAATTTCATCAAATTCGGGTCACCATCCATTTGGCCCACACAGATTTAATAATTAGGCCAAAAACTAATTAATTAGAATTTTAATTTAATTAATTCCAATTGGCCTAATTTTAATTTAAATCCAAATCACTATCCCATTGGCCCATTTGGTTAAATTTATCTCAAACCCAAATTAATTAATAAGTCATCTTTTAGTAAATCTCCAATTGGGCTAATTATTAATTAATTTAGTTTATCATCCTTTTGATCCATCCAACAAATTAAAATCCAAAACGGGAGACACCAAAATTGACCCGTGCCCGCTTTAACCCGACCCCATTTCAGAATCGGTTCCAAGACCCAATCCATATGGCCGTGTGTTTGCTCGCCGCACCAGGCGAGTTGATGTATCCACATATCAATATTTACAGTTCACTTTTGAGCTCTCTTCAACTACCATTCTTTTATGGAATCATCTACTCACCTCCGTTCAGACATATCAATATTTACAGTTCACTTTTGGTATACAAAAGCTATGAATTCATTATAAGTTTTTCTCTTTAGCATTAAGTATCATTTTCCCTTTTTGCCATGATTAGGATTTGTTTGTTCCTTTCGAGTTAAATTATAGAAATGGGAATCCCCAACTCATTAGTCGATTAGAGGGAGATTATATGCATTAGTTACATTTAGGCTCATGTCAATGACAATAAGGGAGTAGTAGTTTAACTTATGATCTCTATTTGTGGGTTCATTTATAGAAACTACTTGGACTCAGAGTCCCAAAAGTCAATATCATCAAATGTAATATTACCTAATTAGATTCCACATGTACAGATTGTATTAATTATATTGAGATCTAAAGCTCAAGTCAAGACTCAGCCTAAGAACCATTCACATACATGTATAGTCATATTAATGTTATTGTATGAGCTCATTTTCGGCCTAACATGCACAAAACTTAGAAGAAGAATAAGATGTGACTGAAGTGAACCATCCGAGCTTTATGATTTGCGGTGATGGACACGAGGCCGTTAATATGCTCTATGGGGCTTAAAGTAGATCCGGAGCAAATAATGTTAACAACTTGTATGGTTCTAGGAATTTGACAAGGAAAGGAAAAAGAAATGGAAATGGAAGGAAAATCAATTTCTTTTGTTTGGTTATTTGAGAAAAGGAAAAAAAAATAGGAGAGAAAACTTAATGTTAATTTGTGTCAATTCCTTTTTCTCATCACTTGATGAGGAAAATGGTGGAAAACAAGAAACTTTTCCTTTTCCTTTCCTTCTCTTTTCTTCACCAAAATCTTTGAACCAAACAAATCATAAGGGTATCCATCCTTGAGTGTTATAGAATAGCATTCTATAATTTAAACGACTTCTTCAGCTATCATATTTTTTATGAACAAGCAATACTGGATCGACAAATGGCTATCATTATATTGTATAATGTCATTCTTAAACATCTCATCAACTAATCTTTCATTTTCAATTCTTCGAGTATATCAATACCTTCTTCTTCTTTTTTGATAATTGAATTTCATTAATACGGAACAAATCGAAAAAACACTGGGAAAAAAAACATTTAATCTGATATAATACCTACCAAAAGTACATTACATTGGGGATGCCGAACATGAACAAAATAAAAATAATACAAAAAAGGAGGAAAAAAACTCGACCCGATTGATAGAGAGTAGGACCGAGATTTTTCAAAAAAAGCTTGAACCCTCCAAAGATGGTGTAATAAATAACTCGAGCCAGACTTCGCCTCCAAAGAACTGAAGAGAAATGAACACTAACCACACCTGCAGCCCCCAATGTAAAATTCTTTTTATGAGTAAAATGCCAAAAAAGACCACACGCAAAACTAAACCAAAGCTTCAGCAGAACAGTATCTGCAAAAAGCAAAGCAAAGGACAACAACAAGAAGTGGAAACGAAAGAAAACAAAACAACATACAAAGAAAACTAAAAAGTAGACTATAACTAACATAAGGCACCACCAAAACATAACAAAGTAAAAACCTGGGGTGAGTCCAAAAACAGACCTAAGGATTGACCAAGTCCTTGGTCGTCTTCCGTATTATCAGCCTGAAGGAAGGGAAGACAAGAGTCCCTTACTTGACTACAAAGGCTGGGATGACCCAGAGGACTCGGCTTTATCGCATAGACAAGAGGGCTGACTGTGAATTTTGGTGTTGACCGCTATAAGAGGCAACTTGGACATAGTAGATCGGTTGACAAGGGGGGAACAATAGTGAGGGACGATGGTGCAGGGGAACAACGGTGGAGGGGTGGGAGAAAATGGGAGATTCAGTATGGAATGAGAAAAGGTGGATGAATGAAGGTTTAAAGGATAACAGACATGGTGTCTGTGGAAGAAGCCAAACACACCATCACAGATGTGACGGTGGCAGCGGAATTTGCAGGGATAAATCCCTTGGAGACACTATTCTCTCTTTAGAGGGAAAAAGTAGAGAAAAGGCAGAGAGAAAGTGGATCATTACCTTATATGGTTAACAAGCTATACCGGATCGACAGACAGGTTATCATATATAGTATAATGTCATTCTTATGCATCTCATCAACTAATTTTTCCTTTTCAATTTTTCGAGTGTATCAATATCTTATATGGTTTTCGTTTTACAATTTGCGCATTTTCGAATGTGATCTTGTGATCACATTGCTTTAGGAGATAGTAACTGTCTTAAGTTCAAACACTTCCTCATAAATTTGATACTAGCTTCTTCACCCTCTAGGGGGCATAGTAGGTTCGCGTTTCTTTCTTGCTCTGTTTAGTGATTTCAATGATGACTTCCTTAATTCCAGAAATCAAAAAGACTCTATAGATCATAGCCCATTAAGTGTGATAATCCTCCTAATATTTCAGCTCCTAGCTTCAAGCCTCTCTGAATTTTCGGCAAACTCCATCAAAATCAAGAAAAGTGATTCTCCAGTTAAAGAGTAATTCTTGACAAAGATAGGATCACTTGAAGTCATTTGTTATGCAGCTATGCACACTAAGTTCTATTTGTCAATGATTTTAATAAGTTAGTGGATCACCAGACATGGAATCATATACCAAACCCAACGTTTGCGCCATGCAGACAAAAGCAGAGAGAGAAGATTATATTACTATTGTGAGTTCAAGAACTAAACAAATTAACTTTCGAAGAAATTAAACCTAGAAAACGTGATTGATAATGCATGACCACAGCTTATTGTGGGTAGGGGGAATGGGGTTCTTCAACATCTCAAATTAGATGAAATGTACTTTGGGAAATCAACAGAATTATTGTAACAAGTAACCACCACATAATCGATGAGAACGCAGCCGAGTAAAAATAAAGCTTTCATACAATATTTAAAAATCATAAAAATGGAATATATATACATCATTGTGTTTTCTACAAATACAAACAATATTTATAAAAGGGCGCAGGCTTCTCAAATCCCATCCCCCACCCCCACCTAAAGGGGTACAGCCCCTCTGCTATGCAACTGCAAAACCCCCGAATTTGTTCTGAACAAACAACTGCCAGTCTAACAGAAGACATAAATAATTGATTTACCTAAACTTGCCAATTGCCATGTATTGCTTTCACAAGTTCTTAACTCAATATGGAAGGACAAATCTTCTCAAACTTCATATAGGAATAAGTATTTCAGTAAGGACACAAAAAGAAACTTCATACAGGAAACATGTTCATGCCAACGATGAGGACGTCGCCCATCAGTAACAGTGAATCTTTGATTGTGCTAATGTGGCATGATTATGGCTGTTTGATATAGCATCTGGTGTAAGCAAGTGTCTTTCTACATAAATGTACTCACGAGCATCGTACATACAACACTGCTTGCATTAAGAACAACTCCAATAACTAACCAGATAGCCATCTTGCAGATAATTTAACAGTACTATCATCGGCCTACTTGGAACATTATGCTGCATAACAAGTAGAATAAAGTAAATTAATTTTTAACATTCTATTGGTATAGAAAGGAATATCACTAGCTTGCAAAAGAATCAAACTCAAACCAAGTAAAAAATTCAATGCAACATCTGAAAATTTTCCAATTGGTCCTTGAACTAGAGTCCCTCACAGCAGATGACGGACATCGCTGATAAAGACTAATAGTTAGAATGTACAGTTGTGTAATATTCTTCATGATTGCATTCCTTATTTGGATAGGATTTAGTGCCTTAAAATCTGCATAATTGATTGTATAGTTGACTTTCTTAGAATAGGTTTTGTGTATACTATATAATAAGTATCCTTTGAGGTAAATGAATATTATCATTTTTTAGTCAAACAATTAATTTGGAATAAGAGCCTAGGTTAAAATAATTCCGTTGCTGTTATTCTCTTGGCTGAAACCCTAGCCGCTACCTTTTTCAATTTCCTTTTTCTTCCTACATTATGGCTGCGAAAACAGATGCTGAAATTCCTGACAGCAAGAATAAATCCACTGTGACTGTTCACGATACTTCCTTTCCAACAATTTCTATTAAGTTGGATGGTACTAATTATCGTGTTTGGTCTCAAATCATGGAGATGCATATTGCTGGCAGAAGGAAGAAAGGATATATAACAGGAAGGTTGCACCTGCAGAAAAAGACCCACCCAAGTTATGATGATTGGGAAGCTGAAGATACATAGGTCAAGTCTTGGCTCATCAATTCTATGACAGAAAAGCTGATGGCACATTTTGTGCAATATGGAACGGCTAAAGACGTCTAGGATGCAGTCAAGAAGAACTATCTTGATGTCTCAGATTCTTCTCAAGTGTACGAATTGATGAAGAAATCATTCCAATCACGTCAAGGAGGTCGTCCACTTGATGAATATTACAACGAGTTGAACTCCATATTCTTGGAACTTGATTATCGCAGGCCCAATGATATGGAGTGTGCTACTGATATTGAGAAACTGAGGAAACGTACTGGTGAGGATTGGGTTTATATATTCCTTACAGGTCTCGATCACAATTTGGATCAAGTTAGTGCCAGAGTTTTCGCTACCTCTCCTATACCAAGTCTTGAAGAAACATATCCACAAGTCCGTAGGGAGGCACAAAGGCAGGCTACCATGGGGTTAGAAGGTCATCATGAGGCCTCTGGTATGGCTGACCAGAAGCATAATACTCGACCAGCGTTCGTTTGCACTCATTGCAATAGCACCAAACACATGGTAGATGTTTGTTGGAAGAAGCATAGCTATCCGGAGTGGTTCAAACTAAAACAGGCTGAAAAGAAAAATAAGAAATCAGCCCAAGTTGTTCTTAATGACACTCCTTCATCTACTACTGATTCTGCATCTCAGGTTTCTCGTTTATCTCCTCAAGCAGGTCATTCTGGTTCAGTCTTCATTTCCGCCATACCTAACACTAGGATTATTGACTCAAGGGCCATTGATCATATGACTAGTAATTCTTCCCTACTTGACAACATTATGCCTTCCATTGTTAAGTCTGTCCAAGTTGCTAATGGAGCTCCTATGCCTGTCTCAGGGGCTGGGAACATCTCTTTTTCCCCTACATTCTCCATGTCATCCGTCTTACTTGCACATAGTCTTTCTAATAATCTTCTTTCAATTAGCAAAATTACTAAACACCTTAATTGTTCTGTAACCTTCCATTTTACTCATTGTGTATTTCAGAACAATCTTACGAAGATGACGATTGACACTGGTAGGAGAGAGGGGGTCTCTACTATTTGGAGGGGAAGAGGGAGTTACAATCTGAGTCGGACTGTGTTCTCCACGTAAGGAGGGAGACATATAATAAAGAAAAAAAATTCTTCTATGGCATTGTAGGTTGGGTCACCCATCTTTCTCTCATTTGGAACGTTTATTTCCTCATTTGTTTAGAGATGTTTCAGTTTCTAGTTTACGGTGCGAACAATGCATTTATGCTAAGAATCATCGTGTAACTTTTAAGATAAGTCTTAATAAAAGTCCTACCCCTTTTACTTGTGTTTTTACTGATGTTTGGGGTCCTTTTTCTACTCCGTCTACTTTAGGTCATCGATATTTTGTGTCTTTTATTGATGATTGCACTCGAGTGAGTTGGGTATACTTGATGAAATCTAAGGATGAAGTATCAAGAATCATTCCCCAATTTTCGAAAATGACTTTCACACAATTTAACACTCAAGTTAAGGTTTTTCATTCTGACAATGGTTGAGAGTTTGTTAATCAATCCTTTACTAAATGGTTCCAAGAAAATGGAATTCTCCACCAAACAACCTGTACACACCACCCCCAACAAAACGGCACAGAAGAGCGCAAAAATCGCCATATTCTTAAAGTGGCAAGAGCTTTATGCTTTACCATGCGTGTTCCAAAAAGTTTTTGGGTTGATGCTGTTCTGACAGCTGTTTTTCTTATCAATCGTATGTCTGCCCGTGTCATTAACTATCAAACTCCTTTGCGTATGTTATGTCAGTTTCACTCTATCCCTTCCGCCTTAAATCTGTCCTAAGATTTTTGGTTGTGTTTGTTATGTTCATGTTCACTCTCACCAAAGGGACAAGCTTGATCCTCGTGCCCTTAAATGTGTCTTTCTTGGGTACTCTACCTCTCAAAAGGGCTATAAGTGCTATCATCCTCCCACCGGGAAATATTATGTCGGATATCCAATTCTATGAATGTGAGTCTTATTTTTCTGGGGATGTGCCTCTAATTCCACTTCAGGGGGAGATAAAAAGTAAGGAAGAGGAAAAATTATGGCTTGAGGAAAAGAGATTTTGGATTTCAAAAAGTCAGGGGGAGGACTTAATTGAGGGTGAGGTGGAGGACTCAATCGAGGGTGAGAGAGAGTCTCTTAGTAACCTTGAAGTCATAGAGTTTCAGCCTAAACCCAAAGAAAAAATAGGGAGACCGGATGATATGTTTTTCGAACAAGTTTATAAAAGGAGGAACAAGGAAGCTATTGTCATATCCCCAAGCTCCATAGCTCCTCTCAATGATAATACCATGCCATCGGATGACTTTTCCGAGACAAATCCTAAGGTACATTCTTCTTTACCTTCTTTAATTCAAAAACCTCCTATCTTGAACACATAGGTTGACGACCAAGGTAGGAGATACCCTCACCTGATAGGTTTAGTTTCTCGAAACCAACCTCTAATATTGTATATCCGATGTCTGATTTTTTATCATATCATCGTTTATCTAAAACTCATCTTGCCTTTGCCCTTCAGTTATCCTCTGTGCCTATTCCTAGTCATTTTCAGGAAGCCCCTGAAGATCCCAAGTGGAGAAAGGCTATGATGGAAGAAATGAAGGCTCTCCAGGAAAATTCTACTTGGGAGATGGTCGAATTTCCTAAAGATAAGAAGACAGTAGGCTGTAAGTGGGTATTTTCATTAAAGTACAAGTCAGATGGAACAATTGACAAGTACAAAGCTAGATTGGTTGCCAAGGGATACACCCAGACTTATGGAATCGACTACCAAGAAACTTTTGCACCCGTGGCCAAAATGAATATTGTTCGAGTCATACTATCTCTCGCAGTTAATCCAGATTGGCCTTTGAGGCAATTTGATGTGAAGAACGCTTTTCTACATGGCGATCTTGTGGAAAAAGTGTATATGGATCCTCCTTCGGGGTTTACACTAAAAGGGGGTGAAGTATGCAAGTTGAAGAAGGCTCTGTATGGATTGAAACAGTCACCAAGGACATGGTTTGGAAAATTGAGCTACTTTATGAAAGAGTATGATTTCAAGCCAGCTATAGCCGATCACACTCTATTTTATGAGAGAGATGAGAAGGACATTACTTTGCTTATTGTTTACGTTGATGACATGTTACTAACATGTAGTAACCTCAATGAACTAGAGAAACTTCGTGGCTGCTTGTCCAAGGAATTCGAAATGAAGGATTTGGGAGCTCTAAAATACTTCTTGGGTATTGAAGTATCTCGATCTAAGCATTCAACGAAAGTATGTGTTAGATTTATTGTCTGAAACTGGTAAGTCAGCTTGTCAACCTGTTGATATACCCATTGAGATGAATCATGGCTTAAGTATTTATCCGAATCAGACTCCAACAAACAAAGAGAGATACCAGAAGCTGGTGGGGAAATTGATCTCTCTAACTCACACTAGACCTGGCTTATCATATGCAGTCAGTGTCGTGAGTCAGTTCATGCACAATCCGAGTGACCAACACATGAGTGCATTAAATCATATTTTGGCCTACCTTAAGTCTTCTCCAGGTAAAGGTATAATGTTCTCCAAACATGGTTATTTGGACATTGTGGGTTATACAGATTCAGATTTTGCCGGATCCAAATTGGATAGGAAGTCTACATTAGGTTATGTGTCATTTGTTGAGGGCAATCTAGTGTCTTGGAGAAGCAAGAAACAGAATATGGTGTCATTGTCTAGTGCAGAAGTTGAATATCGTGCTCTTCATCATGCAACTACAGAGCTTACTTGGCTTAACATTCTCCTAAGTGAACTTGGTTTTAGTTCAAAACAACCGATGACACTTTTCTGTGATAACACGGCAGCAATAGAGATAGCCAATAATCCAGTGCAACACAACCGGACTAAGCATGTTGAGTTGGATCGAAATTACATCAAACATAGTCTAGAATCTGGAAAGATAAAAATTCCTTACATTAAAAGGGCTGATCAACTACTAGATATGATGACTCATGCCGTTCCTAGTGGTCCATTCAGTATAGCACTATCCAGGTTGGGCATGTGTGATATCTATGTACCAACTTGAGGGGGAGAGTTAGAATGTACAGCTATGTAATATTCTTTATGATTGTATTCCTTATTTAGACAGGATTTAGTGCCTTAAAATCTGCATAATTGATTGAATAGTTGACTTTCTTAGAATAAGTTTTGTCTATCCTATATAAGTACCCTTTGAGGTAAATGAATATTATCATTTTTCAGCCAAACATTTAATTCTAATGATAAGGGCATTCAGAAGAGCATTAACAAAAGTGAGGACAACTCAGCATGTAATTCACTGGAGGTAATAGGAAATATCATATTCTCTTTACAAAAGCCCCTTTTCATTAGGTAAAATTTAATAGTGCATATGACTCGGGATAATCTTTACAACTATACTCTTAAACAAATTATACTTAAGTTCGGAAATAAGAAAGTTCAAAGGTGGAGAAAAGTGAAGATAACAGTGCATGTAAACTTAATGTCGAGAATTCAGTGAAAAAAAATAATGGGAAACTCCATACCTGTTAACCTATGAACCAATTTGATTTTCAAGAAAAGTAAGGGAGAAGAAGAGATTAAACAAAAACAAAAGAGATAAATAAATTAGTCAAGTGAAAGATCAAAGAGAGAAGAATAAAAAGGAAGAAGCATGAAATGTTAATGTACTGGGTGGAAGTCATATTTTAAATTGCAGTTATCAAGCAATTCAATAAGAGTGCGTAACTAACCACTATAAATTCACAATTTCAGATATCTCCCGTGTTTTCTCATTTTCGAAAGGAAGGGTAGTAAAGTAAATTTACTATGACATACCAAGCAGTCAAAATCTAACTTCTAGGTAGGGTGCTGGTGCTTTATAAAGAGTATAGATTATATTCAAAATGAATAATTTGGATTAAACAAATCCCATGTCTTATGGCAGACATACATCCGAACTACTCTCTTCTAGGTCTTTACATGTCTACTGCTTCATTTGACTCTCCTCATAAATTTGGAACTAGAGGAGGTTTACTCGACCTTATGTCAAGGGACTTTCCAATCAATTAAGTGAGATGCACTTTGCGTAAAGAATGCAAAACTTTCTGATATACAACAAAGGGATTAAGTCATGTAAGAATTTTCAAGATCAACACCAACAATTTTTAAGGCTCACCAGCATGCATCCAGCTTTGAACATTAGAAGATGTATTCATAGCTTCCTTCAACTTTGGTGCCTTTCCATCACTTTTCTTTCTCTTTCCCGAAGAGCTTAGAGGACCTTCAACTGAGAGAGAGAGAGAGAGAGAGAGAGAGAGAGAGAGAGAGAGAGATGCACTGTCAAACTCTGGAAAGGAATATTAATGCGAAAACAAAACATATATTATGAACATAAAACAGTCTCAAAGATTTGGCAAACGTTTTGATCTTTATTTTGGGCTTATTTTCTGATAGCCACACCATATGCTAAAAATCATTGAAACTCAGGTAGAATGGTCCAGACCTTGGGGAGCTGAATTTGCATATTTTTGGCGAAATTGTCACATATATTTCAAATAATCTAATAACTAATTAAAAGAAAGATGACAAGTGAGCACTACCACTTATTTCAAATATACATTCTACCATATTTGTAACTTTTTCTGACTTAAAAACGATAACCACAGAATTGAAATCCTCACAAATTTACTCACTATATAAATTCAAACCTACTTCGCTGCATTAAATTTGAGTTGAAGCAAAATAGAAAATGCATTTTTTTATTTTCATTTTTTCCAATTAATTATTTAGGAAAGAAAATCCTAAAAATTACTCATCATATCAAAAATCTCGAAATATATACCTCAACAACAATTTATTTTTACTTCTTTCTTTATGGACGAAATGTAGGTTTCATCTGACAAACTTGCTTATGCTTCCGCTGCCACTCAATGAATTGGCTACCTAGGCCACACCAACATTAATACATACTGTTGTGCATTTACTTCAACATTAATTGATTAAATATGGGCTCGCTTCGTGTTTCACTAAATCACAAATAATAAATAAGCACTGGCCTAACGATACATTTATATATCAGATTATGGAAGAATACCATCATTCTTTACGCATGTGTCACACTTGTACATTCAAATGATTGATGTTCCTGTGTGAGTATGTAGGTGCATCTTTTCCTTGACTGGGAAAGTGGCTGTAACTGGAATGAAGTTGCAATATGTTATCAATCTGCTCTTAGACTTTATGAGACTTTTGTGCATAGGTGGGAGTCAAACAAGAATAACGATGGAAAAACCCAATGGCTGCAGTGCAATTTGCTTTTAGAATGCAGCATCTGACAAGTTTTTCTGTGAGAGGTTTTCAGATGGTCTTTATCTCATAATAAATTCACACACGAAAGAAATTCTAGTAGTCAAAAGAGGCATTATCAAAACAGCAGGAAGACTAGAAAACAGAGATATTGGAGAGAGAAAAAAGAAAAAACAGAAAAGAGGTAAGTTAGGTACTGAATTCAAGTGATCTAGAAGATGTAGTAGGTATTAATTTCTGGGTAAAACTGAGGTAAATAGCAAGAAGGCAGACTCGCGAAGCACAACAGAACTCAGGGTGCGGGTTCTACTGGCACTTTATATTAAACTAAACCTTGTTCTCAGATCATAACAGAAAGTGTTCTCTTATAAATTTAAGGGAAAGAACAGAGAGAAAAATCGTACATGCATGGGATCTATAAATAGCAGTGATATGTATTCAACATTTTGAACAAAATCCTACTGTTGTATTAAGAAGATGCATTATTTTTCTCAGCTTAATTATGACTATTATTTGCAGAACAACGTGCATTATTTTATGTCACCATGGAAAATATGCATGGAAGAACACGTGAAAAGTTCATGATAGATGCACATGTACATGACACATGCACGCACACATATAAATACACGTGTGTGCCTGTATAAAAAGGGTTGAGTCATAAATAGGGCCGAGTACAATCAGGTAGCTTCAGTTATCAGTATTTATACTTCTGACCCACCCAATCCTAATTGAACCAGGCATGGAAGGAACACTGCATGCCAGAGTAGGCTGCATATCGATGACATACCAATGATATGATTTTTGAGGTGACAAGAAGACAGTATTTCTCCAATATGCTCAGGGGTCATGAAGGAATATGAATAATGTGAAAGGATAGATGCAAATTCACAGAAAGAGGTCGCATCCTTTGTATTAGTGACTACACCTTAATATACCTACCTCTCATTATATGCAATTACGATATCGTCTTATCTAAATGCATAATTGAACTTTCTTCTATTCATTGAGAATGCATACTCGTCTTACCTTATCACCATTATGTTCTACCACATACTGCTTTCAAAAACACATGCTTACTGTTGAGACTGCTCAACACCTTCCTCAAGTACAACTAGTTAAGTAAATGATGTAAGACTTCATTTGTACCTTGCCACTCCCAGACCACCTTAGATTCACCCTTCACTAACTTCGGGTACTGATCAACACGAGAATCTTCTTGAACCAACTCCTCAACCTACAGAAAAACAACACAGCACCAGAAAAGAAAAAATCATGTATGATAAAAATATTATGTGTGCTGCATGTCCAAGGAATAAAAGCTTAATGGATCAGGTGACAATTAAACAGGGGAAATAAGAACATTTCAAAGAAGTACAAAATAATTAACAATGTTTCACTTTGGCGCAAACCATATAAAAATCTTTTGACTGTTTTAAGTTCCCTATTGGAAAACAAGTACAACAATCCATACTAATTTATCAAAATATTAATTTAAATACATATATATGTATGTATGTAAATTTAAATATGTACATATTTATATATTGATTATATTATTATATACACACACAAATATATGTAATTTATATAAATATATATACACATATATGAATATCTGTGCACATATATGGTCATATGTACGTATACCGTACAAATCTATACGTGTATATTCACATATATAATATAGATATGCGTAGCACAAATGATAAATCGAACATGTACAACAGTACAAGCTAAATAACTTGAAAAACATTTCATAACCAATTCATAAATAAACATCATATACGTATATATGTGTAATAATGAAAGAACTTATTACATACTTCTGATATGAAAACAATAGTCCTATATATACACATGAACTATATCTAAAGGAAGAAAACATCTTCCTCACTTTAAGCAAACACTTTCCTACATTTATGCCTAAATATATGCTATATTATTATAACACTCCGCCTCAAGTTGGAGCATAGATGTTTATCATGCATAGCTTGTTACAAAGATAATCAATCCGAACTCCATTTAAAGCCTTTGTGAAAAGATCTCCTAATTGTTCTCCAGTCTTCACATACTCCGTAGTAATGAAATTTTGTTGCACCTTTTCACGAACAAAATGGCAGTCAATCTCAATATGTTTAGTTCGTTCATGAAACACAGGATTGGAGGAAATATGAAGAGCAGCTTGGTTATCACACCAAAGTTTTGCTGGTATTGAGATTTTAAGACCCACCTCAGTTAATAACTGATATATCCACATTATTTCACACGTAGACTGAGCCATAGCTCTATACTCTGATTCGGCACTAGAGCGGGATACAACACGTTGTTTCTTACTTTTCCATGACACCAAATTCCCGCCAAAGAAGACACAATAACCTGTGGTAGATCTTCGATCAATTTTAGATCCTGCCCAATCGGCATCTGAATAGCACTCTATACGAGTGTGACTATGATTCTTATACAGTATACCTCGTCCAGGAGCTCCCTTTAAGTAGCACAAGATGTGTTCTAGAGCAGCCCAATGATGAACCGTTGGAGCAGACATAAATTGACTCACAATGCTAACACAATATGCGATATCAGGACGAGTTACTGTAAGATAGTTCAGTTTCCCCACCAACCTTCTATACCTCTCAGGATCCTCAAATAAGTCTCCTTCATTAGTGAGCTGTAGATTAGGTGGCATCGGAGTACTGCATGGTTTAGCTCCTATTTTTCCTGTCTCCGTTAACAGATCAAGTACATATTTCCTTTGTGATAAGAAGATGCCTTTCTTGCTTCTTGTTACCTCAACTCCCAAAAAATACTTCAACGACCCTAAATCCTTCGTGTGGAATTGACTGTGAAGAAAAGACTTCAAAGATGATATTCCCATAGCATCACTTCCTGTAATAATAATATCATCTACATATACAACAAGAAGAATAACGCCGCATGAAGAATGTTTATAAAATACTGAATGATCAGACTTACTCATATTCATTCCAAACTTTTCAACTGCTTGACTGAATTTGCCAAACCACGCACGAGGGCTCTGTTTCAAACCATACAGAGACTTTCGAAGATGACAAACTTTCCCATACTCCCCCTGAGCAACAAACCCAGGTGGTTGCTCCATGTAAACCTCCTCTAGTAAATCTCCATGTAAGAAAGCATTTTTGATATCTAACTGGTGCAAGGGCCAATCATGAGTGGCAGCCATAGACAAGAATAACCGAACTGAGGTCAATTTAGCCACAGGAGAGAAAGTTTCAGAATAATCCACACCATAAGTCTGGGCATAACCTTTAGCAACAAGGCGAGCTTTAAGTCTAGCCACAGAGCCATCGGGATTCATTTTGATTGCAAAGACCCATTTACAGCCTATAGCCGTCTTACCAGTAGGTAAATTCACTAAATTCCAAGTACCATTAACATCTAAAGCATTCATCTCTTCTATCATAGCCGTACGCCAACCAGGATGAGACAAGGCTTCACGAACAGTTTTAGGCAAAGATACAGAATCAAGAGAAGCAACAAACGAATATGTAGAAGATGATAAATGATCATAGGAAACAAAAGAGGAAATGGGATATGTGCATTGGCGTTTACCTTTACGAAGGGCAATAGGAAGATCTGGATCAATGTTTGAGGGATCCGCTGACGAAGTAGAAACCGGTGCTGGACATGTAATAGGAGGATCCGGTCGTCTGGAATAGACATGATGAATGGGTGGACGAGATTGAGGAGGTGCTGCAGGAGCAACAATCGGCGTCTGAGAGGTAATGTGGTAAACCAACAAATCGTCATCCTCCCCCTGACTGGCATGAGGATGAGAAGAGACCGGAAAGAAGGAGCTATGTTCCATAAAAGTAACATCGGCAGACACAAGATATTTGCTAAGACTAGGACAATAACATCGATACCCTTTTTGTAACCGAGAGTAACCCAGAAAAACACATTTGACTGATTTGGGATCTAACTTTGTAATATGAGGACGAACATCCCGAACAAAACAAGTACTACCAAATAAGCGAGGTTCAATAGGAAATAAAGATTTTGCCGGAAAAAGAATACTATAAGGGATCCCACCATGAAGAACAGAAGATGGCATGCGATTAATGAGGAAACAGGCTGTTGAGACAGCATCAGCCCAAAAGCATTTAGGGACGTGTGTTTGGAATAAGAGGGCTCTGGCTGTCTCAAGCAGATGTCGATTTTTTCTTTCAGCTACGCCATTCTGAGATGGCGTGTCAACACAAGAGGATTGATGAAGGATGCCATGTTGAACCATATAAGTTTGAAAAGAATCAGAAAAATATTCTTTAGCATTGTCACTTCGCAATGTACGCACGGAAATATTAAATTGCTTTTTAATTTCAGCACAGAAAGCCATAAAATGGGTAAAGAGTTCAGACCGATTTTTCATAAAATAAGTCCATGTCATGCGAGAAAAGTCATCAACAAAAGTGACAAAATATCGAAAGCCAGGTTTTGACATAACAGAACAAGGACCCCAAACGTCTGAGTGAACTAATTCAAAAGGAGAACTGACTCTTTTATTGACACGAGGAACGGAAGACAACCGATGATGCTTGGCAAACTGACACGACTCACAATCTAAAGAGGAGACATTGTGAAACTGAGGACAAAGTTTCTTTAACGAAGGAAGAGAAGGGTGTCCTAACCGACAATGGGCTTCAAAAGGAGTTACGACTGCCGAGCAAGCAGTAGACCGGGGCATCTGTGCCTGAATATCCAATAGGTAAAGACCTCCTGATACATGTCCTTTACCAATAATCTTCTTCGTCACAAGATCCTGAAACAAGCAATAATCCGGAAAGAAGGAGACACAACAATTGAGAGCACGAGTTATTTGGCTCACAGACAGTAAATTAAAAGAGAAATCAGGTAAACTTAAGACATGTGCTAAAGAAAGGGATGAAGTGGGATGAACAGTGCCGGTACCAAGAACATTTGATGTAGAACCATCGGCTAAAGTTACTTTGGGTGAAGAGGAGTGTGGTGTAAAATTGGTGAAAATATTAGGATTACCTGTCATATGATCTGAAGCACCCGAGTCAATGACCCATTGTGATGAAGAGGAAAGGAGACAAATATTTGGGGTACCTGACTCAGCAAGTGCAATAATAGAGGGAGATGAAGTTCTCAATATTTCCTGATACTCACGAAACTGAGCAAATATATCTGCAGAAATAGTAACTGTCCCGGACTCCTGTTCGGTACCCATATGGTACTAATATCTGAACCCAATAATCGTGCCCACACAATCAGAGAATAGGACCAGAACCAGAAAATTGTAGCAACAAGAGAACCAAGAGGGCAGCGGAAGACAGCAGCACCACCACCAAAATTTTTTTTTTTTTTTTTTTAGACAATGAACAGTAATAACCAAATTGCAAAATAAATGAACAGTAGCCCGAAAAGCGATCGGATGTTGAAATTAACCTTCCGGAGGGACGCGAGAGTGACGAGCGATGCCGGAGAAGGAAGCCGGAATCGTGGAACTGTAGCACGCGCCCGTACGCGCCGGCGCGTGATTTAGAGCGAAAGGGACGACGGCGCGTGGGACCCACACGCAGCTCGGAACAGTGAACGGCGTTCGTAGAAAGGCCGAGAATGGGACGGCGATCCTTCTTGGAGGGGTGGTGAGATAAACGGAGGCCGCGACGGTGGCGACTAAAGTCGAAACAGTGGACGCACGCGGAAGGAATGCGAAGGCGCGTGAGCCTTACTCGCCGGCCGGTGGACTGCCGGATTTTGGGGATTGGGCGGAAATGAGGAGGTGCGTCTTCCTGGGGGGGTGGTGAGACAAACGGTCACTTCAAACGAGGTGACCCGAAAAAGATGCAAATGTTGCACACTTGGGCAACCCAAAAAAAATTTAACCAGAATGTTCTAATTGAAACCTGCTGTGATACCATGTAATAATGAAAGAACTTATTACATACTTCTGATATGAAAACAATAGTCCTATATATACACATGAACTATATCTAAAGGAAGAAAACATCTTCCTCACTTTAAGCAAACACTTTCCTACATTTATGCCTAAATATATGCTATATTATTATAACAATATGCATATAATATATATATATATATTATGAATACATACACGTATATATTTATATTGATATGGTCATATGTACATGTGTGTGTATATATACAAATCCTACATGTGTAAGTATACTAGATGTATATACATATAGTTATATATATATATATAACATATATACCATAAATATACATATATGTATATAAACGTTTGTGTATATATAAATTAATATATATTGTGTATGTATATATATATATGTAAATAAAAAATTATTATACATACCATACATATGTATAAATTAAAATAAAGAGAAATATACAATACTTCTTCGTATATGTTAATAAAAAAATTAAATATATATTATATCAATTACTATATATATAAAGATTGTTATTCAAACTCATATTATAATATTATAATATAACTTTCAACAATATACCAATTGTTTACATAATTTTTATAAAACAAAAGTTTACATGATTTGACTGCTAAGTAACATTTGTTCCCTCTGGAGATAAGACCAAATACAATCTCACCAAAAAATCATGTTCAAACCAAATGCATTCCCGTGGAAAATGAATAGGGTAGTAATTTCTCAAAAGAAAACTAAACAGACTCTCACCCAATACAAAAAAACACACACAATTCACAATAAATTCTCTCACCAAAATCAATCCCAAAATAAAACCAAACATAGTCCTAGTTTATGGGGGAAAACAACGTGCAATATGATTTAAACCAACAATCATCTTTTAGAATTACGAGTCAATGTTTCCAATGGAGCTAACATATATATTTCAGCACATTATAAACAAATATCACCCACAAAAATGTGGCATCATTAGATAAAACTTTTACAACAAGATAAGACAGTTAATTTTCACTACGCCAGCCTCTGCTCGACTCGTAATAAATTTGGAGCAATGCCATGCTCGGGCAAACGCTTCCACAGCCAAGAATCAAAAGGGATAATTTGTTCCCTATATAAACACATATCTACCGACAGCATGTTTTAGTGTTTGAAAGCACAACCAAGATTATCCAGAAGAAGCAGTACCTTTCTCCATAGCTTTGGATCCCTTCTTTCCTTGGGGGAGAGAATATGATCTCGCAACCAGGAGGCAACGACCCAGGGCTCACCGTCACCACTCTTACTCCTGGAAGTTAATGGCTTCTCTTCAAGTATATCACAAACCTAAAATAATTAACATCTCAATCAATACTGAGAGTGTTTGGTTCCACTTTCAAGTGACAAGTTCATTTATGGATGGACTTTCCAATATCGGGACTTCTCCTCTAGTATAACACAAACCTAAAATAAATACCATCTCAATTATATTGAGAGTGTTTGGTTCCACTTCTCAAGTGATAAGTTCATCTATGGGCTGGATTTTTTTATATGGGGTCTTTAAGAAGCAAAAATGTCATGTGTTTGGTGAAGATGTACTTCAATGGCCATCTGATAAAAGTGCAGGAAAAAATTTCAAAAACCACAATTATGTGCTTCTCCAAATTAGACTTTCGGAGAGGCGACTTGTTCCAAAAGTCCATTCAAAACTAACTACCAAACAAAAAGACTTCTACAAATGGAATTCCATCTTTAGATGTCCATTTGAGGTGGCTTCCCAAGCACTCCATCTCTTTGTGCACCGAGAAGTAAAACAGCCAGTGAGGTTCAGTCAGTTTAAACTAAATGGATTCAGCGGACTCAGCAGCATATTGACAAATACATAGGAAAACTGAAACCTCACTAAATTCAACCTGTAGAATAACTACATCATCCAGAATCTGTAAGATATCTATTATCATTCATTATATAAAACATCAAAAGTTATTTAATATCCTCTTTAGTTCGTTGTCATAATCAAACATTTTATATTCCTCTTCGTTTTAACATAAAATGGAAAATATTTCCTCAATCAACCACTATGGAACTTCGGATAAGTGCATCAACTGGAATACTTAAAGCACCATCATTATCACAGCTAATCAAGGATTTTACATGATAGGTGTAATCCATAGGGCATGTGAAGTTAATCCATCTATCAGGATAGTTACTCTAGCCATCTTAAAATTTAAATTAAAAAAAAAGGTCTACATTACTCCTTTAAATACTGGCAGCATCAGCAATAGCTCACGTGGAAGGGCAACATAAAAGTTAAGTTGTACCCAACTAGCAGCATTCTTAAGCATTTTTCACACATGGGGGTCAACAGGGTGTACTACTTCAAATTAATCAACTCATACGAATATCGGTGTCCTTATTTCCCTTTCCCGGGAGAGGGCGTTGGGGGTTGGGGTGGGGAGGGGGGGGGGGCACAAAAATAAATCAGTAGAATGTTAAAAGGTGAGTCCAGTACTGAATGTAGAAATTGTGCCAGTTGACTATCTGACAAATTATAGTGGAACTATTTAGCAAAAACAAAATAATGGTGGAACTTGCTGCAAAATATCATTGGAGATAATTTAAGCTCCTAATGCATTGGAATAGTAATCAAAGGCTAGAAATATGTTAGTTGGTTGTAATGGAGGTACTTAAGCTTTTTACTTTAAATTCATTTACTAGAGGTAAGATTTATACTACTTCCCTTATGCAATTTACTAATTGAAATTTATATGAACAATGGATCAGTAATTGTTTTTGAAAGAGTGACACACTTACTAGTAAGTGACTGGGGATTTCCAGTTCAACACGAGAACAGAAAATTAAAAAGTCCAAAAGTCAACGAATGGAGTTTCAACATGTTATAGATGAGAGAATCCTGTTGAGAAAACAGTAATAATTTTGGTCCAAATAAATTAACTAATCTATATCCAATAAAGCAATATAGCATACCTCATGGTAAAACTGTTCAGCTCTAACAGACAAGTGATGTCTTTGATGGGCCCTGTAAGCTATCAATATGCATCCTATGAACTGTAAACCTCGATATGGTCAACAAGCTTGAACATGTAGGTACTGTAACATTAGCTTTTAGAGCTGCATTCTATAAAGTGAAATACCAATGCAGAAGCTGGCACTAAAAGTAAAGCATGCTTGAAAATCCACTGTCGGACACAGCAGGAGAGAGGTTTATAATGATTGACAAGCATCTCTGGGCACTTCAATTCTTCAACACTAAACGCAGCATATAAGAAAATCGAACCAGAAGGCTGAAGAAGTTAAATTCTATTTTGAAAAAATGCCATATTTCATTAATTAGATACTAAAAATAGTTTACCCGTGATCGTCTTTTCTTGTCTCCAATAGATTGTAAATGGTCTTCATGGTCTTTTGTTTTGCATGCACGTAAATGACCTCATCCTGGCCGTATTGAGCCCTTAAGTTACTCCACAGCTCATTCTCTGAAACCTAAAAGATAAAAATAAAAAGATTATGACACAAATAGCTCTATCACATTTTAGTGTTCAAAGAGGCGTTGCTTCCTTGGAGAGAATAAATTTAATCATATTGATGAAGTGTGAAAGATTGTAAATGTCACGAACCCAATTTTTTCCGGTCCCACTGCACAAAAGTTGAGCATATGCTTCACATACATGAGCTTCTACCCATTTTGACTGCAATGCCATCAATTATTTCTGGTGTTAGACTTCACCGCTCACATTAAGGGAATACATATGAATCTATATATAAAATAAGAAGGCATATAGAGAACAGCTATCACGCACAAGTTTTTTAGCTGCTTCATTGATGTCCCCATCCTCAATACATAAATTCCCATGCTTTTTATAGCCTTCACCACATTCAAACTTGCCATCATAACATACTCCATTAGCAGGACAAGGTTCACAGTAATCTGAAGCAACATCAGCAATTAAAAAAACAGAATGCAAGAGAGATGCAAGAAGGTAGCTGACTACTAAGACAGGATAATAATAATAGGACTGTCTTTCACAAAAAGTACATTCATATAATTTCTTTTTGGTAGCATTAAAAATGTTAGCTTAAAAGTTATTTCAGCAAAACCATCCAGGCCTTCTAACTTCATAACTGATTGCTGATTTAAATTCAGAGGCATAAAGTAAAATGACCAGCAAAGTGAATGAGCAATAGACCAGGTGAACCTACTAGACTACGTTGGCTATATTTATTATACAAATAATCTTAGACCAAACGACTTTTCTCCATGGTTGAAAAGCATTTTCAAACAAAAATCTGCTTTTTTTTGTCTTTTGCGTTCTGATGGAAGTGAGTATTTTAAAAGAAAAAAGGTATTATCCATCATTATGCATACCCTGATACACCTCAACAAAACAGAATTGCTTAAACAAAGAATAGACACTTGCTAAAAGTAATACGCGCTCTCATATTTTCTATGCATGTTTCATAATATCTGTGAGGTGAATTTGTTTTGACTGCATCTTATTTAATCAATAGGAAGCCAACCCAGGTTTTACAATATTAAAGACCATTAAATTGTTTCAAAAAAGATTTTTACCACTCCATGACTATACTCTAATTTACCTCTAAAAGTCGTTGGTTCTAAACGTTTTGTCTACATACCCAAATCAGATCCAAAACTGAGAAAATGTGTTTTTATTGGAGCACACCAAATGAAAAAACATATAGGTGTTCTAATCCTTCCAGAGCAAATTTAAGAAAAATAACCCTTCTTTGCCAAACTTCACCTTCTGGGGAGAATAAGAAACATTATGCTTTTCGAAATACTTTGGAAGCTTTACTGAATATTGTAATCATTACCATAATCAGGAAAACATTGTTGAGGATAGCAAAAATAAGGGAGACTCGGAATTTACAGATGTCAAGTATTATTTCACACGAAATAGGGGAAGAAATACCACAAAGGGAACAACAACAATCTTACCTTGAGCTTCAGTTTATACCAAAAGGAAATCTCAAGAGGATGCTATAGTTCATCTTGTACCTCCGGCACAAGACAAATCAAAGTCACTAGCTCGTGGTCCTCCTCCTACACTCAGGGTAACTCTCTCTTGTCCCTATTCCATATTCATCAATTGAGCATCTTAATGTTAATTTTTCGGAGTTAGATATTCCTATAGACACTAGAAAAGGGGTTCGATCTTATATAAACAATCCCATTGTTACACACCAAATAGTTCAACAATCATATGGCTTTTACATCTACAATTCAAAATCTGTTTGTACCACTAACTATTCAGGAAGCTCTGTCTGAACCGAATAGGAAACTAGCAGAAATGAATTAAATGAATGCTCTTTGAGAGACTGGTATGTGGGATGTAGTTGATCTTCAAAAGACAAAAAAAAAAGGGTATCAGTAGCGAATAGGTGTTCACAATAAAATACAAAAAATATGTTACTGTAGAAAAGTACAAAGCAGGGCTCATAGCACAAGGATTCACTCAAACCTATGAAATAGGCTACTAAGATACTTTCACTCACTTCGCAAAGATAAACTCCACATGTATTTGGAAAGGTGGTTAAGACTCACTACTTCTGTCAAAGCCAAGTTGACGACACAATTCAACAAACACTCTGAGAAGGTAAAGTATTTTGATTGTTTATGTGGAAGTTATAATCATAAAAGGGACAATTAATGATGACATTGTGGCCCTTATATAAAGCCTCGTAATGGAGTTGGAGATGAAGAATTTACCAAAATAACAAAAATACTTTCTTGGAATGAAATTGAGAAGATCAAGGAATGAGCTTTTGTGAATCAATAAAAATATGTTATTGACTTGCTACAAGATACCAAAACGCTTGGGTCAAGGTAGCCGATACCCCAGTCGAACTCAGTGGGTAGTTAGAATCAGTTGCACCCAGAAAATAGTGAACGAGAACAGTACCAACGATTTTATTAGCAAGGCTAACCTATCTATCACACTCGGCCAAATGTAGCATTTGCAAAGATGGTAAGTCAATTCATGGCAAACTTTAGAATCCTGAGATACCTGAAAAGTACACCTAGAAAAGGTTTGCTATTAAACCAATGGGACACTGTAATAGAAGCTTACACATGCATATTTGGCTAGGAGCGTAAATGATAGATGATATAGTTCTAGTTATTGCAGATTTGTTGGAGGGAATCTTGTCACATAAAGAAGTAAAACAACAAAATGTGGTCGCAAGAAGCAGTGTTGAAGCAGAGTTCAGATCAGCTGCTGATGGTATCTTTGAGGTTTTGTGAATAAAAGTCTAATAGAAGAGTTGAATATCTATAAACCAACACCTATCAACTTTTACTGTAAAGACAAAATTCTGATTGCATGATTAAACTTAATATAAAGGTGATCAAACACTTTATCAAGGATTAACTAGAGTGAGAAAATTTGTATGCCTTTTTTTCAACTTATGATCAAATAGCAATTATTCTACAGAAGGGCCTTCACAAAAAACAATTCCATATTTCAGCAAGCAATGAAGATATCTTCATTCCAGCTTGAGGAAGAGTGTTGGAAAGGAAAGAATCCTACTACTAGATTCCTTGAATAAACTCATTCCTGCACGTTTTGTGAGAGAAATCAAGGATACTTCCCCCTTTTACGCAGTAAATTATTTCATTCATTCTTTTAGTTATTTGTTTCTTCCTTTTGTGGTTCCCACCCTCTATAAGAGGAATAAAAAAAATTCTATAGTTTCTCCGTTTTTAGTTAATCTTTCGTAAAAAACGAGGTGGGCAGATGTATGACAAAAGAGGTGGCTCAATAATGGACAAGTCGGCATAGTTCAATAGGCAACCGCAACTTTCCACCAAAAAGGGTACCTCAACATGAGCTAGTATTTAAGAATTTAAAGGTAATTTGATTATATAATTTCGACTAGCCGGAAAAATAAATTGCACTAGCTAATTTGAAGAGCCAAGAATGAGGAGTTGCAAGAGATGCACAAGAGGGGTAACTAAGACAAAATAGTGTTCACTCCTTCCAACTCTAACGGTCAATGTTGAGGTACATAATATCCTCATGGGAGTCATTTAAGACCATACTCTCCCTTTAACTCCAAAATTGACCTCTACACTACAACTCAACGACTCACTAATCTTCATAGTCCAGAGCAAATGAAGTACACTAAGAAGACCTGGCCTAATCATGAGGTTCCAATTGCGGTGGATGAGTTGTAAAGGTTGTCACACTTTATTAGAAGTCAAAAGGGGAAGACAGATTAGCATGTCGGCAAACTTCTTAGATAAGGCCAGTACGTATACAAAATACTACAATGGGCGTACATGATGTAGTGGTGTATGTGAAAACAAATTATGTTATCCGAAAAAATAATGAACAACAGAAAATGTCATGTAATAAATTCCAATAGAGATGAAAAGTAATAGTAATAGAAAATGTATCTAATATATCATTTCACACTAATAAAAACCAATTGGTAATAATTGTGAAACATCTCAAACAAAAGTAAAGGCATAGCTTTTGCTATAAAGATATCTAGGGTTAACGCTTCTTTGCAAAATGCTTTCACACATTGCTTCAGTATGAAGTGGATTGTTTTTTCATAAAGATATATGTAGTAGAAATCACTAAGTTCTACAATTTATGAACATCAAATATTGACTTGGTGTTTTCTCATGTATCTAGACATTTTCATCTATCATTTCATGTTAACACATCAATAAATTTATGTAGAATAAGTAAGTAGTTGGTCCTCTCTGGATAATATGGCATTTCAGAAAATTAATAATACGAACAAAATAATTTAAAGAAAAAGTAGATTCCTTCATTAAATGATCAATAAAGGTCAACAACTTTATATAGGGATTGAAGTGAGACCTGTCAAGACATGGTCGCATGTAATGGAATATCTTCCACATTATTATATGTAATTGGTATCATAGAGAAACACAAAGTTGTGCTTTGTGGCGATGTAGGCAGATCACATAAACATAAGTAACTAATAAAGAATCATTAAAAGCAGAGCTCTGGTATAACCAGATTCAAATAAAAAAAAAAAAAAAACAATTCGAGATAAACTCATAATTTAGATGGACATAAGCATGAAGTTCCAACAGAATCTAATATGAATTTTTATAACTGACACAGATATTACTACGAACTCTAGCATCAAATTTATCGGTCAGCTACTAACAAAGCTTTTCCTAGTGGACTAAGAACACTAAAAAGATCTAAATTACTCCTGAAACTCACTGACATAAATTTATGATCGGTAATAACAGGTTGTGGCAGCATATAACCATTGATAAAGTTAAAATCTACTTTAAAGTTCTACCTTATGGAGTTGTCCTAAGTGAGTACGCTAGGAGACCCTTGGCGGATTAAACCAATTCTTAATTATTTAAGGGTGCCCTGGAAATTGTTCATGCACAATCACATCTACATTGTAATTAGTATAAATACATGTAACACTGTTCCATCAATTATACATAATAACAGATATATAAATTATGTGCACTAGTCATACAGAAAACACACGGAATGAATAAACAATATGCTAATTGCCTAATATCTTTGCTGATCTATCTAAAACAATTGCCTTTCATATATTCTGGAAACATACCATAGAAAATTCTCCCTACTCACCCATAACTTGTTTTTAATTTTCTATTTTCCCTTTACGACATATGAGCAAGGAAAATGACTATGATGATACATTAGTGAAAAAGACGATCGGAAAATGACTATGATGATACATTAGTGAAAAAGACTTGATCGTCGCAGCCGGAAAAATCATTTTTCTTGTGATTTCTTCTATCAATTGAGAAAAGTTTACAACTTCAAATGAGAATCAATAAACCTTCCATCTTGCAAAAGGGTTGTTCGTGTCCCTAAGCTGGGAAATCATATTCCAATGCAGTCAAAACAAACAGGCAAATAAGAGTAGATCAAGCTCCAGTTCAAACTTGGAAAAAGGGGGGGAAAGCATTTATAACTTTACCGGAGAGGAAATCATCAGTAACGGTATCGCAAAAGGGTTTCGGCGGCTGATTGAGAGAATTGGCAATGAGGTTACATGCCACGGCCACCGCTGCGGCGATGGAAACAACGGCAATCAAGCGGGATAAGTCGGCCTTTGACGATGGCAATGAATTGGAGGATGGTTCAACGGGAAAGAGAGTAGGGGAGGAGGGTTTAGGTTTTTTCTTCTTCTTCCTAGTGTCGGAAGCCATTGCCAGAAATTGCTCCGAAGCGCGCCAACTAAAGTCTAGTTGTATAATGCAAAACTGATGTTCCCAAAATTGCAGGGGGAAGGTCTGTTAGGCATTGTTTGTTTATGATTTAGAGGTGAAATGCTTTCCGCGGAGATTCGGATGAAAATAATATGACAGTGTGCTAATTTTGTTTATGGTTTTAAAAATAGTTAAAATTTATAAAATATATCAAATCAAAAATGCTTTTTATGGAGATTCGTATAAAAATAATATGATGGTGTGTTATTTTCGTTTATGTTTCTAAAAATAATTAAAATTTATAAAATATATCAAATT
The DNA here is from genome assembly GCA_019426215.1 of Buddleja alternifolia. Classification (NCBI taxonomy): domain Eukaryota; kingdom Viridiplantae; phylum Streptophyta; class Magnoliopsida; order Lamiales; family Scrophulariaceae; genus Buddleja; species Buddleja alternifolia. The sequence continues at coordinate 8,096,631 of CM033399.1, read as the reverse complement.
AAAAATGATTGGTTGATATAAGATAGATTATATAAATTAAAAAGTATAAAGTATGAAAAAGAAAGAGAAAAGTATTGATTCCAGTAATTAATTATTGATTAATGATTAGTAGGTAGTTATACTGAGAAAATAAAAAATAAAGTAGAAAAAATGTGATTTGGATGAAAATAGTTTGTAGTGTGATTTTTTAGGATTTTATTATTTAATATATTGAAAATGGATTTAAAAACATAAACAAACAAGGCCTTAGCTTCCTACAAAATCTTCGTTCATGTGATTATGTTCAATGTTTTCAAAACCAAATTGGTGATTAAATTGGACAATCAAATTGGGTCATTAGGATATTGGTTCAACATGTATAAAAAAACCGATTGACTCGTTATATATGGTATTATATATATATATATATATAAATCGAAAAAATGTTAAAAAATTCCACATATGAAATAATAAAATAACATATTTACAATATCCATTTTTTTCCCGATAAATCTATAATTATGCTTCATTAATATTGAGGAAAATCCCCAAAATTACATCCAAAAAGGGGTCAAAGCATCCCGAAAATACATAGAGTACAAAATAAAGAGGGATAATTACATAAGATCCCTCTGATAAGCAAAACTTGCACAAAACTCACATGTGTTAAGTTTTTTGCATAACGCCTCCTTGTGTTCCAATTAATTTTGCATACTATCTCTTAGTTAGCTTTTTTTTTTATGTTTTTTTTAATCATAAATGTTTTAGATCCTACCCAAATTAAATTATTTGTTTATTATAAGCATGTAAGGGGCGAAAATGCATTTGTACTGACATTTATGATATAAAAAAAAAATTAATGCAAAGAATAAAATTGTGTTATAACTTTTTTGCTAAAAACCCCTTGGGATCATGAAATAGCCTAATCACCTCATGTGTTCTTAAAAAAGTCTACGAAAAGCTAAATTTTGTTAAAAAGATAGAACAAAATATGTATTTTTTGGGTTAAATAACATTATTTTACCTTTTATATTTTTTGGAGAGTGTACAAATGACAAATAAGAATGTCAATAAAGATGAAGAAAATGAAACACACACTCATTTTTCAACAAAATTTGACTTTTTACAGACTTTTTTAAGAATGCAGGTGGTGATTAGGCTATTTTGTGATCCCAAGGGGTTTTTAGCAAAAGAGTTATAACAAAGGGTGACTTTTTGCATTTAACCTAAAAAAAAGGGAATTTCGTACCTCTGTGAAACACGAAACCTACACACATCCCTCCTCTGTTAAAAATATAGCTTATAATGCCCTTATGATTTTCAAAACCTAGCACGAAACCCCCAATCCACGAAAAGTAGCATTCACGAGCAATGTATTTGAAGCAGATTTGGGCAATTTTTGCAAATTAAAAACAACATAGGGGCATTTCAGGCTATTTTTTTAACACATGGGGTGTGTGCAAATTTCGTGTTTCACAAGGGTATGATATGCAATTATCCCAAAAAAAACTAAAAAAGGGAGAGTAAGCAGAATTAATTGGAACATAAGGAGACGCTACGCAAAAAACATAACACAGGAGAGTTTGGCGTAGGTTTCACTTATCACAGGGGGATTTTATGCAATTATCCAAATAAAGATCCAAACTTTGGAAGGGGACTAAAAGAAAAAAGAAAAGAACAACTAGTTCGATTACTTAAACTGCATTCGAGTGGATCTCCAAATTTGGAGGTCTCTAGAGTTCCAATATCTTGATCTCAACCAGTGAAATTTTGGAGTTGAAACAGAGCTAAATCTTCAAGAAGAAAATAGCTCCAAGTTGAACCCAAAATTTGGACCTTCCAACACAGCTTGATGCCAATCTTCACGTCTTTGAGATTGTAACAATGACATTTCTGTTCCAAAAGGAAAAGATGTTGCTGCATCAACAACAAAGCACAAAAAGAACATTAAAAAATAAAAGCACAAACTAACAAAAGACATAAAAAAAAAAAAAAAATACAAAGATAAAGTAAAGAAGCACAAAAGGAACAAATGATGGGGTGGTTTTCCTTGAAAGAACACCAGACCCAATGTCCACATGCTTCTTAAGCAAAGGAGCAAGATTCGAAAATCCCACAATCATAGCTAATGCACATGGGATATACATCAATAAATTTATATTATTATTTGCGAGAAATTGAGTATAAAGTTATAAAATAATAGAGAGTAAAATGCATAAAAGTGTAAAGTTGTTTTATTGATCATCAATGTTGAATATTTATACAAGCTAAATGACTTCTATACAATTATGGTAAGTTGAATCCTGCTGATTTCCTTCTTGCTCTATTTATGGTAGCTGGAGCTATTTCTAAAAGGTTTGGGTGTTCTGAAATCGTTCTAAAAGCGCGTCTAGTTAGTTCCATATTTAGCATACCGAATCTTCCTGCTTTGGTAAGTGTTTGACCAATCCTCTTTGATTGATATTTGATAAGCTCGTATTTTACGCCTTTTCGGGCGCCTCTTTTCTTGGATTTGGCTCGTTTTCTAGTAAATTCTATCCCACATTATACCTTGATTTGTTTTATTTATGTGTATTAGGTGTAGAGCATCATTGGATCCAAAAGATGATGAAAAAGTCAAGAAAAAATCGACAAACCTGTGATGCCGCAGCATCACAGTGTAAAACGGCTGCGCGAGAGAAATTTTGATGCTGCAGCATCCCGACTTCGATGCCGCAGCATCCCGTCCGCGTACAGTAACCTATAAATAGGGTGTTAAGTCAGTTTTTTTGAGAAAAAACACACTTTTTACAACACAAGAATTGGGAGAAAACCCTAGGGAAGCAAGAGAAAAGCTTGAAAACTCCGAATTTGTCTACAAAAATGGAGAATTCAAGCAACAACGAGAAAATCAAGATTGTAATAGGGAGTTTTTCACTTTCTTTTGAGATTAGTTCATTGAACATGTCTTTTGAAGATTGTTATTTCTCTTTCTTTTCTATCATGAACTAAATTCGTTTGACTAAGGCCGTGTGAAGGCAAACTATGAATTATCGTTTATAAATTTATGTTTTTGATTATTGCTTGGCATGCTATGTGTTCAATTTGTTGTATTTAATGCTTATGAGTGCTTGATCACCACTTGTTTGATAAATTGCTTAGCTTAGATTCCGAGAGGATATAGGTTAAGGATGCTTGAGCAATTGAATATCACGTCTTAGAAATGACTAGGGATAGATTCGATTCATTCGTGTAGCCTTCCGGTAATGGGGAATCTCATAAATCTTGTTAATGCATGTTTATTAATTGAATTCTCATATAGGGGTATAGGGAATCATTAATTGACATAGACGCACTATACCAAGAGATTGGGTAGTGTATAATTTTGAAATTTCCGCCATAGCATGATAAGTAATAATTGAATAACACACTTCATAATCGATAAGGAGTAGTTTGGCCGGATCACGTGTCTTAGTTATCTCTCTTCCTCTGAATTTTCAATCTCTACGTGTTTTACATTATTAATTTTCTTTATTTTATTTGAACAATCACACTTTAAATATTTGATTTAACTTGGAATTAGGTAATACATTAGTTTCAATATTTAAATACGTTGTCCCTTGGGTACGATAATCCGGACTTAAATATCCACTATATTACTTGCACGATCTAGTGCACTTGCTAGGTTTTTGCGTGTCAATATTTGATTGGGTACTTGATTGGATATTATTTGCTTGATTGATATCCTTTCTTTTAGGGCTCCGACTTGGGCTCTACTCTTGTTAATTGGACGAGGCCGAAATGTCAATATGTGGGCTGGAATATATATAATAAAATAAACAAATATGTAATATTCTTTGGGCTTGTCATCTTGGCCCAATGGATGATATTGACCCATATCAATAGTCCCCTTAACTCTAAAGTTTGACTTGTCAAGCTGAAAGAGTTGTAAAAGAATTATTTATGGGAGTCATGCTGATAACTAAAAACTTCTCCTGAATCCCTCCTAAATATTCCAGCTGAAAATACTCCTACATTTCCTTGTGATTAGTATGTTGAAGAAACAAGGGCTCATTTCGAAAGCCTTGATAAGTTTCTAGAAGACTCTTTTGAGAAAACCTTAGATATGACGCCATTTGATGGGCTGGAGACGTTTGGGCTTCCCTATGATAAAAATTTTGCAGCCTTTCGTCCTAGATTCCCGCGCCCTCATCGTTGCAGTTACTTCCCTGCCTCCAGAACTGCCCCTAGATGGTGGATGTGTGCCACGTGTATGGTCACTGAGTGACCCCGCCCAAAAGGAAGTTTTTATCTTTTTTCTTCCTCAATTGCATTTTTCAAATTTCGAAAATCCCCTCTTTTCACTTTTAATCGATTTTAGTTGCCTTGTTTTTTCCTCTTCTTCTCCTTAAAATCACTCGTCCAACTTCCTCTTTTTTCTCCATCTTCGATTATTGATCAATTATCAATCCAAGATCCACGTCTCCTGTCTTCATCCTTAGGTACTTATTTCTTCCTCCTTTTGCTTTGTACTTTTTATTGTATTTTGTAATCTTTGTAGAAAAATTCTGTCAATATTCCCCTGTTTTTACCACGGAAAATTTTGAGAAAATGTCACATGTTATCAATCCTACTCCCATATCCTCCAATGATAATGTCCAAATACTCCCTCCTGAGAATATGGGTAATCCTCCTCTCGTCGTCGGGAATCCTTTGAATATTCCGGTGGCGGAGCCACCTGTGAATGTTGCTAATTCGCTATTACCTCCTCTTTCTGCGGGAGAGTCTTATAGTGCTCACCAACCTAGAGGAACCATACATCAGACTCCTTATCCTTTACTCCTTCAAATAGTCCTCGTATTTCTGACTTTTCTTCTCTTTTAGCCCAGCTAATCTCCGAGAGGCATTGTCCGAAAGTTTCTCCAGAAATTCCTCTGGAAAATCTTGACCATCCTAATCCTGATGAACTAGATGAACTGGCCGAGGAGACCCTTAGTGCCCAGGAGAAGGTACTGCTTGCTGCCCCAAGGGTTTGCTTTTGGATGGTGTACATGTCCTGATTTACCTGTCATTAGAAAAATATCATTAGGGCCACTTATGGCTGTTGGGATAAATTGCATAAAAACAAAAACGCAGCGGAAGAATTATAAGTTTAATCCTAGTGGCTCATCTCTATTTCTCGTATTTAAATTGGGTTTTTACGAAATTAATTACCGTTCTCGCGTATGTTGAAATCTGAACCAGCTATGCAATCCTTTCTTGAACAGCAAATCCGTCGCTGTCTCTAAATTGCCACGCCGGAGTCAAAAACGAAAATCGCCTTCTTCTTCACCTTGATGGACGGCTAGAGTGAGAGATAAAGGGAGGAGAGTTTGACTTGGAGAGAAAGTTTGTGAGTTAATTCTCTTGACCTAGTTATTTTTCCACTAAGTAGTATATATATACTACAATAGAAAACAATAACCTAGGCTTTACGCCCACTTGTAGGCTTTTAAGCCTTCGGGCTTTTGTTTATTAATTAATTAAATAATTAATTAAATTCATGTTAATATTATAATTAAATTCCTATGAGGAATTAATTAATTCATTAAATCTTGATATCCAATACCGAAAATTCTCTCAAGTCTTTTCCTACAATTTTCTTTTTGCACTTTCTTTAAGCGCGACTCTTTAGGTTCATCTCAAAAGGCAATTGGGAGGAAACCAAAAGGATGTGAGTAACACCTAGTCAATCACGTGGCTCACATCGTATCCCAATTGAGAACGAATAAATAGGATCATTCCAAACCATATACGTTGTGAATACCGTACGTGTATAAACCTTTTATTCTTGTATCTCAGTCAAGTGAGAGTCATGGTTTTAGTCAAACTCACATGAATTGACCATATGCTTAGCTCATAATGAGTCGAGGTCATTTTATACTTTGGCTAAAGACTTTTAACCTCACTCATTCATGACTGCATAGGATACTTAGCTCATTCACTTATGAGAGAATAAATCCCATTTTGCTAATCAGTTAACAATGCTACTTGCCCATCAAGTCGCACTTCGAGGTCGATCCCACCAAAGGGTGATTTGGATCTAACTACTCTAATGATAGACTTGATGTCACAAGTACATCTTCAACTCGACTCCTCAGGTCTAAGGTTCACGCGTACTTATCACAACTTATCAGTTTCATCATTGACTGTCAGTGAGTGAATACCCATGTGATGAAACTGATGCGAGCCGTGTTCGAACATATTAGTCCAACTTATATGTCCATGACATAAGTTCCCACTATCATTCTCATAGTGTTCGAATGACACTTTCTCTGTCAAAACTTATATCATGCAAGTCCTTGTTCTGTATTGATGTCCAGTCAAATACTTTCTTAGACTTGCGAACCCTATTTAGAGAATAAGGATCAAACCCTTCTAGTGCCATTCTCCCTATCCCATAGGAAGCAGAAGGTTTGCCTTATACTCAAGGATTTTACGTTGTTTATTAACACCTTACAAACGCCTATAAGAAAACAACAAGATAATGCCTTATATATAATAAAAGGATATTGTTTAGTTACAAGTTAATGCCCTATAGATCTATCCTCTTTATGGAATTTGAGGGCATACACTCTAACAATGGCATCCCTCAATCTCACTGTATTCAGGTTCCTAGCGCTACAGATAGGGCTCACCTTCTTCCTTCTGGTTTTTCTGCTTTTCACGTTGTCCATCTCCGGGCTGGATTGTGTTTTCTGATCGACCCCCTATATATTGCCATAGCCAAGAGGTTCAAAATTCCTTTAAATTAACTTTGCCCAAATTCCATGCGAGCCATAGTTGCTTTCAATGTGTTACTATGTAGCATAGGTCTTCGTTCTACTGCCGAGCTCTTTTATTCCTTTTTTCTCACGCGATCTTCCGGGATGGAGTTAGGGGTATTTTATTTTACCCCTAGGAAAGAGGTTTACTTCTTTTCTGCTTATCTTTCTTCGGAAAAAGACTGGAAGAAGAACTTCTTCTTCATTGCTCCTCCTGAAGGAACCTCCTGGGACTTTTTGTTGCTACTTTTCCTTTTACTCTTGTTTTCTGACTACCGTTCTGGATTTTTTTTGTTGTTGTGCAGCTGAAATAATGGACACTGCCAAGCTTGTTGAATCAAAATGCCGAAGGCAGAGGGCTCCTGGGGCCACTCCTCCTATTCTGCCGATTCTTCCTCCTACTACTACCCTTCCAATCACTCTTCTTGGGTCCCAACTTCCTGTGGGGCAAACAACTGCCATTTCTCCCCAGGCATCAGCTCATGGTGCTTCTGTACACGATTCTCCTGCCCAGCCTGGTAAGGACCCCGCCAAGGAAAAGAAGATTGTGGTGGGAAAAAGAGCCGCTGATAGTTCTTCTGACACCCCCCCTCCAAAGCGCGGTAATACTGGTATCTTGTTCAGGGAGGTCATGCCTCCTTGACTTTCCATACTACTGAGTCTCCTGCCCTTCGCACTCGCTCACGGGCTCAAGATCTTCCTCAAACCTCTGTGCTGAAAAGTAAAGATTTAGTGGTCAAGTGTAGCTTCTTGAAAAATATGGCCAACTCCTTAGCCGTCAATTGCTAAAGTCCCTCCAGCCCAATGAAACCACTAACTGGTTGAATAAAATGCTTTCTAAGGTATATCATATGTGTCTCTGTTCTATTTCCCCGTATGGTGCAAGTCTTTTACTTTTCTTCTTTTTGTGTGCAGTTTAGCCTTCTGACAGGACAAGCCTTGCTAGACATAAGCCAGTCAACTGAGGTGGATGATCTGAAAAGATATCTAGCTAAAGTAAAGAAGTAAGTAGGAGCATACCTTTCCCTGGAGCAATCCTGACAGAAGTAGAATGAAAAAGCCCTTCTGGATATCCAAGAGCAGGAATCTCATGTTGCTGCGTTGTCAGGGAGAGTCAGGGTCCTGGAGGACCAGTTGAGAAGTGTCCTGGAGCACCAAGAGATGGAACTTCAAGATGCTGGGGCAAAAGGTCGCCAAATGGGTATTGAAGAATTTCTCTTTTGTGCAGAAGGACAGACCTTCCTGGAGATGTTCAAGGCTAACTTCTTGGCTTCCACCGAGTTTCAGAACATGATGGATGACAAGACTCTGGAGTATTTTGAGAAGGGCTTTTAGGGGTGCAAGAATCAATTTGCCGCTGCTGGCTACCCCCTGCTGGAATTGATGCCTCTTTTCTCGATGTGGATACTGCAATGGTTGCTGCTTTACTAAAACCACCCACTCCAGCAACTGAAAATGCTCCGAACGAAGTTTCTCCTCCTGCTGTCTTGAAAGTTAATCCACCCCCAAAACAGGTTGTTGACCAGCTTGGTGGGAATCCTGCTGATGCAGTAGAGATTGTTGTAGAGAATGTGGCGTAGTTTTCCTGTTTATTTTAAAAGAAAAGTGTTTTGTTTTGGCTAGGCTTTCTTCAGACAATGTTTATTTTTGTTGTTTTTGCTTTGTTGCCCTCTGAGGCACAGGATGCTTTCAATATGTTTATGCTTGGGGCTATTATGAATGTTCTAAGTTTGTTTATATCATATCTCTTCATGCTTATTGAAATTGCATATATGTTTTTATGCTAACTGAAATAGATGCTTATGATCGTGTAAAAAGGGACCAACACATGCTGTGCGGAGAAGAATTTAGATACAAATTGAGCATATAATTCTGGTTGATTTCAGCTAGCTAAGTAGCAAGATAATTTAGAACTTGCTTATAACATGTTTAGAGAAGTATGCTCACATTTACATGTGAAAAAAGGAATATGGCAAGAGTTTGCACATATTAAAGATATTTCAGCCTTTTGACTCCCAAGGATTTGTCACTCCGTACCATAATTTCTTCCCCAGGCTCTTACCTGGCCAGTATGCTACCGGGGGTTTTCTTTCCTTATTTCTGCCTTTTTTTCCTGAATTTTGCCCCCTTATGCTACCGTGGAGTACGAGTGGACTTGTCTGTGTCACTCCATCCTGGGGATCAACCAAAAGGCTGTCCCCCCAACCTTATTTCTTCTAATCATCCTTATTTCTTCTAGTTTGAGGAGTAGACTGAGAAGTCTCCAACCTTATTTCTTCTTTCACCATCCTTATTTTTATTTTTTTTTAGAGAGGATCCAGACAGATCCGCAATCAACTTTCTCCTGACTGGACGGGTCTAGGCTACCTATCCAATTTTCCCAAAAATCTAATAGAACAGAAGTAGGGAAAAATTAAATCACGATAAAAAGGTGAAATGTTGTAGAAGCGGTGACCCCGATTCGTCCAGTTTGATTTTTGACCGATTCTGACCGGTTCATACTGGATCAACACCAGCCTGTTTTACTGTATAGGCGGACCAGACCTATGGTTGGTTCACGGTTTAATCGGTCGGTACGGTCTGTAAAAACATTGATTATGTAGGTTAACCATGCAAATAAAGATACCCCACTTGAGCCTAGTTTAAAGCAAAATTCTAGTTTTAGTCCCGTAAGTTTGGGGAACTGATAAAATGCGTTCAATATCTTTTAAAAAACACATTTAGTCCAGTAAGTTATGCAATTATAGGAAAATTGCAATTTTGGTCTTAAGTTGACGCGCCCCTCATTTAGCTTGAAATTAGAGTTTGTTTGATTTGGAAACTCCGGGCTTAATTAAGAGGAGTCTTCATTTTAGGTTCAAAATGTTTGAATAGATGAAAATTCTATTAGGATTATGCCCTAAATGCAATGAGGAATTAGATTGTATAGGGCGTTTACTTATATGTTGTACAAACAATTTCTATGGAACAAAAGGTTTTTATGTTTGTTCATATGAATCTTAATGACATTAATAAGTATTGAACATCTAAGTCCCAAATAATCAAGAATGAGCTTCTACTCCTTAAGGATTAAGGAGACAGACACTAGAAGCGTTAATTCCTTGATTATTTAAATAGGGTTCACAAGTTGAAAAGTCTTAATTGGGCATTGTGACCAGACTTGTATAACACAAGCTCTGACAAGAAATGTCAATTGGTCACTAGGGAATAGTGGGAGCTTGTGCCGTTGATATATTAATGGAATTGATATATTCAAACACGGTTCGCCGTAATTCAATCACATGGGTATTTACTTAATGACTGTCACTGATTGAGTTATTGGTCATGATTGTGTACATGAGCCTTAGACCTGAGGAGTCAAGAAGATTGTGTTTGTGACACTAGACTTGTTATTAAAGTAGTTTGATCCAATTTACCCTTTGGTGGGATCGACCTCTGATGCACGACAAACCCAATCGTGTATTTAACAGCAGGAGGACCGATCGAGTATAGTAATAAAGTGAACAATAAGTCCGAGTTGTCGATCCCACAGGGACTAGAACTTTAGCACTTACGAAATTAAATTAAGTTAAAGAAAATTAAACTAAAATAAGCAATAATTGTATTTAATATTAAAAACGCAGATTTACGAATTAAACAGACAATTATGAAAAAACAACTAAGACACATGCATCAACACCAAACAATCAATTATCAATATAGAAGTATTTTCGTATTTCAGATTGTTACTAAGGTGAAATTTTCCTTAAGATTATTGCCAATTCAATCCCTCTGTGTTGGTAACCTATGCTTGACTGGGGGTAACAATCATATGCATGCATTAACAAACTAGAAATTTCTACGCATTAATCCGGCTAACAACATCCGAAGTTGTACAACTAACTTAGAAGATGTATTAATCCCTATAGCACCTTAAATTACCCTCTCCCGAGTGACTTAATTTAAGCAAAATATCATACATATGTTAGCTATATGAAGCATTAAGATCAATATTAACACACAAAGTAACAATAATCATCCCTACGAAAAATATTCTTATATATCAAACATCATGTTTTGGCTTAAGCATGGGCTTAGTTTATAAATTTAGCTACTCATAATGTAAAAACAATAAACTAAAATATCCATGAAAAGAATTAACAAGAAATAAAAACTCCCTATAGTTGAATCTTCAATCTTCACTTCTTTTTCTTCTCCTCTAGAGTACAAAAACATGTAAAGATGTGTATTTCTCTAACTTTAATCTCTTAAAATGTCTATAAACCATAAGGAACTGATCTAGTATTTCCAAGAGTGCAAAGAAAGACTCCTTCACGGTTTAGAGTTTGGAAACTTCCAAAATTCTACCAGCCGACCACGATGTTTGAACATCCCATTCCACTCGTTCGGAAGTTGAGTCCTTTAGCGAACTGTTGACTTCCGATTTCACACTCGAACGTTAGCTACAGAATGTGATTTCTTCTTCAAATCTTCAATTGAACTCCTTTTTCACCCTTTCCCTCAATTAGCAATGATTTTCACCTACACTCACTAAATAGACAAATATCATGCATGTGTAATATAAATTCATGCATAAATCCATATAAATCATATTAAAAAGGGTCTCTAAAACACGTAAGATCATAACCTATCAACACCCCTAAATTTAACCATTGATCGTCCTCGATCAATGAAAAGCATAGATTAAGATCAAAACTATGGGAAACAAAAACAAAAATAAAAACAAAAAGAACAAACTCACTTTCGTGGAGAAAACGATTGCATTTAGTGTATGCAACAAGCCTTTAAACCTTTATGTTACCCAAAAATGCTGAGTATAGTCTTGTGAGGGTTTGCAGACGATATACCCATAAAATTCAAAACTTTTTCAGCCCTTCCCAAATCAATTTAATCCACAAGAAAACAATGGCATAAAATCAACCTTTAAAGCTCAAAATTATACATACATATCAAATAATTGCTCATGTTACACCAAGATTTCGAAAAGATAACCAAAGGATGTAGTGAAAATAAGTCTAAGACATTATAGTCAAGTGGCATCCGTACCAGATTTTGGAAATAAAGTCCATCTCTATCAACATCGATCAATCACAAGGTACAAGAATCATAGACAACTTCATTGCCATTTAAACTCCATTTACTTCAACAACATTCAACATTTAAACTCATGAAATTTCAACTTAGATTCATTAAGGCTAGATCATGTGCAATGTTTTATTCCATTAGGCTTTCTATGGTACCCATATAACAAATTTTAGGCCAACGACTCCCAAACCAGATGGTTTTAGGGCATTAAGTGTAGAGACACTCCTAAGGGCATAATCACTCGAGTATCAAAGCCACGAAACAAAACTAGGTCATTTAAACAAATTAAACTTTCAATTGACTTGAGCTTAGCTCAAATTAGCATAATAGTATAGTATGTAGGCATGTTACTTTTCTCCTCCAGTACATATCAGCCTGACTTCTCAAGTCATACCAATCATCAACCTTATTATTTATTATTTAGCATGCAAATCAACCAATCATCTTATAGCATTATGAAAAATCTATTTTCGGGAAAAATTCCTTAAGTGCTTCGACATGGTTATCCACTCAACCCCTCTACCTTCGACTAATGTGCAATTGTGTATCATCTAAGAAAAATTAATTCTAGTCTAGGGTCCTATAAGCAATACATATATATGCATAGTCCCATTAAATTCAAATTAATTATAGAATTCATGGCATTGTCTCAAGTTAATCAATATCAATTATCAATTAAAAGCTAAAAAAAATTTCATGCTTGATTTTCTAAATATAAAAGCATATAAACATGCAATAGCAAAGATTCCCCCCAAACTTGAGCTAAACATAGGAACACATAACATTTATGAAAATAAAAAGTACTACCCACATACCATCAGACTTAACCTCAACATTGTCCCCAATGTTGTCTCACATAAAGTATGCAAAAAGGCATAAAAGTAGACTTACAACTAAGGATGTTGAAAAATAACCTTTCATCTCAAACGTAATCCACTAGCTCCAACTCCTTATGATAGAATAGACATCTCAAATCAATAAGAAAAATTTGCTACACAATCTCTCTACTTCACCAAAACAAATCATCAAGTATAAGGAAAACACATGCCAAAAGTGCATGGTCACAAACACACAAGCAAAAAGAAACAAAGAAAACCAAATAAAAACAAGAAAGAAGGCAAAACTAAAAATACAACAACAAGCAATGGTAGGATATCAAGTGTCTCTCCTCACACCCAGTGGAATGGATGCGGTCTCCTCCTCATCATCATCACTCTCCAGATCCGGTAGGAGATGAAATATGAGTATCGGTAGATAAAAGAAAAGTGGTCTTCCTACAGCTCGAGCCATGGCTTGGGCTAACATCCTTTGATATTGTGCTAACTTTCTTATATTAGCCATTGTGATCGATTGAGTCTCTCTTATCTCCCTTTGTGCCTTTCTTAATTTAGCAATGTCTCGTGCAATCATATTAAGGGAAATAGGGTTGGAAGGTTTCCTTGAGCTTTTCCCTCTATATCGGGTATATCTAGGCATCAAGGCTTTGTCTCTAAGCTCTTCTCTAAAAGCAATTGCTGAAACCAGGTACTTTAAATCCTTAATTGTTATCTCACCTTACTCCTTGTTTCAAAAAAAGTGTGCTTATCAAAGATGGAAAGATAAAAGGGGTTTTCTTCTTGAGCAAAAGATTAATCATCTCACAACCCATCTTCTTTACTTGATTCAACAAGGCATCAAAGATCAATTATGGTATATCTATCCTTTTCTTTCTCATGGTACAATAGATCAAGAGAGCTCGTTCCTTATTCAACGAATATCGATTCTAGGTAGGCATAACACAATACTGTATAAACTCAAGCCAAAAGAAAGCTTCTGTCTTAAGATCCCTCAAAAACAGTTCCGTACTTCTTAGTCTTCAAGTACCTCCTTCTATAGCAATCTCCCTCAACACAATTCCGCAATCAAACATCTTCACTTCATCTTGCTCAATTAATGACGTATACTCACAATATATAGGTGTAGGTAGGCCCATCTATTCGTTTAACTTGTCCTTTGAAAAATCAGCATCTACTCATCTCACCTTCACCTTCTACTCACCACTTCGGTAATTTTCTCTAGATCCATTAGTTACAGTACTTGTATAGAACTCTCAAACTCATGCAAGCATAATCAATCTTGGACATGTGGCGAAACAAAACAATCGTAAGTGGAAAATTACATCCAGCACAAATAATCATGATGCACTAATAGACCGTTCCTTAAGTAACTCTCAGTTTTCTAACCGCTTGCAAAACTATAGAACTTGAAGTGTTTCCTCTTGTTGAATACTCGACGTTCTAACCTCTTGTTTAACCCTTCCACCCCTCATCAGTTCTACCTCCTTTCTTTTAATAATCTTTTCCGACCTTAGTCGCGCCATAACAATTCTTCACTTTTTCCCAAATTTACACCACAACCAACTCCACAACACAAACCAACAAACCAACAAAAAAACAAGTACCACCACTATCCAAACCAATACCAACAAAATAGTAAAAAGATCCCGCACATTTTTCACAAATAATATATGTGATAAGGATCAAGTCAATCACTCACCAGACAAAGGATATGAATGACCAATGAGGGAAAAAAAATCTGCGTAACACGGTAGAACGTCGTGTTGCTGCTGGTTTTTCTTTAATGTTTTCACGTGTGATCAGATCTGGAGACAGATTATTTTGTCTAACAACTCCTAATAATGATTTTGGAGGCTTTTATGTCGTATTTTTACGTAAGGGCATGAGTGATTTTTGATTTGGTGTGGGTGGGTTTAATATGGGTTTGTATGGATGGATTTGTATGTGAATATGATGGAATAGGTATGAGATAATGATGTTTATGAAGTATTATGAATAGATTAGGGGTTTTTATATTGATTGTAGATGGTAGGGATGGAGTTTGAAGGTTTATGGAGTGTTTGGCGGGAGTTACTTGGAAGAGAAAAAGTAGTTTGAAAGTGGGATACCAAAATATCCCCAAACTTGCTGAATATTATCGTGTTGGACTTTCGAATGTTAATCATGACACGTTCAGACATTCAAGACATGGGCTCCCAAAAATTTTACACACAGAACGTTCGAATGGTTGACATATGACCTTCGTACGTAGACCAGTCCACGTTCAAATGTTGAGTCTAGCACGTTCGAATGTCCAGAGCAGGAGACTTTTTCAACTTCTACCAAATTGTTTGCAAGAAAACAAAGCCAAAGATCAAAAATGGAAAACAGACAAGAAATAAAATAATGACAAGAAAACAAAAAGCTTGGGTTGCCTCCCAAGAAGCTCTTTTAAAGTCACTAGCTTGACTTTGCAGAGTCAACTTAGTTCGACGGATTGTGTAGCGGGACTTCAGCATTGTCTAGTCTCCAATCAAGTGGTGTATCATACAGTAACTTGTCACCCTCCATGGTTATCTCTTGGCTAATATCGTTTAAGTTTCCATCCTCCTCATCATGTCTTTCAACTTCTTTACTTCTCCTTTTTCTGGGGTCATCAGATGTGTGTTCCTAAAAATTCTCAACATGAAAAAGATCAAAGGCATCTAACTTTGAACAATAATCTGTATGAAGCAAGTTCCTAAACCTCCGATATGCATTTAGAGTTATCGCTTTATCCCCAACATTCAATGTAAGCTTACCATGGGCCATGTCAAGATTAGCCTTACCAGTGACTAGGAATGGTCTTCCTAAGATCAGAGGAACTTCGGAATCTTCATCCATCTCAAGAATGACAAAATCAACAAGAAAGTAGAACTTGTCGATCTTGACTATTACATCCTCGATGATTCCTATGGGTTGCTTAATTGATTTATCCGCGAGTTGCAACTGCATAGTAGTAGGCTTTGGAGTTCCTAAGTCTAGCTTCTGGAAGAGTGTGTAAGGAAGAAGGTTGATCCCAGCCCCGAAATCACAAAGTGCTCAATCAAATTTTATCTTGCCTATGGTACATGGACTAGAAAGACTTCCCGGATCCTTGCACTTCCTTGGTAGATTATTCAGCATATCAGCCGAACATGCTTCAGTCAAACATACAGTTCCTTCCTCCTCCCATTTTTTCTTGTTAGATAGAATTCCTTGAACAACTTTGTGAAGTTAGGCATATGCAAAATAGTATCTACAACAGGAACGTTAATGCACAATTCTTTTAAACTTTCAAGAATATGAAGGAAGCTCTTATCATATTCATTCTTTTTAACTTTTTGGGCTAATGGAAATGGAAAACAAATCTCATCAGGGGCATTGGGGTTAGGAGAAGAATTCTTAGAATTGGAGTACTCCGCGTCAGACATTTGAACGTCTTAAGGGTCCACGTTCGGACATTGACTAGTCAATGTTTGAACATTAGTCCCTCCACGTTCGATCTTGGATGCAGTGAGTTTTTCTTTTTGAGATCTTTTTCGGAAACCCAAACGTCTGGGATAGCACGTTCGGGGCGTGGGCGTGGGCTTCTGGGCAGAATTTTTGGCCTTTTTAAGCTCCTTGCCACTCCTTAGTGTCACAGCAAAGCATTGCTCCTTGGGGTTCTTCTCAGTATCACTAGGCAATATTTTCGGTGCTCTCTCAGATCTACTACTCGACAATTTGTCCATTTGATGTTGTATCTCTCTCATTCCAGCTAACAAGTTCTTGAGCATCAAGAAAAATTCTCTAAAAGTTTCATCGGACTTCCGAATGTGAGCATCGAGCCTCTCTTCGATTGTGGGAACTCATTGAAATTACACTTGCTTTTGGGCAAGGTGGTCGAGGTGCTTGATATGCTCCCGGATTTTCTTGTGGTGGTTTATTTGGTCTCCTAGGGAAATTTTCGGCTCCTCCAAAATTGAGGTGAGTCCTTTGCTGGTTTATGTAGTTCACTTCTGCCACTACTTCCTCCACTTGCTCATTCTCAACCTCTTTTACAACATCCACCTTTTTAGGTTTTAATGTAGGTAGAGCTTACCATTTGTCATCCTCCTCGGGATATAACTCATCCTCCTGAGCTAGCAGTTCAATTTTTCCTAAATCGACTTATTATCTAATCCCAAAAAATCACCTCCAGCTCCAGCATTGAGTCGGTGCCCAATCCTTGATCGCACACCATCATAAAAGTGTTGCACTAATTCATCCATTGAAAAATTATTATCAAGACACTTCCTAATCATTCCCTTGTAATGAGCCTACGCATCTGCCAACGACTTAGTCTTTCTCTGCCCAACCCCTTTAATGTTACTTCGGAGGTCATTTATCCTTGAGGGTGGGAAAAATTTGTTCAAAAACTTCTCCACGAGCTCTTACTATGTTATGATAGACTCTGAAAGCAACGATTTATACCAAGCAGTCCCTTTATCCTTGAGGGAAAAATGAAAAAGCCTCAGTCGGATAGCATCAAGGTCTCTAGAGTGAAATTGCATGGTTAACAGAATATTCTCAAAAGTTTCCACGTGATTGTGAGGTGAATCACTTGGGTCTCCATAAAGAGGATCACTTTGAACCATACTAAAGAGATGTAAGGGGATATGAAAGTTAGGTGAATGGAATGGTAGTAGCACAACCGATCCTGATAAAGTGTGTACCCTATGTGGTTGACTACCACGAACTGAAGGTAATGGTGTCGGTGCTATCGGCTGCATGGCTTGAATGATGTTTTGTAGCAATTCCTTTTGTTTGTTCTAATCGTACGCTCAATCTCCGAATCTGTTTCTTTAAGATCTCCTCCGAAAGATCGGGTCATAAACCTATAAGAGAGACAAATCAAAGGTTGAATTAAAACTTAAATTTAACAAAAATAGAAATTGGAAAATAGGAATAATAAAACTTGACATAAAGATGACGCAAAGATTACAAGTCCTCGGCAACGACACCAAAAACTTGATGTACGACAAACCCAATCGCGTATTTACCAGCAAGAGTACTGATCGAGTGTAGTAATAAAGTTGACAATAAGTCTGAGTTGTGGATCCCACAAGGACTAGAACTTTAGCACTTACAAAATTAAATCAAGTTAAATAAAAGTAAACCAAAATAAGCAATAATTGTATTTAATATAAAAACGCAGTGCGAATTAAGGAAACAATTATGGAAAAACAACTAAGACACATGCATCAACACAAAACAATATAGAAGTATTCTCGTATTTCGCATCATTGTTACTAAGGTGGAATTTTTCTTAAGATTATTACCCATTCGATCCATCTGTGTTGGTGACGCATTAACAAACTAGAAATTTCTCAGGATTAATGCGGCTAACAGCATCTGAAGTTGTACAATTAACTTAGAAGATGTGTTAATCCCTATTGCACTTTAAATTTGTTAGGATCTCGGTACAAACCCCTGGGAACGTTGGCTCAGCAAAAGGTATGAGTTTTAAAAAATAAAGTGGCATCCCCGAAATTAGGGCTAGGCAGACACGGTACTATCGGATTCAAAACTATCCTAGAGATAAGTTTTCTTGTGTTTACCTCTTGAAGACCAAAAAACAGCAACGTCTTTTTAAGCAACTCCCTGCTACACCTCTCCGGATGGATTTGCCCTAGCGCCCCAAGTGTTGCGCGTCTAAGTTTATCTACACTTTATCTCGTACCATCAATTATCTCCACCATTGCTAGCAAGGAGAATATCGAATCTTGGCTTATGGGAAAAGGGGTAGGAATATTTTGGTGTTCTTCGTACTCAATACATGAGTTGGAAGGAGTTCTTGTGAAAAAGATGGAGGAGAAAAGATGGAGAGAATTTTTCCACAATCAAAATTGTGTAGAATAAATTATTAAATTTGTGAATGAAAAATTAACTTTTGAATAAAATATCAACACATGTATATATAGGGTGAGAGTCCACAATTATGGAAACCCACACACACACACACATACACCCCTATATAGGCGTCTACATATATATATATATATAGGGTCAAGATCTAATATACACCCTATATTAGATAAGACATAAGACCCATTCTACACCATTGGATCCATTAAATCTAATAGTCCAAAAAGGAAGCAAAAACAGACGGGAAAATTGATTACAATTGTATCAGGGGTATAATAGTCAAATTACGTTGTCAATATACAGTGTCTACATACCAAAAAAAAGGCAGAAGATCTCCCTAAAATCTCTCAACTGGAAACGCACAAAAATCTTCCCTACAATCTCTCAATTTGTTGCCAAAATTATACATTCCAATCATTATATGATATCATTCTGATTGGATCAACTTCCAAACATCGCCTTCAATGCAGCACAAATGCATCTCTAAGTTAGCAGTAGAATAAAAAAGACTTTTACATACGAAAGGGATAAGAATTCCAGGAAGTAATTGAGGAAATAATCCTTTTTGCTTATGATGTAACCCACTCTAGAATTGTAGAATTAAAAGGGACCCATCCACTAAACACGACACCTCCACCCAGAGTTTTGGGATAAAGCAGAACACTTGCCAATGTCAAAGGCACCTACAAGATTAGATTTTGTAATAACCATGAGAATTGTGAGCAATGAGACGTGCTTCATCAGTATATTTGTGAGGGAGAAGACAGAACAAACCTCCTCGACTAAACACATCATACAAAGACACTATATAATGGTTTATAAGAATGTAACTGTATGATGTATACAAACACATTGTATAATTGGTTATAAGATACTGTATAATATGTTATAATATACTGTATAATGGTTTAAAATCACTAATTGTATGTCACTAATCACACACTGTATATCACCATTGTATTTACTGTATATTTGTTTATTAGCTATTGTATAATTGATTACTTAGCTATTGTATTCACTGTATAATGGGATATATGATACTGTATATTGGTATATATGATACTGTATAATGAGTTATAAGATAATGTATAATGGTTTATAAGATTGTAACTGTATGATGGATAAACACACACTGTATAATGGGTTATAAGATACTGTATAATGTGTTATAACATACTGTATAGTTGTTTATAAGATACTGTATAATGGTTTGAAATCACTAATTGTATGTCACTAATCACACACTGTAAATCACCGTTATATTTACTGTATAATGGTTTATATGCTATTGTATAATGTGCTATAAGCTACTGTATGATGGTTTAAAATCACTAATTGTGATGTTTTCTTCCCCTTCTTCCTTTCTTCTCTCCCTGTCTTCTTCTATTCTGTATGTATGTATGTATGTGTAGGTATGTGTATGTATGTATGTAATGCCGACCAACACTACGAATATGACAACAATATGCACCTCCTTTTTCTTAATTTTCCATCTTTGTTGGTCATCGATTCAGCTCCGGTATTCTCAATTTCAAATTTTTATTGCGTAAATTATGTTTGATTTTTCATCTGAAATTCAAGTGGCAATGTTTTGTTTTTTGCAAGTTAATCGGTTATTTTCACTTAACCATGCTTTTGTGATTGATTAGGTTTGCGCGATGCGATTTCATGATTAAGAGGAATTTTTGAGACCTGTAGAATAAGTTTTGGAAGAGTTCTAATGGAAGAATACATCAATTCGAATTGTAATTGGAAAGAAAAAATGAATTGGAGAAAAGAATCTGTTATGGCACAATAAGTGGGATTTGATTTTGATCCTGCATAATATTTGCATGAGTTTGTTACGTTCTTTGACTAAAATGCCCCTATCATCATTAAATTAAAGATTAAAACCGAAATAATGGCTTTAATTATGGACCTTGGGCTCAAATGGTTTAAATGGTCTAGATTAAGTCTTATATCTTACCTAAAGTATAGGGATGTATTTGATCCATACCCTATATATATTCATTCTAAGTTCCTTTCATTTTATTTCTCTTCCTTAATTAATTGGATACTTTCCAACTAATTAGATAATTCCATATATTTGATATCATATCAAATATACTATATCTTATCAGATAAGATCTTTCCATATCAATTAGTTACCTAATTAATTAGAATAGATCCTAACAAATATATTATAAGATATTTATTAAATATACACATATATATACATAGACTTGGTGAACAAGACAAAATCCTCCACCAAAGTCGTACACATACATGCCTAGCGTGTATTATATATATATATATATTGTCTTTCACATATTAATTAATTAGACCACTAATTAATTAATTAGTCTTTCCCAATTTAATAATCTAATATTAAATTATAAGACTATTATTAATTAAGACCACTTAATTAATTTATTCCTTTTCCCCGATTAATTAATTTCAATTAATTAATCTCTCCATTAATTCACAAAGAATTAACTAGCCAATATGTACTACACTAAGTATTGTGTGTGACCCCTTAGGCTCATTAACAAGCTAGCAATAAGTCCTTCCATAGGCTAGATTAATTGTTCATAATAATTAACTAGGCCTTAGATTAGTTTCACCAATTAACCCAAGGTACCTATTGGTCGTGGTTCGATGTCTAGCAACGTTGCCACGACTTCCTAGATGTTAACGATGAAAAATGCAAACTTATCCAGATTTCGATCTTTGTGTGAATCTTATCCCTCCATTTTTTTCCCGTCTAAGACCTAGGGTTTGGCGACGGTTGAAACCCTAATAGCCTCGAAAATTATGACTATGTTGGTTCCACTAATGATCCAGTCTTTCAAGCAGGAATCACCAATCCCTCTTATAAGACAATGCTCTGGCTAGAGACTTTTTGATCATTCAGCTTTACTCAACAACATAGGAAATAATGTGCACTTATGACCTTGGATGAATCCCTTCCGACTGTCACTTGTGCCGCTGTACTACCAGACTATACCCAACATACAAGTCGTATGACTCTCCTGGAGTGCACGTGCATATCAAAGCATAGTGGGTAGTACCCTTTCCAATGACATCTCAAGTCTAAAGATTATCTCACGCTACAAAAAACAAAGGACTCCAAGTTCGACAGCACCAACGAGGAATCCTTGCGGAGCCGTTCAATTTCATACCAAAGTATGAATCTTCATACATGTATTGCCATACAAGCTATCGACAATGGAACACATCAACCTCTTGGGAGAGTTTACATGCATGAACAAGTCTTAACGAGGCCAGTGATATCCCACATCTCACAGCCTCTATGACTTGGAACGTATATTTAGGATTGCGGTCTTTGAGAGCATTCCATAGGTATCTCGACCGCTCCCCTAACCATATGTAACCCATGGGATCTTTATCTATACTCCTCGAGTAGTCGACAATAAAGAAGCATTCTGTAATAGGCTTGATATAATCTAAATGATAAAACTGACATATTGTTAATGTTCAAGCCAACAGATGGCTTGCTGGGCACATAACGCTTTCAATTTCCCACTTGCCCAAGAGCCTACTGTTCCCACACAGGTCCATCGTCTAGATGACCTATTGATCATAGCTGCTACTCAAGGGTTTTGGTAAAAAGGGTTTGCCACATTTCCGTCGAGTTGACTTGTTCCACTCGAACATCGGCTCTGATCAAATAATCTCTCAGATTATTCGCTTTGCCACTAGGTATGTCTAGATAGTAGGTGAGACCTCTGCTCCTTTTTAAGATCTTAAACCCTTATCGATAGTTACAGTACTTATGTACTTGATATTTTATTGGTAAAACCTCACAGGTTCACCTATCTAAATACCTTTTATCACGTCATTCTTATGCGTGAGTTAAATGGTAGAGTTAGCTTCTGTCTTTTCTTAAGAGACGTCCTCAACCTTTACTTTCTCATTTAGCATAAAAAAGAAATTCTCGATCATCACGAAAGTTCATGTCTTAAAATTAGAGCTTCTAGTTCCAATTTTCCCATGTTGTTATCCAATAAACAACACCAATCCAATCCATTGGATCAATTAGGCGTTCGACTATATACATGAGACGTATCAGTCAACACCAATTTTAACTCATAGAATTGCTTGTACCTTTCGGTTATGCTTTATAGGAAGAATCACCTTTTAATTCTTCCATGTTGAGCTTAGTCAACATATTATCTATGTGTTTGGACAAAAAAGGATTATGGAAACCCAATGGCCTGCACATTTTGCTATCTCGAGCAATTGGGGTGCCTTTCCCTTTTCAAGTTCATTTTAGAAAATTGATATGATGATCACATGTATGTTACTCATGTACTAACAAGCCAGTTGTATACCTATTAAACTTTAGAACTTATGTTCAGAAAAGATTCAATCAGTAGATCGATCTTTGAAGCAATTACGTTGTAGGCCAGCTTCCACTACTTGTCAAGTCTTCTTGACTTTCGGCATATCCACCGTCAACATTTTTTGGCACGAAGGATATGGAACTTGTGTTCATAGGTTTACATGTTTACCAGTCTATTCGTTTAACTGCTAGTGGTGTTTATGTTTATTGAGTCCTTAGTTTTATTACTATCCTCATTCTTTCATAATAGAACTCCTTCACCTTGAAGGTAGGATATTATGAAACGATCCCTTTTGTTCCAAGGTATAATGAACAATAGGATACTCGTAAACACAAGATAAAAGGATCTATTATCCTCGATTGCTCCCACTGTTTGCTTAACATAAGCAATACCTTTCACATCCTTGATGTTTGTGGTTTCCTTGTCACATCTAATGCGACCATTTTAGAGTTACACTCATTATTCTATGTCTAATAGATTAATATGCTCGGCTAGGTTATTACCTTGGCAGCTTGATCAATCTATACATTTGTTGTGCGATATGAGTCAAATGTTGTGAAGATAGCATGTCATAAGAATTAACTGTAAAACCATAAATAACAAAACACATTTTAATAAAAACTTGAATCTCCACCCATAAACCAAGGTGGAGTAAAACATGGTTCATAATGATAATTAAAAAATATGATAAAAACATTCTTCAAAACATTGTCTCACGTGGAAAATTGGAGTTAGAGGGATACACCAATTTGAGTTTCCAAACAAATGTGGACGACTCGAAGTCAGTCTCGGGATTTGTCTATCTGCTCAATGGAGGAGCTGTTAGCTGGAAAAGTTCCAAGCAAGCAACTGTGGCGTGCTCCACCACTGGAGCAAAATATATTGCAGCTTCAGAGGCTGCGAAGGAAGGTGTTTGGATAAGGAACTTCATCCAAGAATTGGGTATAGTTCCATCCGTTGTAGATTCAGTACCTTTGTACTGTGATAACAACGGGGCTATTGCGCAAGCAAAGGAGCCAAGGTCTCATCAGAAATCCAAGCACATACAGAGGCGATACCACTTGATCAGGGAGATTATTGGGAGAGGCGACGTTCGTGTGGAACGTGTGGACTCGACAGACAATGTGGCGGACCCGCTCACCAGACCCTTAAGGCAAAAAGTATTTGGAGGACATCTAGGGAGAATGAGACTCAAGTACATGGGCAATTGGCACTAGGGCAAGTGGGAGATTGTTAGAGTTTATGCCCGGCGCACCAATTTTGGGCGCCAATCTATGTAATAATAACTCTTGCTAAACGATCTTTTTCATATAAATAAAGTTAATCTTGTGGCATTCTTTATTCGTGTATATAGCTTGGTCTTAACTTAGAGTAAAGTCCTGAAGGATCACACATAGCTATGGGACATCATTGTGCATCAGGAATGGCAATGATGGAATATGTCTCCAAGACTGTGATCCTTAAACATATGTTCCAAGTTGTGAATGGGCTCGTCGAGATGAAGGGATATCGATGAGACCCAAAAGACTTGCTTATATGATGCATACTCTTGATAGAGTGTATCTCGTTCCATAGATATTGGCACGGTGAAAGCCTATGCATATATGTGTTAGGAATCCCGTACAGTAAAATTAGAGTATTGCAGCGGAAGATTTGAGGATTCCTACCGGTAGATCACAAAAAATAGATCTGATGATTTTTTCATGGGTTTCGCGAAAATTAGAATAAATAAACATACCCTTTTGATTCGTTTATTAATTCTGCAGAACAACAATCCTCCAAGGGCTCCTGTCTCTAAAGCTTCACGCGAAACAAGCCTTCCAAAGATCCCGAAACTCCTCCTTTTCTTGCTAGAGTGGACGGCTAGAGAGGAAAGAGGGGAGAGAGTTCTTTTCTTTTTGTGTTGTGTAATCAGATTAGTTACCTTGTCACTTAGGGTTTTGTTCCACTGTAGGAGTCCTATTTAAACTCAACTAGCTTGTGGAACAAGTTAGAGGCTACTCCAAGAAACCCTAGATTGGCCGCCCCTTAGGGCTTTCTTTTGGACTGGGTGGGCTTTTAATTTGCTTGTGCAATTTCTAGCCCATCTGTATATTTTTAAATTTAAATCCAATTTAAATATAATATATACTATTAATTAATTCCAATTAATTAATATACTAATTAAATAATTTAATCTAATATAATTAAATTAATTATTTAATTAATTGATTTAATCTAATTAAATCAATCAGTCCATTTAATTCTTTCTAAAAGATTTACACAAAAAGATACATCCCGCTCGTTTCTTATAGCGCGACTCTTTAAGTTCGTCTCAATTGACAAAGGGAGGAATTACCTAAGGATGTGAGTGTCACCTAGCCAGTCCCGTGGACTCACATCGTAACCCAATTGAGTACGAAATGAATGAATCATTTTACGAACCTCTTGATCATAAATGCCGTATGAGTATAAGCCCTTCACTGACGTATCCCGATCAAGTGAGAGTCATGGAAAATGTCAAACTCACTAAACTTGATACTGTGCATTAGATTATAGCATAATGAAATTACTAAACTACCCTCAATGTCCTACATGAGTTAGTTGTTTATGCTTTGGCCAAAGACTTATAATTTCATTAGCCTATAATCGCACATGATACTTTCTCGTTTACTATCGAGATAGTGAATCCCATCTTGGCGATCACTGATCAACTGCTACTTGTCTCGTTGATATCGCACTTCGAGGTCGACCCCACCGACAGGTGATATGGGCCTAACTACTCTGGTAACAGATCCAATAATACAAGCACATTGATCATGAACCCTTAGGTCTAAGGCTCACGCATACTATTATGATCAGTAATCCAATCATTGACGGTCACTGAGTAAATACCCATGTGATTGGATTACTACGAGCCGTGTTCGAATATGTCAATTCCATTGACATATCTATGATACTTGCTCCCACTATCCCTATAGTGTTCGACTGGCACTCATTGACAGAGCATGTGTCATACAAGTCGAATCTTAATGCCCAATCAAGATTTTTTGACTTGCGAACCCTTTTAAGTGATAAGGTGTAAGACTCTTCCCATGCCACGTCTTTATTCCATAAAGGGCAAAGAGTCAAACCTTTATTCACATGGACTATATGTTCAATACTTATTTAGATGCCGTAAAGATTTATATGAACAAAATATAAATGCCTTTGTTAATTTCTTTTCAATAGTTTGTACAACATAATAAGATACCCTAATCTAACTATTTGTCCTCATTGGCATCTAGGGCATATACCTAACAATATGAGGGTTCCTATTGTGGGAATAGGTATACTGAACAACCCCATTGAAGTTCCATTAAATGGAATCCCAGTCAAATCTGGAACTTCCAGTGGTCTTGTAGTATAAGAGTAATCCTTAGAACCTGAGTTTCCATTGGATGTCTTATACACAATCGAACGTGTCTTGATTTGTTACATAATTACTTAGATGATCACAAATGGGCAAAATCAGACATAGGCTAATTGTGTATGAAGGCACGTGAGAATCAGGATGGAATCTATCTCTGACATTAGTCTTGTCAGTGAATCTCCTATGTTTACATAGTGAATCGACTTTAGGAATCTTCAGCCGAAGTATGATATCTAAAGAGGTGCAGGGTTTCCTCGTTTAGATAGTCGAAAGTCGATCTCACCGTATTTGGGAAACATAGTTATTTAATTAATAGAGCTTCGACCTTAGCCACTGCTCTAGATTCAATCGGGAGATTAGATGGAGGAATCTTACTTATACAAGGATCAAGATCACGAAAGGCGTATCTTTATCTTCGTCTTTGTCTAGGTCTTCGTGGCCCGTTGCTAGACAGTAACCACGATTTGTAAGTGCCGAGAATTAATATGGTGATTAATTCGATCTTGATTAAATCAAAGGAATGATTTAATCTAGTGTTTTCTATTTTAGGAAAGCACACTAGCACTTTGGGAAAGTGTACTTACTACTAGATAGTAGACGAGCCTAAGGGGTCACACACTTAACTCGTGAGTGTCATTGCTTATATGATGTGATTAATCAATTTGAGGAAATTAGGAAAGTCTAGTCATTTCCTAATATGGAATATAAATTAATTGAGGTGATTCAATTGATTGCGACTATTTTAATTAATCTTGTAGAATTAATTAATATAATGGACCTAGTAGAGTCCAAGTATTTTATTTAGTTGGGCTTGGTCCAAGTTAAATAAATAAGTCAATTGGAATAAGTAAATATAATTAAACGGGTTTTAATTATATGGGAATATTTAATTGATGGGTTTAGCCCATAATTAAATATGGAGTCAAGAATTAATTCTTGGACTCAAAATAAGGATGATGGCCGAATTTAAGGGGCCTTGGCAGCTGGGATTCGAAATCTTGGTGAAGAAGAAAAAGATTTTCTTCTTCTCCAAGTCTTGCAATTGGATTAGGACTCTAGGACTCCTATTCTATATATATATATATATATGTGATTATAAGACCCTAAGCTTCCTAAGAGGTAAAATTCGAACCCCTAGCTGAAAAAAGAAGAGAGTTTTTCCTTGTCATCCTCAAGCAAAAATCAGCGCCTCCCTTATTCCAATACGATATCGTTTTGTTCATGTGTTGAACTTAACGATTCACATATTCCATCCCTTCACATAATCAAGCCTAGGTTTTAGACTTTAGACCTATTTCGTTGGCTAGCACCAATAACGAAGTAGGTGGTGACTTGAACGAGGTATGGATACATCTTAGAGGTGCGACGTTTGGAGCACTAAAATCGGAGATACAATCGACGGGCGATTTCCTCCAAGAAATCGTGTGGAATTGCACCACAGGGTTGAAAAGATCAAATTGGTTGCTGCGAGAATTTAATCGAAAAGGTAAAAATTCTTGTAACCTTCTTTATAGCATAATCGACCACACCATTATTCCTATTTTGGGTGGTTGTAAGTTAAAAATTTTAAATTCCGCTGCCACGAGCCACCTGTGGAATAGAACCAAACCCAACACTCCATGTCATTGAGTTTGTTCACCAAGGCAATCATTCTCAACACATGGTCGGTGACCAACGTTCCTTCAGTTATGCGAGCTTTGAATAAATCACGAGAGATGGTAAACCTCTCACGGCATGTCTTTACACCATACAGCTCTTCCAGCGCAACAACGATTTCTGATGCATGTTCCACAGGCTCAGACTACCTCTGCAACTCATTAGTCATGGAGGCCAGAATGAGACAACGCACATAGATATCGTCTTTGCGCCATTTCTCATGCGCATCACGAGCAGCCCTTGGAGCACTTGCCTCAGGTGCAGGCTCAATAGGCTGAGTTAAGACATAGTCAAGACTTTCAGATTGCAGCACAATCTTAAGGTTGTAATACCAGTCAAGGAAGTTCGGGCCATTTAGCTTATTAGTTTCAAGGATTACCGAGAGTGGAGTTTTAGCCATTTGACTGTTACTTTGCGAAAACGGAAAAACATTAGCATTCAATCATAGATTATATCCACATGAAATTATGGAAATTTTAACTTCACGTGTGCTCCCACTGCTTTTCGATTTCCATCACCCCACTGACAGAAAGACAGGAAATGCAACAATTTTCAGTAGGCTCGAGCGTCAAATGTCTCAACCTCATTCCATGACTCGTGAGATAATGGGTGGTAACATTTTATCAGGCGCAACGGCCCCATCCACATCCAGGTGGTTCTCGAGATGTTTGCCTCGCATTTCATGTACGTCCCGAGAACACGATGCAACCATACACTAGCCTGCGTTTAAGTCCGACCCATCAAATTCTCACAGCATAACAGTAGCCAGGTGGTCCCACGACTCATGGACGACTCCTTAGCAAAACTGAGACCCTTGTGCACTTCTAGTATGACCACCTATCATATTAGAAGGCCTAGTTATGAGATTAGTACACTTAACTTGACACCATTCCACGACTCGTGAGACAATGATGACAAACCGTGTTATTCCCTCTCACGTTTAATGATGGAAGGCACTGGACCTAATCAAGGGGCTTCCGGCGATTCATCCATTTAGGGACTTAATATGGATATGGGGGTTTTCACATACAAGGTCTCACCATATTCCATTATTTATCTTTCTTAGGTGATCATGCAACAAAGCATACCATATACAAGATACTAACGATAAATAACAACAAGCATGCTATACATAAAGCGGTAAATGTGATCCTAGTCAAGCCAATCCTAAAAACACCCCGAGCCATCAAGGTGTCAACCAATCTAATATAAGGACTGAACCCTACACTAAGGTCTTCACAGCTCCTCGAGCTTGAATGTCTCCGTCATCGTCTTCAAGATGTCATAATCTTCGTCTTCAAAATACAACTATACAATACAAAAGGAAACTTCACTCTCTCATGTACATAAAATGAAAACATGACACACACGCCACAAATTAAAAAGATTAGTCTATGGCTCAACCCGGATCACCACATAATCACATAATACATGCTCGTATCATACTTTCATAAACATAAATTTACTGACTTTAATTAAAGATAATCTAATTCAATTAGTGGACCAATTAATTATTTTCTAAAAACAAATTTCAGAAAATCCCATGGAAAATCATAATTATCCATTAATCCGAAAATTAATTCAATTTCCAAAACTCCAATATTATTCTATTCTAGGAATCAATTGATATCATATTAATTTTCCAAGAAATAAATAATAATTACACGTTTCGAAAAGAAAAAAAACAATGAAAAAGTCCACTTTTCCATTTAATCCGAAAAGGCACAATTTAAAAAGAAATCACTTATTTTATTCAATTTCCAAAGTCCATAAAATACCATTCTTTCTCATTCTTGGAATTCAAATAAAACTCATATTCTTTGAAAGTCCATGAAGAAGTCCACTTCTTCATTTAATCATAAAGGCCCCAAATTTTAAAAAACTCAATTTCATTGTAATATCAAAAGTCAATAAAATGCAAATTTAATTTCGTCCTTTCAAAATTTAAATAAAAATTCATATTTTTGGAAAAACATGAAAAAATCAATTTCTTCAAAGAGAGGCCAATTTTTTTTTAAAAAAAATCAATTTTATTCTAATTTCGAAAATCAATAAAATACCAATTTTATTTTCTCTTTTCAAAATTTACATAAAAGATCCATATTATCAAAAAATCAATTTTATTTTAATTTCAAAAGTCAATAAAACACCAATTTTATTTTGTCCTTTCAAAATTTAAATAAAAGCCCATTTTCAAAAACTAAATTTTATTTTAATCTCTAAAGTCAATAAAATACCAATTTTATTTCATCATTTCAAAATATAAACAAGAGCCCATGTTTTTGAAAAATCCATTTTTAGGTCCAAACCCAAAATATATATTCAATTGCATTTTAAACCCAAAACAAAAAATTACAGAATAACCCACAGGGCCAAATTGCAATTTACCAAAAATTGGAAAAACCCTAGGGTCGTAACCCTAATGGGCCGCTGCCTAGGCAGCCCGGATATGGGTGGTACAACACTAGATTGGCCCCCAGCGAGTAGCAGCACCGCCACATCTGGTGGGGTAGCAACCGTGCGACACCTCCCATGGCGGTGGACGAACGAACAGCGTTGTTCATTGTACGCGCAGGTGTACCTCACGCAACGGCGCAGCGCCGTCACCTCCCACGCACTGCCGCGTGAACGACGGCTCCTCTTCCATGTCCGAACAGTTGCTATTCGCGCAGCCTTTAATCCAAATTTCCAATTCCTCAGATTTATCATAAACGCAATTTTAGATTTCGAAAAATTCATTTTTGAGATCCCAATGAATTTTCAGATTTAAACGATTTTAATCGGTCCAAAAATAAAATCAAAAAATCTAATCCATTTTATATGCGATAAAATAAAATTTAAAGCACATAAACATAAACACATACAAAGAATCTGAGCCATGTCAAAACTTTAGCTCTGATACCACTGTTGGGATCTCGATACAAATCACGGGGACGCCGGTGCAGCGGAAGGTATAAATTTTAAAAAATAAAGCGGCATCCCCGAAATTAGGGCTAGGTAGACATGGTACCATTCGATTCAAAAACTATCCTAGAGATAAGTTTTCTCGTGTTTACCTCTTGAAAACTAAAAAGCAGCAATGTCTTTTTAACCAACTCCCTGCTATACCTTTCCGGATGGATTTGCCCTAGCGCCCCAAGTGTTGCGCGTCTAAGTTTATCCACACCTTAGCTTGTACCCAAGGAGAATATTGAATCTTGGCTTATGAGAAAAGGGGTAGGAATATTTTGGTGTTCTTCGTACTCAATACATGAGTTGGAAGAAGTTCTTGTGAAAGAGATGGAGGAGAAAAGACGGAGAGAATTTTCCACAATCAAAATTGTGTAGAATGAATTATTAAATTTGTGAATGAAAAATTAACTTCTGAATAAAATATCAACACATGTATATAAAGGGTGAGAGTCCACAATTATGGAAACTCACACACACACACATATACAAGCCTATATAGGCGTCTATATATATATGTGTGTGTTATTCTAAGTTTTCTTTCATCTTATTTCTCTTAATTAATTGGATACTTTCCAACTAACTAGATAATTCCATATATTTGATATCATATCAAATATACTATATCTTATCAAATAAGATCTTTCCATATGATCTTTCCATATCAATTAGTTACTTAATTAATTAGATTAGATTATATCAAATATATTATAAGATATTTATTAAATATACATATATATATACATAGACTTGGTGAACAAGATAAAATCCTCCATCAAAGTCATACACATACGCGCCTAGCGTGTATTTTATATATATATATATATTTCCATACCAAAGTATGCATCTTCATACATGTATTGCCATACAAGCTATCGACAATGGAACACGTTGACCTCTTGGGAGAGTTTACATGCATGAAATAGTCTTGGCGAGACCAGTGATATCCCACATCTCACAGCCTCTATGACTTGAAACGTATATTTAGGATTACGGTCTTTGATAGCATTCCATAGGTATCCCGACCGCTTCCCTAACCATATGTAACCCATGGGATCTTTATCTATACTCCTCGAGTAGTCGACAATAAAGAAGCATTCCGTAATAGGTTTGATATAATCTAAATGATAAGACTGACATAGTGTTAATGTTCAAGCTAACAGATGGTTCGCTGGGCACATAACACTTTCAAAATTACCCTCTCTCGAGTGACATAATTTAAACAAAATATCATACATATGTTAGCTACGCATATAAAGCATTAAGATCAAGATTAACGCACAAAGTAACAATAATCATTCATACGAAAAACACTCTTATATATCAAAAATCATGTTATGGCTTAAGCATGGCTTCAGTCTACAAATTTTTTTACTCATAATGTAAAAACAATAAACTAAGATATCCATGAAAAGAAATAACAAGAAATAAAAAATCCCTATAATTGAATCTTCAGTCTTCTCTTCTTTTTATTCTTCTCTAGGGTACAAAAGCATGTAAACATATGTATTTCTCTAACCCTAACCTCTAAAAACATTTCTAAACCCTGAGGAACTGATCTGGTATTTCTAAACCCTAAGCAGCGCGTCGATTTAGGACCAAAATTGAAATTTTTCTATAGCTACAAGACTAACTGTGTTTATTCAAACATGTAGGATTAAATATGTTGAAATTTGTTAAGTTACAGGACCAAATGTGTTTTTTTGAAAAGATACTGGACCTCTATTGTCACGACCCCTGAGCTATAGGATTAAAAGTGAAATTTTGTCCTAATTTAGTAGTGCAAACAATTTTATTTTTCTTATGGGGCTTCCAAGTGCACCGACTTTATACTAAATTATTAATCTCCAAAGTATTATCCAGTATGATTACAAAACTAACTCAAGCAAGTGTTCTATCCAAGTCTAAATGCTCAAAACTAACCTCTAAATTATTATCGAATGTTGTTATGGGGCTCACTCAACTTAATACTACAACATGCTTAACCAATTACTACTTAGGTGAGAGAACTGATGCTTTAAGGTTTGAGATAGGCGGCGAATGGAGGACTGTCTTGTAAGGGAACAAGGTCCACAAAGAGGAAATAAGCTTTTTTAAAGAAGTTTTAGAGCAAAGAATTGAAACATAAGAGATAATGTATGTACGATGTATAATCAAAGGCTAGACGATGGTCCCAAATGATAGGTGGTTGGTCATAGCTAACAAGTTCCATAGGAGAAAATGAGTTTCTCTTTTTTTCTTTTTGGGGGGGGGGGGGGGGAGTGAAGGTGGTGTAAGGACAAAGGATGGTCGGGATCAAACTCGGATTATGGTGTTGGAGAGAAAGTGGTGGTTGGCGGAGGGAGAAGAAGAGGATATTTTGAGAGGGAAAAATGGTTCATGGTGGCGGACCAGAAACTCCAGTATACGGGAGCGGGAGTGGGAGGCAGATTGCCAATTGCACACGACATGGTTCAATTAGGGAAAATTTTTGTTTCCTAGAAGTTTCGAAGAATATAAGAACAATGAAGGTAGTATACAGATGGTTGACGATGGGTGTCTAATACATATCGAATGCACCAAAATATAAATTACTGTTCTTACAAGGATTTATAGTTCTCGTAAGTCCAGGTCGAAACCTAGAAACTGGTTGATCAAATAAAAAGGAGTTGGGGGGGGGGGTCCTTGTTCAGATTAAATAGGAAGTAAGATTGGAAACTTCAATTAACGGAACATAAGATTCAAGGGAAATTCGACCTTCAATTCACATATTGACCAGAGACACCTAAATTACTATTCATTCTTTGATTACTTAGCCAAGAATCCAAATAACCAGCTATATAAATTCTTGTAATCTTCCTTATATCATTTATCAAGCCCAGCACGCGATTAAATTCTTATTATTAACTTACTCAGTATTAAGCAATCCTAATCAGATTAATTATAACATTAAAAATCAAGAAAAGACTAAGGATAAACAATAATTTGAACCATCTTAAATTATTTAATTTATTCTAATGTTTTTCTGAAGTATTTAACAAAAACTGGGATCATAATCATGAAAACCTAATTGCTACAAGCACAAATCGAACATAACAACTACGGATTATGAAGATTTGTTAGCAATCAATTGCAATAGATAATCAACAAATATTCATCTTAGATAATCATCTACACAATTATAAGTATTAAAATCAAATAAATAAAAGATAGTTGAATCAAAAATAGATTTATATAAAGAACTCTGTCTTACAATGTATGAATTGAATGGAATTCCCTTGAATCGAAAGAAGAAAACTAGTTTGAAAGCACAAAAACTCAAAATAATAACTCTCTAAGTATGTTCTTAAGCCCTACAAAACGTTTTATATATAAAAGAAACATAGAGAATCTTCCTAAAATCACTCTACAATTTGTTTTATTAATTATGGAGTTTCCTTTCTCAAGAAGGATTCAAACTGTAGATTTTCTTCCATCTTTTTGTCAGATATTTTAGGAATAATCCCGTCTGAATTTGACTGTGACACCGAGCAACAAGTGGTCGGTGGTGGAGGCAGAGGTTAATGGATGGGAGGGAGAAGAAGAGGATATTTTGAGGGTAAAAAAATAGTTTGCAATGTAGGTGCGCCAGCAGGCAGGGGCAGAGAGCGGGCTTAGAAAGAAAGAATCCAGTTGAGTTATTTTGAGGGAAAAAGGGAAAATGGAATAAATGGAAGATGAACATCAAATGAGGTTTTTACTATTTGTTGAGGGAGCATAGACTAAAACGAAAATTGAAAGGGTAGAATTCATATGACGCGCCTGTGTCATCGTTTATTTGCAGAAAACCCACATGTATTAATATTTAAGCAAAAACCAAAGACCTTATGTTCGTGAAAATCCAGCACGAGGCCCTCCTATCCATCACAAAAATGAAGAGTATTGCACACGCACCCATAGTGATAACGTGATAGTTCTTTTATATGAAGTATGCATGTTAACTGATTAATTTCCTCAATTTAAAAGATGATTAAATAATTGAATTTGGTTAGGAAATGACATTTGATTTCATATCGCGAGCCCATGAGCCCATTGAACGCAATGAGTGCCTCTAAATGCACTGAGCATAACCTTGAGCAAAGCATTTAAGCCACAACTCGAAATAAATATTCATTGTTACATTTGAGTTCTTGAGCTATTATGGGACAATGTATATGCAGGGCTTCACAATTACCCCCTTCAGAACGTGACGTTCTCGTCGCAACATGACACTGTCCAAAATTTGTCATCAGTCGTCGGGACTCTAGTAGTGGCTCCCACGGGCTCAAAATGTGGCTCCCACGTGCATATCACTTTGTTCCACATCCTCAAGAGGTGGCTCCCGCAATGTGTAGCAATTAGCTCTCGAAATTTCCGCTGGTGAATGGCTCTAATACCATTTGTCACGCCCTGGGCCCACGAGCCTGTTGGTCGCGATACGTACCTTCAAAGCAACTAAGCATAACCCTGAGTTGGACATTTAAACCACAACCCCAAATGAATATACATTGTTACACTTGAGTTCTTGGGATATTATTTATAAACTATTTCATTTGCTATACATTTTCCCAAGTGATACAATGTATATGCATGGCTTCACGTTTGATATGATATATTAGATCTGGTGATCCAAATTCCAAACCTAAACCTAAATTCATTTTATTTTTTATTTTTTCTTTCCTTCTTCCCCGTCAATCTAACCACCTCTTACCACTATCTTCAACGCCACATCCTCCTACCCATGCTACACTGCCGCCATCCCATCCTTGCCGCCCATCCGCCTCCATCCGGTCCAACACCACTATCTAGCCTACCATTCTGCTCAGATATGCCCATCTTGTTTCCACCTAGGACCAACACCACTTTTCGTCATCACGTCAGACTCAGTTAATAGCACTACCATCGCCCGATGTGCCTCCACACCAAATCACACCTCTATCAAGACCAACACCACCATTCTTCCTAAATTCGCCCATCTTAACTCCACCTAGACTAACACTACCCAATGCCTTTATTTAGTTTTGATTCCACCCGGCTTAGCCATCCTACTTAGATCCACCGCCACCCCTTGTCTTATCTGTCGTCTTATCTCTATCTTGCTCATGCATCTCGTTCAGACCCACTAGCACCCCTTGTCTTCTCTAAAATGCCACCCTCCACGCCTTGAATGAATCTAACAGTTTAGATACAAATTTGAAATCAAATATGAGTAATGAGATCTAATGGTTGATACCTATAATCCAACAACTAAAAACAAATGAGAATAAATATAACATTCACCAGAAAAGAGGGATATGACTGGTATAACCATGGTCTTAAATTTTGCCCGAAATTTCAGGTTTCGGGGGGTCCCGAAGCGAAATCGAACTTTCGATCCAATTTTGCAGAATATCTTCAGAAATTTTGACCGAAATCCAAAATTTCCCGCAATTTTTGTCGAAACCCCAAATTTCCTGAAATTTTAAATAATATTTGCTAAATATCCATTGAGATTTTGATCGAAACACGAAATTTCCCAAAATTTAAAAATATTTATTTTTTTATTTTTTAAAAAATTTTTATAGTTAAAAATTTGGGGTAAATGATCATTCATATTAAAAAAAAAGATGATAGATGACCAATTATGTAAACCAATAAGCAATAAATTTCAATACGAATCTGAAAGTGATATTAGACAATAAGTTAATAAAAATTCAAGTCTGAACACAAAAATTATTTAAATAATATCTCATAAAAATCCTCTTAGAAGCTTGATGTGGTTTTGAATAATGATTTTTACTAAAATTGTGGTACATTTTATTTTAATGAAATTATTATGATATTTGATTATTATTTTACTACCATTGTTTTATATTTTTCACAGCAGGTTTTAGTCATTCTATTCAACAAAATTCATTAAGCATATCTTATACATGGAATATTATTAATTGTAAAAATGCATAATTATGATATTTACAGTTACACAAAGTTTCATTATAAATTTTCTAATATTTCTATAAATTTCCATGATTTTTTTCAAATCGAAACAGAAATTTTGAATATCCCCGAAATTTTCGTAAATTTACTACCCTGATATCGAAATCGATACCGAGATTTAATACCTTGGGTATAACATAAAAAAGAAAACAAACATTAACGACTTTGAAGTTCACTAACCAAAAAGACAATTTCAAAGAAAGGGTTTCATATAAAATTTATACTAGATGATTTGTTTTAGATAAACATTAATATATAGAATTTACACCAACAAGTGGTTGGTGTGAGTGGTTCGACACTCTCACCCCTTAAGTAAAGGTCGAGTGTTCGATTTCTTGTGGATGAAATTCGACTTTTTGGGAGCACTTTATCCCGTTATTGGCTAAACCGGTGCAAACAAAATTGCACTGACCCAATATGGTCATGGGATACCTGCAGTTTAAAATATATATATATATATATATACACCCACAATTTACCCATCTTCAAATGGGAGTGCAAAAATAAAAACAAATCAACAAAGGAAAAAATCTTGTATGAATCGGGTTTTGGGCCCCCACCTGTGAACATTGTGGTTGTGAATAAAACACCTCACTTGTTTTTTAAATCAAAATTATATATTAAGTGATGTGTATTATTCATATTTACAAAGTAGGAAAATTACACCCAACCCCCCTGTGATCGACCTTATTATCACTCCACCCCCTGTGATAAAAAAATTATCAACTTACCCCCTTGTAATTTTT
Source organism: Buddleja alternifolia (assembly GCA_019426215.1). Taxonomy (NCBI): domain Eukaryota; kingdom Viridiplantae; phylum Streptophyta; class Magnoliopsida; order Lamiales; family Scrophulariaceae; genus Buddleja; species Buddleja alternifolia. The sequence goes on along the minus strand of CM033399.1, from coordinate 8,059,002 downwards.
AAAATATGTTATATTGACTCTCTATGGTGATTTTGCTTACAAAATTTTATTGAAAGGCTCTTCTACCCTTGTCCTTTTTAGATAATACACAATATAATTTTTCTATTATTTTTTATTTTATTAATTATTAATTTATTTCGTTAACTATTTATATTATTTATTATTTTTCTTTCTTCATCTTCTTCCTCCAACACCGGCAGCAAACGGTCGCCGTCGTTGCCACTGACCACGGGCCCACCGGCGACCACCTACAATCCACCACCTGAACACCTCCAAATCCACCATCTTCAACCTCCAAATCAACACCTTCAAACTACAAACCCACCAGCCACCACACCAATCGCCGCCGAAGCCACCATCCGCCAATTGCCCCTCTGCAAATCACCCCCCAAAGCTTCAAAATCTGAAATTGCGAATTTGCAACAAGATTTGCAAATCTCAACAAACCGATTTTGCAATTCTGGAAGCTCGGTTGGATTCTAATGAGCAAAGAAAAGGAAAATGAAAAAACTCAAAAATAAAGCCAACCCCCCTGTCATTTTCTGAGAACATGAAAATATTTTGCCCACTAAAATTCAAGTATCAAATCAGTGGAATAACATCTATTGCATAGCAGAATTACATGAAGCCAACCTTTCGTTGGGCCTTTTTAGATAGAAGATGGCGGCGGCGGTACAATTGAGACAATGGTGGTTGATTTGGAGCGATGGGGCCGCGACAGTAGCAAGTGGTGGTGGTGGTGGTGGCCGCGGCGAGCAATGTGTTGAAGGTGAGAAACGCGGGAAAATTGCAATTTTCGTCCCGTAAGTTACCCACATTTTGATTTTGGTCCCATTGGATTGGGATGTGCCACATTTAGTCTCATAAGTCAAATAAAATCTCAATGTTGGTCCCATGGGCAAGTTATCGTCTAAAATTAAACGGAACAACGCACGTGCATGCACACTTTTGTTGACCAGAGAAAAAAATACAAGTCTTCGACTAAAATGAGCGGGAAAATTGGCTTACAAAAGAGGGGAAATCAAATTTGGAGGCTTTAAATAGTGATTATTTTGTGAAGTATTCATATTTTATTCATAAATCCAAATTTCTAGGGTTTGTCTGTCGTTTCTTGAGAAAGGTCAGATTCCCGGGATGATTTTGTGGGGCTTTTACATATATTGTTGTTTTTAATGTATGTTATACTTTAGACAGTTATTTTTTTGTAAAATGTTGATATGTTATTCAAATATGATTTTTCCTCTTTTGTAAGCCAATTTTCCTGCTCATTTCAGTCCAAGACGTATATTTTCCCCTCCAGTTACTATTCTTAACGGAAGTGTGCAACGCAATCGCGTTGTTCCATTTAATTTTAGATGGCAGCTTGCCCATGGGACCAACATTGAGATTTTATTTGACTTATGGGACTAAATGTGGCACATCCCTATCCAATAAGACCAAAATCGAAATGTAGGCAACTTACGGGACGAAAATTGCAATTTTCCCTGAGAAACGCCAACAGCCTTTACCGACCTGTGGGTGGCGTCTCGCCGTCGGTCGTAGTGACGCTGCTGGCTGGGGTGATAGGGGTTCGAACCGTCGGAAATGTGCAGAGTCTTATTGGGCTGTTGACTAGCTTGAAAGGGTTGTGCGAGAAAGATGTTTAGGGGCTGATTTTGGGTAGAGATGTTTAGGGGCTGATTTTCAGATTTGCAGAGGTGGAGGTTGTCGGGGGTGGGTCGGCGTGGGCGGATGGTGGCTCCGGCGGTGGTCGGCGTGGTGGCTGGTGGGTTTTGATTTGAAGGTGTTGATTTGGAGGTTGAAGGTGGTGGATTGCAGGTGGTCGTCGGTGGTTGTCGGTGGGCTGGTGGTCGTTGGTGGGCCGGTGGTAGTAGGATGTGCAGGTCAATATGTATATATATATATATATGTATATGTACCTTATATATTATTTTTAAATATATATATTATATGAGTTTAAATATTTTTAAATCTGTATATATAAGCAATAAAAATATATTGTTTATAAATTTAAATTATAAAAATAAATGAACTATTGATTTTAGTGAATCATAACCAGTCTCATAATACGAGAGTGGGGCGCGTAAGGAGATAAATTGCTGCTTTAATTTATTCAGGGGGGGGGGGTAAGTTGATTTTTTCCCCATAAAAAAATAGAGTGATAATAAGATCGATCATAAAAGGATTGGGTGTAATTTACCTTTTACAAAGTGCATAAATGGGATCAACCCAAAATCCAACATATACAAGTTTTTCATCAACAAAGTACTTGCCCCGATTGGAGACAAGACATGTGAATTTATCTTCAATTCACCGATTTTAAAGTGGGGAAGTCCATTTTGCCCAATAACAAGTGAAAGAGAAGGTAGCAGGCTCCAAGTTCTCAGAGCATGGAGTTCCTAGACGAATTCGAGAGCAGGCCAAGATTCCTCTTCCAATCCAAAAATTTGCCACAACCCTCAGATTCCGATCAAACCCATAATCACTCTTCTTATTTTTCATCTCTTCACAAGCCCACCCTTTTCATTTCAATTTCCTTTTCACTTGTCATTTTTAATCTTGCCTTATTTTACTTCAATTTCGATCCCCTCCAATCCATCCTCTTATGGCTCTCCTTTTCCCTCTTTCTAGGCCCCTTCGCACCTCCCTCCCTCACCGCCGGCGATATCCGTGTCGGCCTCGGCCCACTTCTCAAGGAACCCCCCAAGATTTCTGTTGAAACCAATGAAAAATTCAATAGAAAATCAACGAAACCCGTCAAGAAACAATCCGAAGATCCCGTTCGATTTGATGGGTTTTTCGAGAAAGAATCAACGGGTGGTAATGGATCGTTGGGAGTTAATTTGGTGGAAAATGGATCTGGCAGAATTAAAGGGTCGTCGTTGAGTGAAAAGAAGTATGAGGAGGAAAGGGAGTGGAGTGAGGTTGATGAGGAGTTGTTGCGAAAGTTAATGGCGAAGCATCCGGTGGGGAAACCGGGGCGATGGGAGGCGATCGCGGAGGGATTCAAAGGGAAGTACAAGGTTGAGAGTGTAATAGCGAAGTCTAAAGAGCTGAGAGAGAGGAAAGTGAGTGATCAAGATTCTTACAAGAAGTTTTTGAAGGATCGTAAGGCTGTCGATAAACGTGTTCTTGATGAGGGGGAGATTGAAAATAATGCTGTTGGAATGACTCAAAATGATGAAGAAGGGAAGAAGGAGAGTGAGTGGAGTGGTGCAGAGGATTTAGCATTGCTTAGCGCATTGAAGGCATTTCCAAAGGATGTGGCTATGAGATGGGAGAAGATTGCAGCTTCTGTGCCGGGAAAAACGAAGGCAGCGTGTATGAAGAGAGTCGCAGAGTTGAAGAAGGATTTTCGTAGTTCCAAGGCTACTTAGGTGAAGGAATATGGTAAACATATGTTTGTTTTGTTGTGATCTTTTACACATTGATTGGAGATGAGACATGATTTTTGACATTCAACTTTAATAACTTTTTGCATATTGATATAAAGTTTTTTTGGCGCATGCCGTATTTTTTCGTTTATGTGAACATTCTTGGAAATAATGCTGCAATTCATTGTGTGAAATGTAGTGTGCATATGGAAAGTTATTATATCATGCACTTTGCTTTTAGACTAGGAATCAAGAAAATTCATTCCTTTGGAGTTGATATTACAATATGTATTCGGTCATGCAGAAAAGTTTTGAAGTATGTTTTAGATCGTCGGACACTTAATGATGATATTTTCTTAGAGCACGTTGACTAGTTTTAGGCCACTTTATAGTGTTCAGACATTAGGGAGTACGAACGAGCTCTACTCGTCTTTGCAAATGCAAGAATCGATTTTATCGTGTCCCATGGCAATATGACAAGAACTCCACTCCCTTATTATTCACCTCAGTCAACTATGATCTTAGCTATGGGTCAATAGTATAATTGTTGAGACTTGAATGATCTTGTGCCCTAAATCTATCTATATGATTGATGTTGCAAGTGTTATTACGTTCAGCAGGTCATCATACTTTACGAGATCGTTTTTATTCGGAAGATATTCGATGAGTGAGGCAATACTAAGAATTAAACTAGGAAATATTGTCCTTAGATTTGTCAGCATGATATGGAATAAACTTTGATTTGTCCTTAGATTTGTCAGCAGATAATTTCAGATCATCAGAATGATCTGTGGAGATTATGTACTAACAATGGCAAGAGGGGAAATGATTTTCTATTCTTTTCTTTCTCTGCAAATTGCAATAGATGCTGAAGAAAAAGTCACTCCAATTTGGATTTAGAGTATAAAATGAATCATTTCAATTTTTTTATTTCCTGGCAATGCTGCCACATTTAGCAATTTGGGTTTGTAGTTACTTTTTGCTCTCCGTGATTGGTCATAACTACGAGATATTGTGACGCACATATACTCCTAAACTCCTAAAAGTCATCCCGACTGTGACGGGTATTAGATATGGAGTTGATACATTTTGAATACATTTTGGAGTATTTGAAATTTAGGAGAAAAACAAAATGCAGACCTTTTTAGCTATTATTTCAATTTAGATTATGTGGAAGAGAGACAAACGTACACTGTGAAACTGTGAAACGTAAGCCCAAATTATATAAGTACGAAAAGGAAATAACAAAAAAATCAATCATTTTTGAACTAGAAAGAGACTTTGAAGTTTGAACCCTAAGGTTTACAAGTTTAGTAAAAAGAATATAATTATCTTATGCTAAATGTGATTAGTCATTTTAATCAAATTCTTGCACATAGCGGTAATTATAAATTTCTATTAATTTCTTCAAAATGTGACCCCAAACATCATTTGTTAGAAAGTAGTATTCAAATACTTTTTTCAAACAACTCTCTCTTGATTGAATTGATCAAACGTTTTGCAGATGATACAACCATATTATGGGGATGAAAATTCCACAATGACTCGGAAGATATGGGTAAACATCCGGCGGTGGCATAACACAATAGTCACCATTGAAGTATATCGGACGTGGGGAAACCCCATCCATCCTCAAAAGGTAAAACTTCTTTCGTCCTTATTAAAGAGAAGCTCGGATTGCACATTTTCTAAAGGACCGGCTTGCATGAGCAGGTCATTTTAGAATTATTGTTACCATAATATGGTTGTATCATCTTCACAACATTTGATCAATTCAATCAAGGGATGGTTGTTTGAAAAATTATTTGAATACTACTTCCGAACAAATTCGATTTGGGAACTCTTCTTATTAATTACATGACAAATGTATATTAATCGTTTTCATTTGTCACATAATTTACTTGGATTTGTGCACCCGTGTTTGTGATGACATTTTTCACTTAAAATTTTCACTAACAACATTGATGCTTAACTAAATTAGACGTCGCAAAATTCCTCCAAATTCAAAGTAATCATTCGATAAACTCTTGAAAGAACCTACAAATTCTTATATTATCAAAAAAAAAAAAAAAAACACTTTAGAGATGCGGGTTTTTGGATCTTGCCCCTGCAAACACTCTCTCATAGTCTCCTGCTTAATTCAAAACGAAATGATGTATGTGTCCAGGCGGAGTTATGACATGAATACACCTACCTATAACCTAATATATTAATTATGAAGAAGCGTTTATGTCATGAAACTTGGGTCTTCCAAAAATTCTTGTTTTTACTGGTCCTAAGACTGAAAAATTATCTCGTAATCGTGTAAGTATTCAATTACTAATATATGTCTCTAAAGTACTAATATATGAATTACCAAAAAAACAAATGTACTTATATATGTTCCAATGAGTGGTCCAATCAATTCAAATCACATTGACACAATGAATGAGCTAGGTTTGTGAAGTCCTAGGAGTGGTCTAAACCCAATCCGAATCCTCTATAGCAGATGTTGTTGCATCTCCTATTGCATTCACCTCTATCATCATTAATCCCCCACTCTAATAACAGTTGAACTTAAGAGTCAAGCATTAGTGTTCTGAGCAACAATAATGAGAGAATATTTACCAAGCACATGTGAGACTACTGAAAGGAGTTCACTCCATGTACCCACAAGAAGGTCGATAGGAATTCACGACTCATCAGGTTGTTATAAACTCGAGCTCAATCCATGTAATCCACAATGAGCTCAACATCATGTTTCTTCTTCACAACGAGGTTAGCGACATCTCATGTTTTTCTTCTATATTGAGATTAGCTTGATATCATTTTCAATTAGTTAGGCTGAGATGCGCTCCATATCAACGTCATCAAGTAAGGCAATGATAGCTGGGTAACAAGTTTAATCAATTACACTAGGATCTGTATCAAGTTCACCAGTAAGTATAAGATAGCATTGTATCAAGTCTAATCAATTACGCTGAGTCGGGCTCTGTATCAAATTCATCAGTGTGCCGAGCATAGATCGGCCCCAAGTTTAATCAAGTCCAGAGATCACATCCTCTTGTTCTTGCTAGAGGTGGAGGCAAGGGCGACAGAGGCTTTGGCCTTCTTCTGTCCTAACCTCAACACGTGTCCAAATCTCTACCTAAATATATTGATCCCTGGCCTCGGAATTCCAAAGCTATCGCAATCACCCATGTGATGGGACCCACATTTATTAAAGCTCTTTATACACAAATAGTTTTGGTGCTACCAAGACCTCACATCCAACTCCCTGAGAATCAGTCTTATGCTAGCATTTAAATGACTATCGATAACAAGTGAACTGTCAATTAAGACAGATGCAAAGCTCAACTGAAAAAATAAGATGCATGAGTATAATGGATTGGAGTTAAACATTGGAGACAAAAAACTGCCTATAGACCCTTAACCAATTAAGTAAAATCATCATAGTTAGGCATAAGAGGTTATATCACTATCAAGTTATAAGCATTTAAATGACTATCGATAACAAGTGAACTGTCAATTAAGACAGATGCAAAGCTCAACTGAAAAAATAAGATGCATGAGTATAATGGATTGGAGTTAAACATTGGAGACAAAAAACTGCCTATAGACCCTTAACCAATTAAGTAAAATCATCATAGTTAGGCATAAGAGGTTATATCACTATCAAGTTATAAGCAACTATGATCATAACCAACTTATCAAGTCATCGGTTATATTTCAACAACGAACTATAGCAATAGATTGAGAACTTTGCAGATGTTTTCTGCAATAACTCATGTATATACTTTACTAACACAAAATTGGGTGGTGCTCCATGAATTGGCAGACCATGCACTCAAAGCTGCCCATTTCGAATGTCCCTGTCGAGGCGATCGGCGTTGAGGGTTCCAGGAAGTTCTCTGAAATCTTCATTGAATACAGAATATGCACTGCACACATGCAAGAGTTAGTATCGTAACTAGACGTAACAAAGGACAGAAATCCAAAAGTATAGGGCATGATCATGCTGGTCGACAACGAATTGAACTTTTTTCCCCATTTTAAGAGATTTCTTGTCAATATTTATGCTGCTTACTCATATTCCCTTTGTCCTGAATTTATGAAACCTATTTATTTTTTGAGACGGCCAAAATAAGACAATATATTTCAAAATGGAATCTAATCTTTTTCCAACTATCTCACTCAAGAAAATGATGTGACACCACCAACTCTTCATCACTACTTTTAAGGACAATTTCGTGACGATACTCAAACTTTCACCATTTCGGTGACCCAACCCAAATTTCTGTTGCCTTTATTTCATGGAAAATGATGCATTCAACTCAATCACTATGGTTGGTTTTTGGATTTGATGCGAAATATATTTGGGATGTGAAACCTTAGAGCCAATTCACTCATTTTGACAGATACCAAAAGAAAACTATAAATACAATAGTCCAAAAACAAAGTAGGCGAGTCTTAGAAATAGGAAGCAGAATGGATATAATTCGGGAAAGAGATTAAAAATTGGCAATTTAATTTCACGACGATAGCATGCTCCTTATGTCTTGTTTGCCCGCAAAAGAAAATTATATAGACAGCTAGGGGGAGAAAGATGGTCAGGGTAGACTACTCAACTTTAGAAACTATAATATCTGTTCCATTCCTCAGAAAGGGCGTATTTTCCCCTGTTTGTCTAAATATTGTGGAGTCCAGTATTAGTGCATGGAATCATCAGAATAACAGTACCATGCAGCTTAGCTCTAGAAGTTACTGTATATACCCTCGGTTGCAGAAATACAAAATATTTGCAACACATTTCCGAAATCAAGACAAATTTAAAAATGTTGCACCACAAAGTGGAAACTAAAGAAATTGCATAAAGACCTTGTGTTAAAAACCTTGACAAACTAGGACATTCGCTGGCTCCTTCACATACCTTACGTCACCAGGTTGCCGATGCCCAAGGTTGTAGAAAATGATAAGAAAGCCGGTTCCAATTATCTGAATAATAGTAGTAGCAACACATTAGTCCTCAAAAAGGTCCCAAATTTAAAATTCTAATTGAAAAAAGAAGCATGTATAAATTATTTCTACAACTTTCTAGGAAAAGAGTATAAAAATCCAGGCTCAACAACCTACTGATGCTATGTCAGTCTTGATCAGAAGTGGTTTAAGCTATGTCATATCGAAGCTTACATGTAGTTTGATACTGCAACATTGCTACTTTTCAATCATACAAGAGCTAATGAAAAAAAAAACATAACACTTAAAAGACACTCTTAGCAGCCAATCCAAAAAAAATAAAATACTGTAAAGTTATTTGTCCATTTAGCATTCTATCATTTTCCAAAAAATCAAAGGCTTCTCAATGTATCAATGGGTTTCAAATAATCTATTTAATTTTTTATCATTACAGGAATTGTCATATTCAGCCATTTAATTTTAATTTATTATCATTACAGGACTTGTCATATTTTGCCATCATTAAGTCAAAAAGTGTCTTGATCCCATAATCAAAGTCTCAATATTTTTAACATGTAAGAACTAAAAAGCATATATTGAGCAAAAAAATTAATTTTTGAATGAGTATTATGAGAAAATTATGTGCATCTCATTGTCAGATAGTAAAACTATGAAGACTACATACATAATTTCCAGCATTGTTAAATCAATTTGCAAATCAGGCAGCCAACAGAGTGATGAAACGTACAATTTACAAACAAAATAAAGTGGCTAAGCTCAATATTTGAAGGAATTGCCGCCAAGGAAGTAGACTTACATATAAGGGTCCGATATCATATCTATGGGCAACAGGTGCTAGAATAAACCATAATACAATGACTGCCCATATCTTCAGTCTGAGGGAGAATATTGCCATCAAAAGCATATCTGCAAGGGGAAATACTGACTAGAATGTTCGTATCATATTTATGTAAATATCAATAACGAGCTAGTCTCACCAGGGAGCTTAAACTTGTCACGTAATACAAAGAAAAGCCTCCTTTTCCACCTGCTAGCTGATTCTGGAAGTTGAAATTTCTACACGAACAAAAGATGGAGAATGAGAAACTTCAGATGTAGAGGTTTACAAATAAGGGATTTTATGAATCGCTTAAAACTGACAAGATCTTCTCCATCATCATCATCGACACTGTCGCGTATATGCTTTGCTGGCAGCTTTGGTTTGTTGGCAACTATCACGGTTTCTAGAAAAGAAAGGTTGCAACCTTTATGAGAGATAGTAAAAGACTATTACAGGAAAGAAGACCTAGTAAGATGTCAACAAAGAAATCTGGCAACAGTTTATGCTTCTAAAGGGGGGAAAGAACCATGATAAGCTAAAATAATGCACGTTTTCGTTTCACCTGGCTAAACTTTAGACCTATTTATAAAAATCAATAACAGACAACAGCATAAAATACGTTCAAACATTCCTTTAACTTTCTCATCTATATTTTAAAATAAATTCAGAAACAAGTACCAGAACTTACAAATAAAGACACAAGGTAGGATGATTACCATCAATTTTAGGCACGAAAAACAGGCAGTTAAGGACAGCATATGAAAAATGAAAGAGAAAGGCAAGTATTTCACCATATATCATCTTATCCCTAAAAGAAAATTAGTTTTGGTACTTTCACGCTTGGCCCATTTGTCAGAAAGAACTTGGCACTTGCAGAGAAAGAAACATCCACAGAGAACACAAGAAATTAGACGCAATATCAGATGAATATCATTAACAAGTTATAGGCTTCGGTGACCGGATTAGAATAGTTTGTTAAATCCAATCTAAAAAGCTAATCATCTTTACATCCAATGATCAATCTAAAATTTCATGTAATCTAGAGTCAGTATAAAATATAGCCAACTTGGTGATACGTAACAGTTTAGGTTTCGGAATAACACAAGTAAAACAAAAAAATTGAATCGCATTAATGGAGCGGATGTGTTGCCGCTTGAAGGCTAATGTGTTTTTTTCTCATTATAAGCGAGTATAATGGTGGACTACATTACTCTGATATTAAGCATAACCATATATAAGTCATGTAACACATCACAAACCAGAAAGAGACACCCAAGTATACAAATTCTAAAAACTAATAAGAGGTGATACTCATACCTCTACCACGGAATTGGACCGATGAATCATCACCACTTGTACTGTCGTGCAACACATTCCCTCGAAAAACAAGGCTCAAATTCTCGATGGGCAAGTGACTCGTCCCAGCAATCAATTTTCTCAAATCTTTAACCTATTTGTCAGAATCAAATAATTTTGCAAAAAAGTCCTTTATATGATAGTTTATGTAATGAAGTTCTATAAATAGAAGAGAGAGAGAGAGATTGATTCTAAAAGAAGCACTTTTGTCCAAGATGTCCAAGAATGCCGGTTATACACTTCAATTTGATGCAAATTAGATATCTATTGCCCCAACGCATGGACAAAGAAATTTTCAACTTTGACATGTTAGAAACTTGGTTAGAGCTTCTTCCTAATCGAACAAAAAGTTTCTATAACATGCCTTTGTTTTAGGAGTTAATCATGTGGCTATTAGTATTAAGACACGTTTGTTTAAATGGAAAGTCTATGAGTAGAATCTAGAGTTTGCATGGATTATTTTTTCTCCTTGTAGCGTATAAAAGGGAAAAATAAATTAATTATACATATTATTATTATCAACAATATACTAGTTTTTTAACAACAATAACAATAATAACCATAAGATAAATAACAAGTTTTTAAGAAACAAATAAAAATTATACATCAACATATATACATAAAAATGGACCATTTTTCGAAATTCAGCAACATAATATATATATATATATGTATATATATTTATAGTTATATAGTTATATAGAAATAATGATAATAGTTATACAAAAACAAAAATATATAATTATATATAATATCCCTAAAAATTTCAGCAACATATAATCTATTACACATTATAATACACAAATATAAGCACCATATAATCAGCAATATACATATTTCAACAAAAAATATAGTCTTTTACATATTATAAATAAAGATAATATGATAAGAAAAAAATATCAAGGAAAACCTCAACTTTACCTGCTGCTGGGGCTGGACAGAGAACGTTGCTGGACAGTCATTGACGAGCGGAGTGATGGCTTCGCCTTGAAGGCGAGCGCCATGGCGCAAATGGCGAGCGCTATGCGTAAACAGTGCACCACGGGATGAATCATGGCGCACAGGCTGCGCCATGGCGCTCCATTAATAACTATGTAAAAGGGTAATCTTGGAAGAAATCAACATAATGTTGACTTCTTATGTTGTTGAAAAGTCATGAATGACAGTCTTCGTGGGATGTATGGATGTTGAGTGTTGACAGGATAAATAAATTGTTTCATTCATCAGTTGGTGCAACAACTGCACCCTTCAAAATTATGGACTAGATGAAATTGGAATACAATGTTCTTATTCGTTCATAGCTCTGTTATTCAGCTTGACGTCATAGTTGTGGTAGATTACAATCCTCGTTAGTATCAGTTCTGGTGGAAGGATCAATTGGAAACAATAAGATATCTAAGTATTAACTAAGTGATTACAAGCAATCTATACCCTTATTTTTATAAATTAAAAATATAGGGAAACAAGATATAATTCCAATACTAGGAGTACTAAAAGCCATACACAAGCAGATCACTCAGCCGTCAGCATGGGGATGCTCCAAAATGACATTAAAGGATACTTCTCAGCAAAGATGTGAACGTCTATACTATTAGAACCCACCAGATGCCGCTAATGCTAATATGCCCAACCATATGATTGGCAGGACTCACAACAAAGTCGGTTTTCTAATTACTAACAAAGACTAGAATGTGTCTGCAGTAATTCCACTCAAATACAGACTCTTAAAATGTGAGCATAAAACCAGGGGGGAAAAAAAGAGACTGGGTTTGAGGGTCAGGCCCACTTCCGGGTTACTGCCTCCAAAATTTCAGACTTTCAAGTTTCAAATTAATTTACTTTTCATACCTGATAAGTCTTTAGAAAGACTCGCTACAGTGACTAGGGGTGGGCGTCCGGTTTGGGTTTTTCGGATCCCAAACCGACACGATCGGGTTCGGTTTAATCGGGTCGGGTAAATATGGGGTTCGGATTATCCCGACCACAACCATTAGGTTTCGGCATTGGGTACGAGTTTTTAGTTTGTTCGGGTACCCGATATAACCCGAAAAAAATAATAATAAATTAAAAGTTTAAATTTGTGCTTCGACTTTCCTTATATTTTGATTGTATAAGTTTCATTGTATCCAAAAGTGAGTAAATGACATAGAAGTAGAACCGACCCAGAAATTTAGCAAACAAAAATTAAAAAAGTTCAAAGTGTGCTGTTTTTCAGCTGGGTTCAAGCTGAAAAACAGAGGCAAAAATGCCTCTGTTTTTCAGTAACAGACGCTGAAAAACAGAGGCCTCTACTTTTCAGTCTTGGGCCTCTATTTTAAATCTTACTAGCCAATACCAAACTGATTTACTCGGTTTAATCGGCTTCGGGTATACATCGGGTTTGGGTACCCGATCGGGCCGGGTTCGGGTTTCTGGCATTATTTGATAACTTGTTTCAACATCTTGAGGCCCAAAAAATTCAACCCAATTGTTTTAAAATAATGCCCGAACCCAACCCGATCAGGTACCTAAACCCAATGTATACCCGAAGCTGATTAAACCGGGTAAATCAGTTTGATATTGGCTAGGAAGATTTACTAACCCAAACCCAATTAACCCGAACCGAATGCCCACCCCTAACAGTGACAGTAGACATTCTCAGAACACATTCTATTGAAAAATATGCCATATCATGATCCTAAATTCATATAATACTTTTATATGTCAATATCAAGAGAGAAAATGAGTTTTAAGTATTAAATGCACGGGAAAAATATTCTCCTGGACACCTTAACTTCTAAAGATAGACATTCTCAAAATACGTTCTGTTAAAAAATATGCCATATTGTGCACCCTCAATTCTATCATTACTTTTATATGCCATTACCAAGAGAGAGATTGAGTTGAAAGCATTAGATGTGCCGGGAAGATAGTCTCCTGGACATTTTAACTCCTAAAGAACAAATTTTGATGTCATGTATCATTAAGGAAGAAAGCTACTGGACAAGGAAAATGGAAATCACAACATAAGCACAAAAGTTAAAAATTATTTGAACATGTCCTAGTAACCGAACCAGCTACTCAAGTTAAAAGTAATCACTGCAGTTTGTTTGTGTATAGAATAACGTATTAAGAAAATATAAAAAATAACATGTGATCATTTTTTATTTTCTTTCTCCTCAGACTTATAGAATTATCTAGTTGAGAACTAGATAATGAAAACTTTGACAAATTCAGATATCATAGGGTAAAACCATGAACCACACTTCAAACTGTCCATAAACATGACAATAAATTTCCGCATTTAAATCCCAAAAGAAAGTCGGGTATCTCTTCAAGCACCCCACTAATCTCTATCCTACTTCAAATGAACCAGTCAATGTCAAGGCCTAATCCAACATGGATGCCTTTACGATTTAAAAATCAAAAAGTAAAAAATATCAAGCATAAGCCTCATGTAGCAATCTTTCTTAATATTTCAGTAACTTCTTTCCTTGTTGGCATCGTGATCATATTGAATTTGCTCTCTAAGATAAACAAGAATGCTCTGAGTAGAAGTACATGATTGCTATCAAGCAATTACGGGCCCGATAATTAAATGCATAAGAGAACATATCCTTCATTGAAGTGACAAACATATCATGTAAACTACTTTCACTAACAACTTATGCTCTTAAAATGAGAAGTACAGTAGAGGATTAATAAGATACGATTCCCGTTACAACAGTCGAACACTCAGCATGGTATAACCAACTAAGAAAGAGATAAGTTCAAATCAGAAAAGGGCATAACAGCACAAAATTCTGACTTAAGTGCAAGGTTTGATTACAATTCGCAAGTCTGAGTACGAAGTTCAACCCTAAAAACATGTGATCACATTCTAACGTCGTCCTCGATAATAGACCAGTAATAACATCTCTAATACATATCTATTTTATTTTGATAAGCAAAAGCAAACGAATGCTGATCAATTTCATCACGAATATGAAAAGATAGACAGAAAATTGAGTAAAGAAGGTAGTACTTTGATTGCCGAAGGGACACTGAGGCGAGAGGGAGGAGAAGGACCGATGGTTCGCAGAGTGATTTCAACCATCCCTTTTTCCTCTTCTATGACATCGGCCATGACGTTAGGGTACAAGCCAACTGGTATTCAGCTTCTATTAGGTGTTTATCGTTGGGCGAAGAGATGACAAGGGTCCGGTGGCGGTGGCGGTGGCGGAGGTCCGGCGGAGAAGTTTTGGAGGCCTTTAAGCAAAGAGATGGAAACGGATACGACACCGTTGTCCAATCGAAAATTCTATTGAAGGCTTGGAAGTCGGAACTAAATTAACCAAGTAATTGTACATCACATCTACGAAAATTGCATTTTTAGTCTTATAAAATAGACACGTGAGCATTATTGATCCCAAATTTGACAGCACTTGCACATTTAGTCCCACGTAATGAAATCCGTTACACATTTAATCTTGGCTGTTAAAAAATTTGGGGTGGGCATGCGACAGTTTGTTGCAATTTGGGTGTAGAGAGATTTGAGTGGAATTTTGTGATGGCGATGTTGGGTTCAAGCTAAGTTGTATATGCCATGGGCGTTAGTGGCAAGGACGGGACAACGACAGTAGAGAACATCAGTGGAGGTGGATTGCAGAAAGGTGGTCAAAGAGTTGGTCTGTTGCACCCAGAGGAAGAAGAGGGAAAAAGGGAAAGAAAAAAGAAAAACAAAAGGAATAGGAAAAACATATTTAAAACCAGGGGCTGCAAATTTTACATAACTTTTGGGGGATCTTATGCAATTTAGAAATTGACTAACAGTTTTTGTCAATATTTTAACGCCCAGAACTCAACGTGCAACGAAATTTCATCATGTGGAACTAAATATGCAAGTCCCGTAAAGTTTGGGACCAACAGCGCTCACGTAACTATTTGGTGGGACTAAATGTGTAGTTTTCCCATCACATCTATATACAATAATTAAAATATTAAAATTTGCAAAGCATCTCCAAATTTTGACATCTCTCAAAGCACGTGAGCCTACTAATAAAAGCTTGCTTCTTTTTGTTGGGTTTCGCGAAAAATCAAATAAACGCAACGGAAGTTTTAAAAAATAAATCCAAAGCGAATTCTTTGATTGCATAGATGAATCAATTAATCGCAAAAATGAATAACGACTTACCCGTTAAAGCGAAGTGGTAGGAGAATCCAATTCCTCCTCTAAGTTTCGAAGTGTTGAAGTCTTGAATCCTTCAATCCTCGTGTAATCTACTCTTCTTGAATTTCTTGAGGTTTGATCCGAACAACGAACACAGGTTGTCTCTAAATTATCACGCGCGGATTGATTGACGAAAAATTCCCACTTTTCCCTATGGAGGCCAACGGCTAGAGGGTATAGAGAGGGGGAGGAGTTTTTTCTTCTTTTCTTTTCTAGGAAAGTTATGATTTTATATGTCTTGTTTAGGTCAATGAGTCCTTTTATAAACTTATTGACCAAAACAAAACAAAAAGAGACCTCGTTGGGCATCCAAGTGGACGCACAACTTACCCTAGTAGTTGTCCAAATGGACACCCATTCTAGGCCCGGGATTTTCTTTTGGTTTTTAATTAATTATCTATTTAATTAATAATTTATTATGTCCAATAAATTAATTAATTAATTAAATAACCAAATTAATTAGATAAATTCATTAATTTATTTCCATAAGAAACTAATTAATAATTAATCTTATCTTTATAATTAATTATTTCATCCAATGAATAATTAATTATTTATTTAATTTATCCAATAAATTAAATCTCCTAAAATAAAATAGAAAATCCTTTTTCATTTTTCTTTATCAATCCTTTAGCGTGACTCTTTAGGTTTGTTTCGTTTGGCAATGAGAGGAATCCAAAAAAAGTGGGTAACACCTAGTCAGTCATGTGACCCACTTCGTAGCCCAAACGAAAAAGGAATGATTGGATCATTCCACAACCTTCCAATCGTAAATATCGTATAAGTATAAACCATTTGTTCACATGTCCCAGTTAAGTGAGAGTCATGTTTATGTTAAACTCACTGGACTTGACCATATGTATTAATTATAATAATACGAGATCATCGAGATCGATTTAGTGCCTCGCACAATCTTCTCTTTTGCTTTGGCCAAAAACTTTGATCTCTATTTATCTATAATCACATAGGGTACTTTCTCATTTACTTATGAGAGAACAAATCTCATATTAGACATCAGCTAAGACTACCACTTGCCCATCAAGCCGCATTTCGAGGTCGACCCCATCAACGGGTGAATTGGGTTTAACTACTCTAGTGAAAGACTTGACGTCACAAGTGTATCTTCAGCCTGATATTTCAGATGAAAGGTTCACTTATACATATTATGCATAGTCAGTTCTGTCATTGACAGTCACATCGTGAAAACCGATGTGACAAAACCGATGCGAGTCGTGTTCGAGTATATCAGTTCCACTGATGTGCCTACAGTCTTAAGCTTCCACCATCACATGGTGTGGACTGGCACTCTCATGTCAGAGCTAAAACTGTACAAGTGTTCTAAGTCTTTATTTGTCCATTATAGACTCCATATTACTTGCGAACAAGTTCAAGTAATCAAGATCAATCTCTCTAGTGTCAATCTTCTCATCCCATAGGAAGTAGAGGGATTGCACTAAAAACATGGACAAAACGTTTTACACTACTTATAGATGTAGATAAGATTTAAGTGAAAACTAAATAATGTCTTTTATTATAAATAATAAATAAGTTTATTACAAGAAAGATGCCCCCATTATTCTATCATTTATGTCATTTGAGGGCATAATCCTAAGATTTTTTTCTATTTCATTAGATTTTGTTGTGTTCTAAGTAAATATTAAGAATAAATTATCTTTCTCTATGATGCCACTTGAGGCCGTAGTTTGGATGAGGTCACTTCATCTACCAATGTTCGATGTAGCTTCCAAACAAGGTTTTCCTGAGATAGCATGTTGATGGACCTCACATTAAGGATGTCGGGAAGTTTTTCGGTTTGGCCTTTTCGATGCTCAATTAGAATTACTCTAAAGAGAGAATTTAATCAAGATTGCAATAAGGATGTCTTTACCATAGAGATGAGAAAGCATATTTTATTTTAGGGAAAATTACTAAGACCCCCTAAAAATAATTTTTCATATCCAAAAAACTTATAAAAATATTTTTCAATCTCAAAAACCTATTCTACAAACTTTTCATTCCAAAAATCCCAAAACTGAAAATTAACAACTTATTGGACGACAGTACTCTTCATTTGTTAAGCTAATAATTGATCAATTATTTTCTTATTGGAATCGTTTTGTTTTAATTCTTTCAAATTGATGAATCATATAATATGGATTTTACTTTGTAATATTAATTTTTTTAAATATTTGTATATAATTTGTTTTTAATTTTAAGATGGTAATTATCTATAAATATCTGTTTTAAATTTTTAAAAAAGATTAAAAAATCTAAAAATCTAAAATTAAAATCAGAATTAGTATCAATTATCAATATAAATTTTTTAAATAAATAAATTTCATCACAAAACTACAATTGATTAAGTTTTAATTTAGAAGGTTAATGTAGATTAAGTCCATAAATTTATTTACCCTAAATATTGGGTTTTTTGGAATGAAAAGTTGATGGAGTGGGTTTTTTGGATTGACAAATATTATCATGAGTTTTTTGGATGTAAAAGTTTATTTTAAGGGTGTTTTAGTAATTTTCCTAGTTTATACATTTGGAGTATTTATAAGTAAGTGAATGAGTTCATGTGACTCATAAATTCACGTTTTTACACTATTTGGAAGTAGCCCTACAATGGGGTTTATATAATACAACTTATTTTTTCATGGGGACGTCAATGTTAATTAATATTATGGGAAAGGACGATTTTGCCTTTAATATTTATTTAGGACACATCACTTTGTTATATTCTTAGTTTACGACAGCGCCCAGGTGGAAACAAAATGCTCGTACTAGGGTTATACTAAGATAAACCCCATGAGGATTAAAAATTTGTATTTGTGGTGTACTAAAGACGTTATGCACGAATATGAAGCCACATCGATTCAGATAATCAATTTGAAAAAATATCCCATGGTCAACACACCACTAAAGGTGAGAGATGGGGTTTTAGGGGTTCAAATACCTGACAAGCATGAGAAATATCTTGGACTTCTCTCCATTATTGGCAAGTCTAATTGTGAGGTGTTCGTAACAAATGGAGGAATGTAAATTACTTTCTCAATTATGCGAAGAAGTGTGCTTCTTAAAGCCGTGGTTTAGTATATCCCAGCATGAGCCATGATTTGCTTCAAGATTTATACCATCTTAGCGGGGAGATTGAATCAGCTATGACAAATTTCTAGTGACATCATAAAAACTCCAGAAAAATCTATCTGATAGATTGGAAAAAACTTGTAAAAGCAAGGAATTTGGAGGATTAGGTTTCTCTAAACTCCAATCTTTTAATAAGGCATGTTAGCTAAATCAGGTTGCCGCCTTATTTAACAACTAGATTACCTTCAAGTCACATTTATAAAACAAGGTATTTTCCTGATCACTCATCATTCATAGAGGTTGTGTCAGGATCCAGCCCGTCATTTACTTGTAAAAGCATCACCTCAGTGGAGGATTTGGGAATGGCGGGGTGTAGATGGTGGATTGGGTTCGGGACATGTGCGGTTATGAGGAGACAGTTGGATTTTTCGCCCCCACAGATCAAGCTTTTATCCGCGGTAATCATTGATCCAAAAGCTCGGCTCAACGACCTCATAGGCAGCGACATAGGATGATGGAACGTCGAGTTGATTCACTATATATATATAATCAAGTATAGCGAATTTAATCTTTTCCATTCTTCTTGGAAGCTCGGCTATGATGCATGGATACGGATACAATACGACACAAATATGAAATGTGAACAAATGTCAAAATTTTAGAATACGATACATTGGGGATACGTATATGTATATGCAAGTATAATATTTAAAAATAAAATTGATTCAATAAATTCATTAACATAAATAAATTTATTTTTCTAGTTCTTTAAATTTATTTGTGATTTATCTAACTTTTATTTTTTGAGTTTTAACAAAAGACCGAGAATATTATCTATTTTTCTATTTAATATTAAAAAGCACTATGTCTGATATCCAAGACGTGTCAAATATTTCAAATTTTGTATCGGATACGTTATCCAAAAAAATTTCTTTTATTTTCATTTTTGGACACTTCAAAAAAAATTCGGACACGGTATCCGGGAGTATCAGTACAAGATACATGTACGATACTACACCGAGTCAGTTTTAGAAGTATTTGTGGATCATAGAAGCTCGGTGAATGAAGATGGGAGAATCATGCAGTATGCCAAGTCGGATCGATTTTCGATACGTAGCGCATATCTTGTAGTACATGATCTGATAGCTGTACAACTGTTGGGTTTTTACATATAAAACGCAACGAAAATTTAAATATCCTAAGTGGTTCATCTCGATTTCATGTATTTAAATCGTGTTAAGAATTTATGTACCTTTCTTCGCGTCATTGGATTTCTGAACCAGCTTTTGTGATCCTTCTTGGAACAACAAATCTGCTACTGTCTCTAAATCACCATGCCGGAATTAAAGTAAAAAATCATCTTCTTTTTACTCCTTGTAGACGGCTAGAGAGAGAGAGAGAGAGAGAGAAAGAGTGTGTGAAGACTTTGACTTGGAGATAAAGTTATGATTGTGGCTTGTTATTATTTTTCACTAAGTAGTATATTTATGATACACTAGAAAAATAATAAGCTAATTAACTAAGCAACATGGGCGGCCATATGGACTACCACTTTGGGCGTTTTAAAGCCATTTGGGCTTAGTCCAATTGTGTTTAAATATTTAATTAATTATTTAATTAATATTATTTATCCAATAAATAAATTAATCAAATAACTAATTAAATTAATGTTAATTCTATAATTAATTTCCCTAAAGAAATTAATTAACACATTAACTTAATTAATTAATAAAATCATCTAATGATTAATTAATTAATTAATTAATTGCGATATCCAATACCGAAAAAATCTCTCAAGTCAATTCCATGATTTTTCCTTTTGCAATTCCTTTAAGCGCGACTCTTTAGGTTCGTCTCAAAAGACAATTGGGAGGAAACCAAAAGGATATGGGTAACACCTAGCCAGTCCCGTGGCCCACATTGTATCCCAATTGAGAATGAATGAATAGGATCATTCCAAACCTTTCACGCTGTGAATACCGTACGAGTATAAACCCTTTATTCATATATCCCAGTCAAGTGAGAGTCAAGGTTTAGTCAAACTCACATAACTTGACCATATGCTTAGCTCATAATGAATCGAGGTCATTGAGTATACTTTCATGTCTAACATGAATATTTTTAATGCTTTGGCCAAAGTCTTTTTGACCTCATTGATTCATGACTGTATAGGATATTTAGCTCATCCACTTATGAGAGAATAAATCTCATTTTGCTAATCAGTTAAGACTGCTACTTGCCCATCAAGTCGCATTTCGAGGTCGACCCCACCAACGGGTGAATTGGATCTAACTACTCTAATGACAGACTTGATGTCACAAGTACATCTTCAACATGATTTCTCAGGTCTAAGGTTCACGCGTACGTATCACAACTTATCAGTTTTGTCATTGACTATCAGTCAGTGAAAACCCATGTGACAAAACTGATGCGATCTGTGTTCGAACACATCAATCTAACTGAGGTGTCTATAACATAAGTTCCCACTACCATTTCCATAGTGTTCGACTGGCACTTTCCCTGTCAAAACTTATATCATACAAGTCTTTATCTAGTATTGATGTCCAATCAATACTTGCTTCGACTTGCGATTCAATTTTAGATGATAAGGATCAAACCCTTCTAGTGCCATTCTCCCTAACCCATAGGAAGTAGAAGGTTTGCCTTTTTATCAAGGACTTTACGTTGTTTACTAAAACCTTACAAATGCCTATAAGAAAACAACAAGAAAATGGCTCTTATTATAATAATATTGTTTAGTAACAAATCAATGCCCTATAAATCTATCCTCTCTATGGCATTTAAGGGCATATACACTAACAATCTCCCACTTGCACTCAATGCCATTTGCTATGGTATTTTATGTATACCCATCCCTTCTAGATGTTTTTCTAGCACCGCTTGTGCCAATGGCTTGGTCAATGGGTCCGCGACATTGTCAGCTGAGGCTATTTTCTGAACATATATTTCTCCTCTTGCAACGATCTCTCTTATGATGTGATATCTCCTCTCAATGTGTTTTGACTTGTTGTGAGACCTAGGTTCCTTTGCCTGCGATATTGCTCCAGTGTTGTCATAATAAAGTGGCAACAAGATCTCAACGCTTGGAACCACTTGAAGTTCTCTTATGAACTTCTTAAGCCAAACAACCTCTTTAGCTGCCTCAGAGGCAGCTATGTATTCAGCCTCTGTTGTGGAGTCCGCAGTTGTGATTTGCTTGAAACTTTTCCAAGTCACCGCCCCACCGTTGAGGGTGAATACCAACCCTGAGGTGGATGATAAAAAGCATTTTTACGTGTTTTTAAGCCCGTGATGCTTATGCTTTAGATTCAATTATTTCCTAAATCATGCTACATTTGCGTTTAATCGGGGTGTTAAGTGATTTCAGGTGATAAACGAGAACACACGAAGAAAAGTGCAAAAGACGGTGTATCAAACGATCAAGAGGGCATGTTTCGCATGCCGGTGCCTAGGCCCCACATTACTCGCGCCCAGGCGCCAGAAGATGCAGAGAAGCAGCAATTGCACGTAGACCCGCGCCTAGGTGCGGACTTACTTACGCCCAGGCGCCGTGCATTCCACGCCCGAGCGCCAAATAATCCGCGCCTGGGCACCGTCCGACTTTTCCTCCAAGAAACTCCTGCCATGTAGGCGGCGCCTGGGCACCGATCCACCCGCGCCTGGGCGCCACTATAACCATTTCTTGAACCTATAAAGCCCAGTTTTCAGCACATTATTTGGATTCGAAAATCTGGAGAAGGAAGGCATTTTTCTGGGATTTGGAGCCGAAAATTCATCAATCTTGGAGGGAGAAGAAGAGGGATTAAGCTAAAGATTGAAGTTTCAAGCTAGGATTCATCATCAATCAAGCCTTAGGGAGTTTTTACTTGCTTTCATTACATGTTTATGTTCATAATTATGTATATGATTCTTCTAGATCTTCTTGAGCTATTAATGATGAGCTAATTTTGTAGAACTAAGGCCATGTGAAGGCCAAATTTATGAGTCAATATATATGAAGTGATTTTTTTGTATTAATTTTCCTATTGCTTTGTGTGTTAATTTTATGCTTTTATTCCAATCATGTGCTAGATCACCATATGCTTGCTATCTTGCCTAATCTAGTCATTCGAGAGAAGATAGGTTAGGGTTCAAGGGAATTAACACATCATCCAAAACAATTGAGGAATTGCCCCTAGAGATAGGTAAAGATTCCTGGGTGTGGTTAGCCGGATTTATCCTGGAAAACTCTAGAACGTTAATGCTTGGTTATTGATTAGATTCTCGGATAGACATATTTAGAGAACCGTCAAATAATCATAGGATTATTATGAGCCGAGACATCGGGTAATAGTTAACTAAGGAGTTTCCACCAAAGCAATAGGAGTCTAATCAGGGACGGAGCTAGGAATCTTATTGAGGGGGGGGCGAGATTTATGGGGGGTGCGGGGGACTTGCCCCCCGCGGTACGGTACGCTATATTTATGTGAGAAAATATACAATATCTACTAAAAAGTCTCATCCAAAAATATATAATTGAAGTCTTATAAAACAAACCAACATGACTACTTATTTAAGTTAGACATTCTAAGTTGTACTCGACGAGTTTTTAAGTCATCGAACTCATCAATAAAATTGAATCAACATCAAAAGTTTGGGCAATTTCTTTCGAACTTTTGTTGTAGAAGACTCGGGAATAGATGTTTGATCATCGAAAAGCTTGGAAGCTTCAGAAATAACCGTGGATGAAGTCTCAAGAATAGGAGGATCCGTACCCTGTTGACTGCACCGTTTCTTAAAGTAACAATCAATTTTATTGTTACTCATGATTAATTACCTAAAAAAGTATATGCAAAAATACAATCTATATTAGTTAAACATGAATTGCACATACAGCAAAATAACATTGACAATTTAATTAGTAAAAAAAACACAACATATAACCCCATGTTTGTCAATATAAATATGAAACACTACTAGGATATAGTATAATACGGCCTGCGGGTATAAAGTTATATAAAAGATTTAAAGTGCTCCCCCGCTCCAACGTACACGCCAAGGACAATTACATATTCTTTGCCCAAACACCTAGAACTCTCTGTGTATTGTTTATTTGTTTTCATCTAGGGTTGAATTATTCTCTATCTCATACTATATAATCTGGTAAAAAATGAAGGGGAATTATTTGATAAATTAGTTATGTAGTGGTCTATTTATTTTATCTAATTAAACTATTAAAATATATCTATTACAACATAAAGTATAGATAGATAAATATTTAGATCTAAAAATGTCAATTTATTTCAGTCATTAAATTTATAATTTCTAGTGAAACTTAAGCATGAGGGGAAAATAATTAAAGCATGAGGGGAAATATAGTACAGATAGATATGTTGTTCTCATCTTTTTTAATTCATCAATCATGCAAATTAAGATTTAGAAATTGAAATTAAGTAATTAAAGCCTAAATAGAGGGGTGAACCGGCGAGGGGTGAGGGCGTGTGTGAGCGGCGAGTTCAGCAGCAGCAGCAGCAGCAGTGGTGGATCTTGAGAAAGCTTGAGACTTGAGAGTTGGATACTGGAATGGAGCTTTCAGCTTTGCTTGCAATATGCAGAAGAAGAACAATGGTGCGTGAATACAAGAATGATTTGGGGAGGAAAAGAAAAGTTAAGTCAAGTAAAGAAAAAGTGGTGTTTGTGGGGGACAAGATGTAAAGTATAAAGAAAAGTAAAGAAAAATGGTGGGGTAGGGGGGGGGGGGAACCTGATGAAAAAAAACGTTTTTGGGGGGGAGAATTTTTTTATAAAAAATTTGAACCACTAATTTTTTTTTTAATAATTGAGGGGGGGCGACGGCCCCATCATACCCCCTTGCTCCGTCTCTGAGTCTAATAATTCGAAGAGTAACTCATATATATTGACGAGTAGATTTGGTTGTAGCATGTGCCTTATTCATTTTATCATACGTGAGTTTCAGTCTAAAGCTCGTTTCCTTTTTTGTCCTTCGTTTATTCAATCAATTTGTGCAATTTACTTTAATTGTCTTTTCTTTTATCGAAAATCTAAGCTAAAATCCAAGTTTCCGTGGTTAGACAACCCGGATTTATTTTGTCCATTTTTATTACTATCATGACTAGTACACTTGCTATTCAAGCACGTTAGGTATTAGCGTGTCATTGGATTTCCTGTCATCGACATCTGATTGGAAATTCGAGTCAGTGTACCCGTCCACTCTCAGGTTACCATTCCCATAGATGAGAATCATATCTTTAGTTCTCTTCAGATACTTTAGAATATTCTTCACAGCTGTCCAATGTTCCTTGCCAGGATTTGCTTGAAATCGACTAACAACGCTTACTGCATAAGCCATGTCAGGTCTAATACACAACATTGCCTACATCAAGCTACCCACTGCAGATGTATAGGGTACAGTGCTCATCTCTTTTCTATCTTCCTCACTTTGAGGACACATAGATTTTGAGAGATATACCCCATGTCTCATTGGTAGGAAGCCTTTCTTAGAATCCTCCATCCTAAATCTCTTTAGGACCTTTTTTACGTAAAGGGCTTGAGAGAGCCCTGTCATTCTATTTGTTCGATCTTTATAGATTCAAATCCCTAGAATATAAGTAGCCTCTCCCAAGTCTTTCATGGAGAAAGTACTCGAAAGCCACTTCTTAACAGCGGTGAGCATTCCTATATCATTGCCTATGAGTAATATGTCATATACATATAACACAAGGAATGTTATCTTGCTCCCACTAACCTTCTTGTAAACACATGGCTCATCTTCATTTTTGATGAAGTTAAATCCTTTGACTGCCTCATCAAGACGTAGATTCCAGTTACGAGATGCTTGCTTAAGTCCATAAATGGATCTTTCAAGCGTACACACCTTATGGATACCATCCTCGGATACAAAACCTTTAGGTTGTTCTATATAGATATCATCTTCTAAGAATCCATTCAGAAAAGCAGTTTTGACATCCATTTTCCATATCTCATAGTTTAGGTGAGCTGCTATTGCAAGTAGAATTCTTATAGATTTGATCATAGCCACTGGCAAAAAGGTTTCTTGGTAGTTAATTCCTTCCTTTTGACTATGCCCTTTCTCCACTAGCCTGGCTTTGTAGGTGTCAACCTTGCCATCAACACCAATCTTTCTCTTGTAAATCCATTTACACCTAATTGGTTTTACACCATCAGGCTGATCCACAAGTTTCCAGATTTGGTTTGCATGCATCGAATCTATCTTTGTTTGCATAGCTTCACGCCATCTTGTAGCATCCACGTCCACCATCGCTTGATCATAAGTGGAGAGATCATCTCCATGACCCTCCTCTAATACAAAATGGAGATTCAGCTCCCTCTGTAGCAGATATCCATACCTCTCAGGCGGTTGAGGTAGCCTACTTGATCTTCGTTGTTGTGGTTATGTTAAAGAAGGTTTGGTTCTTACTTCTTGCGTAGATGTATCCACCGGAGTTTCATTTTGTTCTTTAAGAACAATCTTTCTACCTGCTCCTCCTTCTTGAATGAACTCATCTTCAAGAAAGTGGGCTTGTAAAGCAACGATGATCCTCTGATCATCATGCAGTTAAAAAAGGTATCCCATGGAATCCTCAGGATAACCAACAAAACGCCCTTTCAAGAATCTAGCCTCCAACTTGTTCACTTTAGTCCTTTTGATATAAGCAGGACATCCCTAAATCTTAATGTGATGAAGACTTGGTTTTGTATTTCTCCATATCTCATATGGTGTCTTAGGAACGGATTTGGACGGACATCTATTTAAAATGTGTACAAATATAAGTTGCGCATGACCCCACAGTGAAATGGGTAAGTCAGTGCAGCTAAGCATGGATCGAACCATGTCCAACAAGGTTCGATGCTTTCGCTCTGCTACTCCATTCAACTGTGGTGTCGCCGGAGGTGTGAGTTGTAATGCTACCCCATTCTCTCTAAGGTATACATCAAACTCTTCGCTCATATATTCTCCTCCTCGATCAGATCGAAGAGCCTTTATATGTTGCCCAGTTTGATTTTCCACTGAAGCCTTGAATTCTTTGAATCTTTCAATGGATTCAGACTTATGCTTCATCAGGTACACTAGACCATATCTTGACTAGTCATCAGTGAATGTGATGAAGTAAAGGAAACCTCCACGAGCCATTTCTCCAAATGGTTCACAAACATCAGTATGCATTAAACTTAAGATTTGTAAGGCTCTTTCAAAAGTCTCTGAGAAGGGGGATCTAGCCATCTTGCCTTTGAGACAAGATTCACAAGTAGGATAGAGATCCAATCCCAATCGACCAATTAGTCCATCTTTCTCCATTTTGTGAATTTTGTGTTCGCCAACAAGGCCTAGTCTAAGATGCCAGATCAATCTTTGGTTAATTCCTTGCCTACTATGTTTCCTTTATATAGTATTTACAGAACACTCATTCTGGACATTAAGGTAATACAAATCATTTACTAAAGAAGCAAAGCCCATTAATTTATTACCATAATAAATATTGCAATGTTCATTAATAAAACGGAAAGTATAACCATGCTTAACTAAAACGGGAACAGAAACAATGTTTTTAAGCCCATTGGACAAAACTAAAACATTATCCAGAAATAGTAAATGTCCAGAATTTAAAAGTAATGAGATAGATCCAATTCCAGTAGCTGCGATGCTTTGCCCGATGCCTACTCTTATCTTTACCTCATCACTGTCCAGCTTCCTTCCTCGCACCAGATCCTGATTCATACAACAAATGTGAGAACTAGCTCCAAAATCAAGAATCCAAGATGTAGAGAAAACGGTCATAAAATAATAAGTTTCATGAACATAAAGTTCCATACCTTGTGCGTCTGGGCCCATGTTTGGATAGTTCCTTCTCCAGTGGCGCAGCTCACCGCAGTGTAGGCATCTATCCGTCTTCTGTGGCCCCTTACGCTTGCGATTCATAAGAGTCCCTTATCGACACCACCCTGAGCTCCAAATTCACCACTCTGCTTTTTAGTTTTCTTCTTCTTATTCTTAGCCTTTTTGGGCCCAGAAGAGATAACCAATGCAGTTTCTTTTCCCTTGGGCTTCAATTGAGATTGTGCGGTAATTAATACTAGTATATTACAACATGGGGTATGTCGTCTCAGCTAAGAGACTACATACCCTATGTCGTCTCTTACAATATATATATTTTTTAATTTAATGAGAGACGACATAACATATGTCGTCTCTCATTAAATAATTTTTTTAAAATATTTTTGTCAGTATAATAGTTTTCTCGTCCGCCTTTAGGTATGTTTATTTCTCTTCTACTTCTCTTTCTCTTCTCTCTACTTCTTACCACCATTGTTGGATGCACAAATTTTTCTTCAAAATTTGTTCTTCAACCACGAAATTAAGGTAATTCTATGTATTATATTTTTAATTTTCTTAAATTTTGAGTTTTTATATTGTGTTTATTTTATTGTAATGATATTGTAATATGGATTGAAAACTTGAATTTTTATGCATAAATTCGATTTGTTATGTATAATTTTTGAGTTAATTGGTATAATTCTCGAATATGTTGGTGTAATTATTGAATTAATAGGTTTTATTTTGATTTTTAGGGATACTGTCAATGTTTAGTGTTTTATTTATGGTTTGAACTTTGATGTAAGTGTTAGTTTGTTATTATGGAAACTTAAGTTTAATTTCATAGATATAATTTTGAATTTATTGTTAAGGTTTAAATTTCCATATAAGTTGCGAATGAAATTATAAATGTTTAGGTTTACATAGTATGTATAATTTCGAATGAGTAGTTATAATTTTTAGGTTTAATTTGTAATATATAAGTATAATTTGCATATATAAATTTTAATTTTGTAGGTATATAATTTCCAATTTTATGTATAATTTGTAGGTATAATTTTATTTTTTGACTATAATTTTGAATTTAGTGTTTATCTATGGTTTGAATTTTGATATTATATAGAAAATGTCAAGGGCGAACACAATTGATGTTTTAGTATACATGGTCAAATTATTGAAGACTCAAATTCAGTTAGATATAGCACTCGTCCAAGCACTAACATGAGGATACGTCGTACAATCACATACGCTGAATTGTTGGAGAAGTTATATGCGAGAACAAGAACTGATCAGAATCATTTTTCATTAAAAGTAATTATAAAGTTTGAATTTGAAAAGATAAATGTGATGAGGGAGAGCACAATGGAGATCAAAGATGATGAGACTTTAGCGTTTTTCTTGGATCCTAACATTGTTCAGGACACAATCGAGCTTTATATCGAGAAAGAATCAATCCAACATCAGGGTCAAGACAGCTCGTTGTTAACCCAAGTGACGTCGCTAACGCCACCTCAATTCATGTCGTATTTTACACAATCCATAGTTCCCGATTTGAATACGCAGTCACAATCCCAATTCATGTCGTATTTTACTCAGCCCACAGTACCGGATTTAAATACGCATACACAATCAAATGTGTTGGAAACTCGTGAGTATCACAATTTTTTTTCAAATGGTTTGGGGGGTTCTACAATTCACGATATGCATCAAGGTAGTTTATTCTTATATTTACATTGTGTAGTTTATTTTTAAATTTCATGTTTGTGTAGATAATTTTCTTTTCTTTGCAGAATTGTAAACTAAGTTAACCTTTTGTGATTTGCATTTTTAGGTGATTCTACAACAGGTCATTTGTTTGGGCGTTTTCAAAATGTACAAAATTCCCCTTTTATTCCTGACATGCAAGAAGGTAATTATGAATCTTCTGATAAGTTTCTTCAATTGTTGTATGTGTTTTAGTCATGACTTGTTATTCTTATTTTTACATACTATCATCATATTTATTTTTAATTGTAGGTCCGTCTACATAAAATTCCCCTTTGGAAAATCCTCGTTTGAGGAATTTTGTAATTCCTAACATGGGAGCAGGTAATTACGAATCTTCTAATAAGTTTCATAATTTTTGTATTCCTTTTGTTAGGAATTTCATGTTAGATGTTTTGATGATGACAAGATAGGATTTCATGTTAGACCCCAAAAGAATGTAAGTTTACTCTTTCATAGAATATATGTATAAGCGTTTGAAAGTTTGTTAGTTTGTTTGGCTTGTAATTTTTATTTTTGTAGATTTTAGACTAAGTGATAGATACTACGTCGCTAAAAGAATTCTAGGTGAGTCTATTAGAGATAAAGTTGAAGATCAGCGTCTGAAGTCAGAAGAAGATGAAGATTTGTCTTAAGCGTTTGTCAAGCGCTTAAGAGTCTATTTTAGGAGTTATGAATCAAGCGTTCAAGAGAATATTCTTAGCACCCAGCTAACGCTAAAGGACTATCCAAGCAGTGTTGATTCAAGCGCTCAGCGACTGATCTCAGTGACTGATATTAGCGACTGATCTCAGCGACTGATATCAGCGACTGATCTCAGCGACTGATATCAGCGACTGATCTCAGCGACTGATATCAGCGACTGATCTCAGCCATTGATCTCAGTGACTGATCGCAGTGACTCAAGCACTCAGCGACTCAAGTGATCAGCGACTCAAGCGTCCAGCTTTCAGATTCACCTGAAATATATCCTCAAGTTGTCAACAGTCATTTATTTCCAATGGAAATAAATTCAAAGTGCATTAAATGCAAACAAGACAGTATGACTTGTGGATAAGCCACCTTTGTTGACTAGACTGTCAGCTTTTCAACCTGCTCCTGTCCAATAGGAATCAGCAGAAATTAAGGAATGTCAGAAAAGGGACTATTTGAAGCTCCGCGTGAGGTACACGCGCCTGACTTGTGTCCAACAGACAAATTCCAAGAAACCCTATAAATAGTTCCCCTCAACAAAATTCAAAAGAGAGAGAGAAGGTGCGAAGAGCCAAAACTTTGCTGAAATAATTTGAGAGAAAAAGCTTCCAAACTCCATAGCCAATTGGAATTCAAGAAAGTTAATTCTTTCAACAAGCAGTATTTTTGTGTAAGAGAAGCTTGTTGAAGAAGATCTTTCTTGAAGCTCCAATATCCTTTAAAGCTTCTCAAATACATTCCAGACAGTCACCCGATATCTCAAACATCTTCCAAGAAGAACCTTAAACTATTATTGAGATATCCCAAGTTGTTTGAACTTCCCAACATCAAACAAACCTGTTACAATAAACCCTCAACACCTTTCATCTGAGTGAGAAAGATTGTTGACTTTCACAAGCAGTATTTTTGAGTAAGAGAAGCTTGTTGAAGAAGGTCTTTATTGGAGCTGAAGTCTGTGTGATTAAGGAGCTCAAGGCCATCTTGGAGAAGATCTTTATTGGAGCTGAAATCTGTGTGATCAAGGAGCTCGAGATTGTCTTTCCAAAAGTAGAGGATTGAAGTGGCTTGTAGTAGAAATCTGTGTGACCAAGGAGCTCAAGTCATCCACATTCATCTCTCCCTGTTTCCCTATTTTGTAGAAGTCTCTGTGTGACTCTTCGAGAATCAATTTAGTGGATTGCCTCCGAGTGCAAAGGAGAAGAAGGACGTAGCTGGGATTACACCACCCAGTGAACCTTACAAATATCTTGTGTCACTTTACTGTTTTAATACTTTGATCTACATTTGCATATTATCTTGAAAAAGGCTTTAAAACATTTAAGCGACTATCTTGGTGAAAAAGAGAACGCTAAGCTTCCAAAATAAGCTTCAGCGTTTGACAAAGCGCTGAGCACTTTTAAGCGTTCAAAACGAGTTAAAAGGAAAGCAACTAAAGAAAAACTTTTGTAACGCTAAAACATTTTCAAGAGAAGACTTTAATATACTTCCGCTGTGCTAATCCTGATTAACCGACTGAGACATTACCCTACTTTGGTAATAGTTGAAATCACTAAGTCTAAGTTAACTCTATCAAACCAGTCTTCAAGTAAGCGACTAGTCAAGCGGTTACACTTGTAAGCGACTAGTCAAGCGATTACTTTCCTTAAGCGTTCAAAAGAGATTTTAATACGAAACTTTTTGAAGTCGAAAAAGACTTCAGGGTCTATTCAACCCTCCCCTTCTAGACCCTTTCGTATGCCATTATGGGACCAACACCTTTCATTCATGACTTGTTATTCTTATTTTTACATACCGCCATCATATTTATCTTTAATTGCAGGTTCGTCTAGACAAAGCTGTCATGACTTTGAGCATCCGAATTTTGGGTCTAGTGATTTTGCAGACATTCAGAATGATGATATTGGGAGTGACGATGAAAGTGATACTGACTGTTCAATCCATCATCTTTTAGACCGCGAGTTGGAAGAAAACTTGGACAATGCAATGATGGATGAGGATGAAAATGCTGAGACTAATGTACCGATGAATGAAGATGTCTCTCCCACAAGTCACGAAGAAAGAATTTATGAAGTGATCCCATTCTACTCCACCACATACCCAGAAGTAGAAGGAGATTCACTACATCGAGAAAGTTTTGGTTTGAGCCGGAGAATAATTTATGATCATGCGAAAGGTAATCTTCGTTTGGGCGAAGTTTTTGACAACAAACTCAGCTTGCAAGCAGTGGTGAAAGACTACCACGTGCAACATGCACGGTGCGAGTTTAAGGTGACAATTAGTAATCTTACAGTGTATGCTGTAGAATGCAAAAATGGATGTCGTTTTAAACTGTGGGGAAGTTTAGAGAAGAGTACTAATTTTTGGAAAACTACAAGGTATGAAGGGTCACACGAATGTTTCTTCGAAGATTGTTCGAAGAATCACTTTAACTTGGACATAAACATGATCGCAAATGAAATTTTACCAGAAGTTAGGAAGGATCCTTCATATAAGAACGGTCTAATTAGGCTAACGATGTCGAAAAAATGGAAATTTGATATTTCATATGGGAAGGCATGGTACAGTTTGCAACGTGCAAATGAGATTATATATAGGACGTGGGAGGATTCTGTTACAAGGTTGCCTAAATTTTTGGGAGCAATCCAGAAGTGGAATCCGGGGACGATTGTTGAATGGCAGCACAAAAGACCAGATCAAAATTAAAAAATGCTAAAATTTATGTTTTGGGCGTTCAAGCCATGTATAGATGGATTTCGACATTGTCGAAGAGTCATATGTGTTGACGGGACTCATTTGTACGCAAGACACAAGGCTAAGTTGTTTTGTGCATCAACTCTGGATGGAAATCATAATATTTTGCCTCTAGCATTCGCTATCGTTGATAATGAATCGAACGAGTCTTGGTTATGGTTTCTACAACTGATCTGCAAACATTTCTTGATGCCCGATGAAGGTGTTTGCCTTATTTTCGATCGTCATAAGGACTTATTAAATGCCACTCGATTTATGCCCACATTTTCCCCGCCCCTGGGAGCTCATAGATATTTCCTGCGACATGTGAGTTCAAACTTCAATGCTCAATTCAAAAGTAAATCTATGAAGGAACTCTGTTATGTGGCGGGTATGGCACATAACGTCCGAAAGTTTGACCAAGCAATGGAACTCATTGGTAATAAGGATCCGGTTGCGTTGAATTATTTGAAAGCTATCCCACAATAAAAGTGGACATTGGCATATGATGGAGGGATGCGCGAAGGCATTATGACGACCAACATGGGAGAAAGCTTAAATAATGTGTTGAAAGGTACTCGACATCTTCCACCGCATCAATTGTGGAGTGCACATTTCATCGTATTGTCGAATATTTTGCTGATCGAGTGCGAATGACTTTGGCAATAATGGCACAACCTTTCACGACATATGCACTTAAAATGTTTAATGAGTGGACCAAAAAATCTCAAAAACACAACGCAGAAGTTTATTCTTGGTTGCATGACATGGGTGCCGTTAAAATGCCCCGACAGATAGGGTTCGGAAATCATCATTACGCGATCGACATCAAAGCTAAATATTGCTCTTGTGGAAAATGGGGTCTTCATCGAATTCCATGCTCACATGCAATGAAATTATGTACAGAAATAGGGCTTAGGTCGACTGAGCCTGTTGAAAAATATTACCTGAGCTCCGAATATTTCAAAACATATCAAGGGAGGTTCTATCCATTGTTTGAATCACATTATTGGGATACTCCCAATTTTGAGTTGGTCCATGATCCTAATCTGAAGAAGGCGCCTATTGTGGGCCGAAAACGGAGCACTCGGATTCCCAACGTAGACTCAAATTAGACTTAGATTTTTCATATGGGACATTTATTTTTGTTAATTTTGTGGCTCGTATTTGGCCCATTTTTGTGTTTTTTTTGGCTACGATCTGAACATAAAACTTGTAGGTGATGTTATGAACTTTGTGAAACCATAAGATTTGGCTCATTTTGATGCCCGAGCCAAGAAATATGGCCACACAAACGTGCCCCGCCTAAGCTGTTTTGTGTTAAAAAACATTTTTTTCCCATTTTCTGGCTCGTATTTGGCCTGTTTCTATGCGTTTTTGGCTACGAGCTGAACATAAAACTTGTAGGTGATGTTATGAAATTTGTGAAACCATAAGATTTAGCTCATTTCGATTCGATACCCGAGCGAAGAAATATGGCCTCGCAAACGTGCTGCACCTGAGCTGTTTTGTGTAAAAAACATTTTTTCCCATTTTCTGGCTCGTATTTGGCTTGTTTTTGTGCGTTTTTTGGCTACGAGCTGAACATAAAAATTGTAGGTGATATTATAAAATTTGTGAAACCATAAGATTTGGCTCATTTCAATGTCCGAACAAAGAAATATGGCCACGCAAAAGTGCCCAGCCTGAGCTGTTTTGTGTTAAAAAAACATTTTTTTTTCCATTTTCTGGCTTGTATTTGGCCTGTTTCTGTGCGTCTTGTGGCTACGAGCTGAACATAAAACTTGTAGGTGATGTTATGAACTTTGTGAAACCATAAGATTTGGCTCATTTCGATGCCCTTCTTGAGGCAAATATAAAATAATAAACATTTTTTTTCTGGCTCAGATTAAAAAACCTAATTATTTAAATTACTCATATATAATGGACTATCCATTCAAATTACGATACAATAAAAAACTATTTATTCAAAACAGTCCCACTTGAGCTGTTTCTCAACAATAATTACGTAATTATTTTTTTGATTTTCTGGCTCAGAATAAAAAACTATTTATGCAAATTAGTCAATAATAAAAAATAATTCATTGAAATTACAATACAATAAAAAACTCCATTCACTTTACTCATCTTCATCTGACATGTAGTAGTCCAATCTGTATGAAGGATGAGTCAAAACATTTCGTATTTCACGACGTGTGAGTCTTTGACCTCGTGTAAATGCAAGTTTTTCTGCAAGTTCAAGCATGTGATATCTACAACAACGTAAAATCATCCTGTTGTTTTTTATTCTTATTCTTGAAACAGCCCTCCTACAATTTTTTTCACCATCTCTCGGCATCATCAAGGATCTATGTCTTGGAATTCGCACGCCAAGTCTTCGAAGATCATTAACCAACTCCTCATATTCGAGCACTCGATGAGACCATTCTCTTCTGAGCCCACAATAATACTCAATAGGGTCGTCATTTCGACATGCCTCGTAGTCATCGTTTCTTTCTACTAATAACCATGTTTGTCGATGTCTAGAGTTGTGATTATCTCCCATTTTCGTGTTGAATCTCAAAAATATTTTTTGCCCGATATGAAGACCTTCAGCATTTATTGATAATGTTCCCATGTTCACATGTTTTGTTTTTTTCTTCACGGGTGTTCACATGTTTTGTCCGCATTGTTCTTCACGGGTGTTTTGTTTACGTGACCTATTGTAGTCGAATGACTAGATTCCTGTTTTGATTTGTCTGCATTGTCGTCACGGGTTTTGAACTATAGTCGGATTGTGAGTATATATATAAAAGGAGTGAACACCAACATCAGCATAACATTATTAAAAATGGAGCCGTTTAGAGCCCCAAAACTGTATTACACTTCAGGTGATATTTTTCGTGCCATGGGACATAGTTGGCAGTTGGATGATGATTACTATTACTCATTGAATCCAAATCAGAGATATTCAAAAGTATTTTTGCAAATGATGGAAGATGAATGGCTTCATCGGATCCAAGAACAAGATGGGCTTGTGACGGATTGTCGTGAACGTCAAATTTGTAACCCCCGACAAAGCGCCATACTTATGCCTCGTGTAACGCCACAGGAAAAAACTATAACACTCAATAGGATATGTGAGGAGAATAACAGGATGGTTATGCGTATGCAACTTCTAAATTACCAACAAATTTCTTGAGAATACGCCTTACGTGGTTATGTGCAAGAAGTAAGAGCCCGGTGAGAGCTTAGTATAGGTCCTGAGTACCGATCGGATATTGGAATGTCTGATGAGGAGAATAACTAGATTCCTGTCAATTAGTTTTATCTATGTGCCCAATGTTCGTATTAATTTCGTAATTTTTTTGGCTTCAAATAAAACATTTATGTCAATAAAATTATATTATTAACATGCATTATTCAAAACACCACAAAAAATATAAATACACAAAACTATCTATGTGCCCAATAACCACGATGTCCCCCCGTCCCACAATCTGGGGGCCGCCTCGTCCTCATAGACCTTTTCTTATTTGCTTCTTCCTCAACATCATTGTACTGAACTGGTGATACATTAAATTGTGCAGGACGCGGAGGTGGAATTCTATGATGTTGAGGTGCATCACTCCACTGGTCTATACCGAGATTAGAAAAATTCCACGTCGGCGTACTGTAACCTTGTCCTTGATCATGAAAATTGACGGCATATCATGCTGTGTGGTTGGGACATTGTGGGAATGTAAATGTCGTTAGGGTTGGGACGAGGTTAAGCTGAGCTCGATCCTCCGGCATCGAAGTGACCATGATAAGCCGAGCTCGATTCTCCGGCATTGAAGTGACCATGAAAAGCCAAGCTCGATCCTCCGGCATCGAAGTGACCATGATAAGCCGAGCTCGATCCTCCGGCATTGAAGTGACCATGATAAGCCGAGCTCGGGCCCGGATGTTCCTCCTCTACACGAGCACCGATGGCTACATTGCCACTACATGTGACCATATCCCGGATGTTCCTCATTCTAGATCGCAGTTCTCTAATTGCCGTGGGATCACTAGTTTGGGCAATTTGTTCCATTGCAGTTTGCGCCTCTTGAATTTGTTGGTATTGACAAGATAAAATAAGGAATAGTATCAACGAAAAGATTATCCTAAATAAATAGCATTAAAATAAGTATCAATAGAATACAATACCAAATACTAACCACATCATGCAATAGAGGGGCTGACCCAGCCTGGTGTCCTGCACCTCTCCTAGTCAATTGAGGTGAAATGTAAAGACGAGTGATTCGGTCATACCATTCTTCGTATCCTTCCTCCGTCTGGTCTCCCCCATCCTCAATATAGTATCCAGTCACAACAGACAATTGAAGATCATTCCACGTTGCAATTTCCCGAGCGTGTCTGGCTACCCAATTATTCGTGGACCTACCCTTTCGGCTGACCCTTCGAACACGTCCAAGTGTGCGTGGAATAAATTAGCGTATTCCGAACTGTTAAAGAACACGCTCAGGACGATGATCCTCTACGATGGCAAAGAATATCATTGGAACTGATGCTCGCCATACATTATCATTCAAACATTGAGGTGGCAACTCGGCAATGTCTGCATCATTGAAATTGTACGGTGTCCAAACAAACTGAAATATGAAAAAAAATGATTTACAATATATTAGTAGGAGATAGATATAACTTCATAATAATTTCAAAAAAAATAATTCTCGACTCACATGTCCATCCACCATTTGATCTAGACCATCTCTAATTGTCCGGACGTTGTGACTGACTGAAGCAGTATTTGTAGTAGGTCGATACCACCTTCAAACAACAATCATTAAAAATAATTAAAAAAAATTGCTCATTTCTTAATTAAACATAATATTCAAATGGTGAATTACCGTGAAGCATAAGGTACTCGGGCAATGGCATCCACGTCAACTCCCGCCATCTGTCTAGGTACTCCATCAAGCCTTATAATCCAAATCCTACTCCACGCCCATAGCTGTTAAAGGAGAAATATATTAATTGAATAACCACGAATTAATATATCAGAAATAATAACATCTAAATAATAACTTTTCTCACCTGTAATAATGGCATGAAACCTGCAGCATTATTGTATTCTACTCAGGAACCATTCGCCAATTCTTGGTACAAATGAGCCAATACTGCACTCCCGCAACTGTATGTGTGTGCTAAGTTTATATCTTCAAACAGACTTAACCACACTACAAGAATAACATCTCCTGTGGTGTCGGCACACATCACACTCCCGAGCAATAAAAGGGCCCAACAACGGCCTACCTGATCAACTACAAATTCTTTAGATTGATGATTTATTTGTTGAGGCACAGTCAAAACATGGGTAACAAGTTTTCAGACTGGTATTCTATGACCGTGCACGAAATCTGCCAGCAATAAGTACAGTCCTGATTGTTCAAATACATATAAGGCGTAATCTTCATCTGCTTCGAAGTGCCGATATGCAACTACAACTCTACCATCAATTGGTATACCATATAAAATTGCAATATCTTGGAGAGTTATCGTAGCCTCTCCAGTCCTAAAATGAAATGTTTTCGTCTCTGGGCGCCATCTCTCAATTAGGGCCTTCACAAGGCCCAGGTTGTTTTTAAACTGGCGAAACTGGTATACCCTATAAAACCCCATCTCATCAAGCTTTACCTTGACGCGGTGATGTAAAGGAGATTCATATGCAACTGGGAAATATGCAGAGTCAGCTCGCCAAACACGATAAGTGAAGTCTGGATGATCAGCAACTGTTTCAGATACATGATTGTCCTGATCATACAATACGCTCTCATCAACCGGGTCATATACATTACGCTCAGCTATCCTGCATTTACATATCCACAAGAATGTTAATTTACATTCTACGATATAAATTACACTTAATATTTAGTAAATTAAATTGTATCTATTAATTCAAAATTAAATCCACTAATTACAAATTATACTAAATCAATAAAGATTATACATACAAATTAAAATTTAGAGATTATACCTAATAATTCGAAAAATATACCTAAAAAAAGGAATTTAAACATACTAATTAGAGATTATACCTAAAAATTGGAGATTACACTTAGAAATGAATAATAAAAAAATTAATTTGAATTTAAAAAATTGAATTTAAACTACTAATCGAATCTACACCTAACTACTCCAAATTAAACCTATTAATTTGAACGTTTAGAAAACCCTTCCATCCAATTCGAAATTAAACCTAACAACTTGAAAACAAACCAAACAATTCAAAATCAAACCTATAAATTCAAATGATACCAAACAATTAAAAAATTATACCAACTAATTCGTACATTATACCAAACATTTCCAAAAATATAGCAACCAATTCAAAATTAAAGCTAACTACTCCAAATTAAGCCCAATAAAAGTATTTATACCGAACAATTCTAAATTAAACCTAACAACTCGAAACCAAACCTAGCAATTCGAAATTAAACCTATAAATTCAAATTATACCGAACAATTCAAAAATTATACCAACTAATTCGAACATTATACCAAACAATTGCAAAATATACCAACCTATTCAAAAATAAATCTAACTACTCGAAATTAAGCCTATTAATTCGAACTTATACCAAACAATTCCAAATTAAACCTACCAACTAGAATTCAAACCTAACAATTCAAAATTAAACACTACAAATTCAAATTATAACGAACATTTAGAAAATTATACCAACCAATTCCAACATTATACCAAATAATTCAAAAATAACACTAGAAATTGACATTACACCTAAAAGTCAAAATTGAACCTAAAATTAAAAGTCAACCTATTAATTCAAAAATTATACCAACCAATTCCAATATTATACCAAATAATTCAAATATAACACTAAAAATTGACATTATACCTAAAGGTCAAAATTGAACCTAAAAATAAAAAATCAACCTATTAATTCAAAAATTATACCTATATATTCGAGAATTATACCAAATAATTCAAAAATTATAGCTAACAAATCGAATTTATCACTACAAATTCAAGTTTTCAACCCTAAATTACAATATCATTACAAAAAAAAATATACAAACTCTACATATAACAAATTTAAAAGTATAAATGAATGAGAAAAAGAAATTTACCTTAATTTCTTGGTTGATGATGGAGAAATTTCGTTTAAAAATGAACAAAAAAACTTTGTAACAATGGTGGAAGAAGAAAAAGAGAAAGAGAGAAAGGCTGTGTGATTTTGAGGGATGAAGAAAGGAAATGCAAATGCTTTAGTGGTGTTGGGAGAGGGGGGCATGGACCGAAAGAAAAAAAAAAGCAAATTAAAGGCTGCAAATTTGCAGCCTAAAAATACAAAAAAAAAATGCTGCAAATTTGCAGCCGAATAATATATATAAAAAAAATTAATGAGAGACGACATATGCTATGTCGTCTCTCATTAAATTTTTTTAAAAAATTATTGTAAGAGACTACATAGGGTATGTCGCCTCTTAGCTGAGACGACATACCCCATGTTGTAATATACTAGTATCTGATTCCGGCCCTTTTTCCAATATTTTTTGATTTTTTTTATATTATTAATTTAATTTTTCCATTAGCCCAGCTAAGTTGCATTCAATCTCGTTGCAATTGAAGTTCATAACAAATTGGGAAAAAGAATCAAGAAGAGACTGCAAAATGAGATCCGTTTGAAGTTGTGGATTCATTATAAAATCGAGAGCCTCCAATCTTTCGATCCTCGAGATTATCTTGAGGACATGATCCCCAACTTTTTCACCCTCTCTTATTTTAGCTCCGAAGAGCTCTTTAGATATTTCATATCTAGCAGTGTGACTGTGCTCACCATAGTGTTCGATTAAGTGTGCCAAGATAGCCCTTGCAGTGGTCATCTTCTCGTGGGACCTCTGAAACTCATTTGTCATCGAACCAAGAATGTACCCACGCACTCGGACTTCGTTCTTTACCCATTTTTCATAAGCTTGGACTTCTTCCTCATTGGCACATGTTCTAGCATGCGGAGCAGGGATGTCTGTGTCCAACACGTACCCCAAAGACTCCATGTTGAGAACAATTCTCAAGTTCCTTAGCCAGTCCATGTAGTTGGGTCCGGTAAGGATGTTCTTTTCGAGTAAAACAAAAAGTGGGTTGATAGTCATTTTTGTTATGAGAGAGATAAATCAAATAACTGCAGAAAATAAACCAGACTTTATTAGATTTTTGTAACTTAAATTAAAACCAAGTTAAAATCAAGGACTTCGACTTATAACTTGGCTCCCACTACATTTTTCAAGATTCACACTCCGACTGTGAAAAACGGAAGTGATCGTTTTTTATTACTTCGTAGTGGAGATTGAGTTCTTTAATCAATGTAGTGGATGACAACCCTTTAACGATATTTGGTCCACTACTTAATTAAAGTGATGTCCAACATCAATCTATCCAATAGATGGTCCAATCTTCTTTTTCCCATAATCCATCAAAACCGCAACCCTTTAATGATATATAGACTTGTGGACTATCTAAGTTCATTCCCATTAACTCCTCATAATTTAACATTTGAATTTCACCTTGCAACCCTTTAACGATATTTGGGGTGAAATATGTCTCGATTAAGGCATTTAATGCACTTAATAAAATTTCAAAATTAAATCTTGATATATGATCCCTCCACTTGCTGGGAAGATGTCATATATTAGATTTAAGTCTTGATTCCATTAAGTTTAGTGGAGGGAAAGGACGCCCAATGCCCCTTTCTAACTTAGTATAATTTTTGTTTGGGAGGATATATGTTCTAAACAATTATCTATGTCACACTTTGCACATTATCATATTTATATAACGCAGGATAACTACATGCATGCTTCATACAACTAATGAACATGCATCAAAAGCAATAAAACAACACATGTATCCATGGGCTTTTTTTAGAGGGCCAAGCCAATGGCCCATCAAAAAGAAAAATAAACTTAAACTATTCTTCTTGGGCTCCAAGCACCTATCCTTTTGGATTGATCTCTTCTTCAAGGCATATTCTAATCCTATCTATTACAAAAGAATATTTGACATCCTATACAAAATGTTGGAAAAAATTGCATAAAAACAAAAACGCAGCGGAAGAATTATAAGTTTAATCCCAGTGACTCATCTCTATTTCTCGTATTTAAATTGAGTTTTATGAAATTAATTACCGTTCTCGCGTATGTTAAAATCTGAACCAGCTTTGAAATCTTTTTCTTGAACAACAAATCCGTCGCTGTCTCTAAATTGCCATGCCGGAGTCAAAAACGAAAATCACCTTCTTCTTCACCTTGATGGACGGCTAGAGTGAGAGAGAAAGGGAGGAGAGTTTGACTTGGAGAGAAAGTTTTTGAGTTGATTCTCTTAACCTAGTTATTTTTTCACTAAGTAGTATATATATATACTACAATAGAAAACAATAACCTACATGACTTCAATTTTGGATACTTTTGGATAATGAAGAGAAGCATTTTACTGTTTTTGACTTGTAGGCAGCACTCTATAACATTCGGGTGCCAATTCATAACAGATATAGGCATTAATTGTTCCTTAATATCGCTCATGTGGGGCTTTCGCCT
This sequence comes from Buddleja alternifolia, assembly GCA_019426215.1. NCBI lineage: Eukaryota > Viridiplantae > Streptophyta > Magnoliopsida > Lamiales > Scrophulariaceae > Buddleja > Buddleja alternifolia. The sequence continues at coordinate 8,016,604 of CM033399.1, read as the reverse complement.
TTCTTCTCTTTTTCGCTCTTCTTTATTAGTTTCAAGCTTGTTTTATGTTGAATGAGATAATGCTCAAACGAGCTTTTTACAATCGATCTCAAATCGAGTAGCTTAATTTGTTTTAGCCATATATGTAATTATGATCATCAACATATCAATTTTTTTAGGGTTGAGAATTCTCTTTAGGTTCAATTTTTTGGACGCCCACTTGTAGGCTTTTAAGCCTTCGGGCTTTTGTTTATTAATTAATTAAATAATTAATATTATTTATCCAATAAATAAATAAATTAAATAATCAATTAAATTCATATTAATATTATAATTAAATTCCCATGAGGAATTAATTAATTCATTAACTCAATTAATTAATAAAATCATCTAATGATTAATTAATTAATCTCGATATCCAATACCGAAAATTCTCTTAAGTCTTTTCTTACGATTTTCTTTTTGCACTTCCTTTAAGCGCGACTCTTTAGGTTCGTCTCAAAAGGCAATTGGGAGGAAACCAAAAGGATATGAGTAACACCTAGTCAGTCACGTGGCTCACATCATATCCCAATTGAGAACGAATGAATAGGATCATTCCAAACCATATACGCTGTGAATACCATAGGTGTATAAACCTTTTATTCTTGCATCCCAGTCAAGTGAGAGTCATGGTTTTTGTCAAACTCACATGACTTGACCATATGCTTAGCTCATAATGAGTCGAGGTCATTTTATACTTTGGCCAAAGACTTTTAACCTTACTCATTCATGACTGCATAGGATACTTAGCTCATTCACTTATAAGAGAATAAATCCCATTTTGCTAATCAGTTAACAATGCTACTTGCCCATTAAGTCGCACTTCGAGGTCGATCCCACCAAAGGGTGATTTGGATCTAACTACTCTAATGACAGACTTGATGTCACAAGTACATTTTCAACTCGACTCCTCAGGTCTAAGGTTCACGCATACCTATCACAACTTATCAGTTTCATCATTGACTGTCTGCGAGTGAATACCCATGTGATGAAACTGATGCGAGCCGTGTTCGAACATATTAGCCCAACTTATATGTCCATGACATAAGTTCCCACTATTATTCCCATAGTGTTCGACTGACACTTTCTTTGTCAAAACTTATATCATGCAAGTCCTTGCTCTGTATTGATGTCCAGTCAAATACTTTCTTAGACTTGCGAACCCTATTTAGAGAATAAATATCAAACCCTTCTAGTGTCATTCTCCCTATCCCATAGGAAGTAGAAGGTTTGCCTTATACTCAAGGACTTTATGTTGTTTATTAACACCTTACAAACGCTTATAAGAAAACAACAAGATAATGCCTTATATAAAATGATATTGTTTAGTTACAAGTCTATGCCCTATAAATCTATCCTCTTTATGGCATTTGAGGGCATACACTCTAACACATAATTCTAAGAATAAAATAATGGACTCAAATCCGGCCCTTACAACCCATAAAAAAGAAATATATCTAAAAAGAAACCTAAGCCCATGGATAATGTCACCATCATATAACACATGCTCACGATAAATAAAGCAACTATGTTGGTGATTAAGTTAATAATTAATTAGTCCAACTAATTAATTTCTCCAATAAAATTCCAAATTTTATTGATATTTATGATAATAAACCATCTTGTGAGAATTTATTATTTAAATAAATTAATTAATTAAAAATCCTCTAAGAATAATTAATTAATTATTTTATTCAAATAATTCATATTCAATAAAACTAATTGAGCTAGATTTTATCAAACATAATTAACAACCATGGGCATATTTAAATTTAACTAATTAAGCCCAAAACTTATTTATTGAATGTCCAATAATTTAATTAAACCAATTTGGGCTTATTTAATTAAAACTCGGGTCATCATCCTTTTGACCCACCCGGATAATTAAAATAGCCCAAAACCCGTTTATTCAAAAAATTGGACCCAAAATTTATGACCCAACCTGACCGGACTCGGGTCAGAAACCCAGGCCCTTGAGGGTCTGGCCGTGCGCTAGCCGAGTGCCGTGCACCCAGCGCAAAGCAACAGGTGGCCGAAGCGCAGCCTCGCGCACAACATGCACCTGTGCTGTTGACACGCTAGAACCTAACATGCTTTGGATAGCAAGAGTACTAGTCGCGATAGTAATAAAAGTGGACAAAAATAAGTCCGGGTTGTTGAACCACGGAGACTTGGATTTTTAGTTTCTGATTTTCAAAAAGACAAAAGACACTTAAAGTAAAGCGGGACTAAAACAATTAAGTAAATGAAGGACCAAAGGAGGGAACAAGCTATGGATTAAACTTCACGTATGATAAAATGACCAAGGCACATGCCACAACCAAATCAACTCCTCAATGTATATGGGTTACTCCTCGAATTATTAGACTCCTATTGCTTTGGGGGAAACTCCTAAATTAATTATTACCCGATGTCTCGGCTCATAATAATCCTATGATTAGTTGACGGTTCTCTAAATATGTCTATCAGAGAATCTAATCAAAACTCATGCATTAACGTTCTAGAGCTTCCCCGAATAAATCCAGCTAAGAACACCCGGGAATCTTTACCTATTTCTAGGAGCAATCCCTCATTTATTTCGGGTGATGTGTTAATTCCCTTGCACCCTAATCTATCTTCTCTCGAACAACTAGATTAGGCAAGATAGCAAGCATATGGTGATCAAACACATGATTGACATAAAAGCATAGAATTAACACACAAAGCAATAGGAGAATTAATACAAAAAGTAACTTCACATATATTGACTCATAAATTGGCCTTCACATGGCCTTAGTCTCACAAATTTAGCTCATAATCAATGACATAGAAGATCCTAATGTAGTCATATACATAATCATAGACAAGTATGTAATGAAAAACATATGAAAACTCCCTATATTGCTTGATTGATGATGTATCTGAGTCAAAAGCTTCAATCCCAAGCTAGATCTCCTTCTTAGCCTCTTAGAGTTGATGAAGAATGGCCCAAAACCCAGCAAATCGCCCCTAATCTCCCAGATTCCGAACCCTTCAAATGAATTGAAAACTCCTATTTATACATTCCAAAATCTATTATTGCGGCGCCTAGGCGCACGTTGATTGGCGCCTAGGCACCGCCTATGTGGCGTTTATTTCTTGGGGCATAAGTTCCGGGGCGCCCAGGCGTGGAGATAAGTGGCGCCCGGGCGCGCGACATGTGACGCCTAGGCGCGAGTCAATTGGCGCCTAGGCGGGCTCTTCAGAACACTGATTTTTCTCTGCCTGGGTGGCGCCTAGGCGCGGTAAAACTGGTGCCTGGGCGGGCGTTTCAGAAGCCAGAGCAAAGTGGATGAAATGAGTCGTCTTTTTCCCTTTTCTTCGTCCATTGTCGCTTACTACCTGAAATCACTTCACACACATATTAAACGCACGAGTGGCACGAAATAAACCGTATACGAGCCTAAATTGTCCTTAAAAGGGCCTAAAAACCTATGAAAAAATGACTCCTATCAACCCCCCCACACTTATCATTTGCTGGACCTCGAGTAAGAGAAGGCATAGGATACGAGCTCATCATCAAACAAAGGGAGGTAAAAGAAAAGAAACTGCACGACTCACTTTCGTGGAGCAAACGGTTGCATTTAGCGGATGCAACAAGCCTTTGAACCCTTGAGTTACCCCAAAGGACGAGTTATAGTCTCGTGAGGGTTTGTAGACGATCTACCCACAAAATCGAAAGATTTTCAACCCCGATCACTCAACGTAAATTACAATGATTAATAAAACACAATGGTATGAATTCATCTGTTTAAGCTCAAATTACAAATATATACACGTCACCCACTTGCTCATGTTACGCCTTAACATCGAAAAGATCGTCCTAAGGGTGTAGTGTAGTAAAATCTCAAGTATTATAGTCGAGTGGCATTCTTACCACTTTTCACGCATTAATCCCATATTTATCATAGTCACATGGTATGAGAATTAAATACAACTTCATAGCCACTAAAAATCCGTCACGCTATCCACTTGTGGTTTTAACTTATGCACTTTCAACTTAAAACACTAGAGGCTAGACCATGTGCAATGTTTGATCCTTTAGGCTTTCTGTGACACCCTTGTAACGAGCTTTAGGCCATTAACTCCTAAACCAGATAGCTTTCGGGTATCAAATGTAGAGACACTCCTAAGGGCTTAATCGCTCGAGTGTCAAAGGCCACAAAATCAAACTAGGTCCTTATTCACTTAACACTTGCATTGGCTTGAGCTTTAGCTCAAATTAGCATAATAGTACAGTATTCTAGGCATGGTGCTCTTCGCCCCCAGTATCTATTAAGCCTGACTTTTGCAGTCATACCAATGTTCAACCTCTTTTTATTATTATTAAGCATACGAAGTTAACGTTCTCAACTCATAACACATGTGAAAATTCTAAGTTGATATTTTCGGGATCAAGCCTTTAAGTGTTTCAAAATGGTTTTCCACTCAACTCCTCTACCCTCGATTTATGTGCATATGTGAATCATCTTAAAGACAATCTAATCACGTTTAGGGTCCCACAAGCAAGGAAACGAATGTGTATAGCCATTAAAAACCAAATTGATAGAGAAAACATACCATGTATTCAAATTAACCATGCTCAATGCCTCAAGTGAAGGGTTGAAATTCTATCAAAAAAAAAAAATTGCACACATTTCACATGTAGAGGTACAACACCCCCTCCCCCAAACTTGGACCGAAATATGTAAAACATGAACAAACATGACTATAATGGATCTAGTGTACACCCCCACACTTATCATGAACATTGTCCCCAATGCTCGAAAAAGAAAAGGGCAAAGTACACGTCACCATAGGGGTGCTGAAGAGCAGACCCGAGTCCTCGAATGTAAATGTGTCCAAGAGTGGCAACAGCGGTGTGAGAAATTAATGCAACAACTACACATTAAACGATGCTAGCCATACGAATCATCAAGCATTGGATAGAAATGAGAAACGAAACACAACCAACAACAAAACACAAGACAACTAAAACAAACATGCATCTACTAAAAAAAAATGGAAGAAACAGAAATGAAATTACAGAAAAAAGAAAAACTTACAAACTTGGGTTGCCTCTCAAGAAGCGCTTGTTTATAGTCATTAGCTTGACTTTTGTGCGTTAAGGTTCAAATAGGTGGCCCATTTAGAACAACAATATCCCTGTCATTCCTCCTTTTCTTCTTATGTCCCACTTGCCTCCACTCATATTGCGATGTTTTGCGATAAGCCCTTTGTGTCGGATTTGTCTTATCGATTTCACGAACACGTATATGTGGTGGGATGTATTTCATGCAAAAATCATCTTTTCTCACCTTGCCTTGTTGCTTATTGAAGACCTCATCCTCCACCGTAAGAGTGCCCTTAGTCTTACCAAGTGTGCATTGCTCATCAAACAAAAGGTGAATAGCATCGACATATAAACAAGTAAGATCAGCCATAGGCGGTTGCATGTCATGACAAACATCGAATATCACTTTTTTATCACCCACCTTCAATGTCAACCTACCCTTTCCCATGTCGAGCTTTGCATTGCTAGTGGCTAGGAAGGGTCTTCCTAGAATCAAGGAGACATCAATGTCACGATCCATTTCGAGAACCACGAAGTCGACCGGATAGAAGAACTTGTCAACTTGTACAATGACATCCTCGATAATGCCCTTTGGTTTCTTGATAGAGCGATCCGCCAACTGCACGGACATGGATGTTGGCGTAAGATCTCTAAGGCCTAGCTTCTTAAAAATAGAGTAGGGAAGAAGGTTGATACTTGCTCCCGAATCACAAAGAACTTTGTCGAACTTGAGATGGCCAATAGTGCACGGTATTGCGAGACTCCCGGGATCTTTGAGTTTAGTTGGCAACTTATTGAGCAAGACGGCAGAACATTCCTCAGTGAGACACACGGTCTCCTTTTCCTCCCACTTCTGTTTGTTAGATAGTATGTCTTTGAAGAACTTCACATAATTCGGCATTTGGAGAATGGCATCAATAAATGGAATGTTAATCCTCACCTCACGAAGGATTGCCAAAATCTAAAGAAAGCTCGTATCCATCTCCTTCTGCTTCTTTTTGTGTGCATTTGGGAAGGGGAGACGAACTTCGATAGGGGGAGAATGCGTTGGATTGGAAGGATGAAAACCGATTGAAACAGGAGGCGGTGCCTGGGCGCGTATATGGGCGCCTAGGCGCGGATCTGTAGGCGTCTCGGCATGCATCTCTGAGCGCTCAGGCGCAGAAAACAGAGAATCCTGACCAGAACAGGGGAGATCTGGCGCCTGGGCGTGCATCTCGGGGCGCTCGGGCGCGGATGTACTGCCAGTGTCACTCTCTAATTGTTTTCTACTTCTCAAGGTTATGGCATTGCATTGAGCCTTCGGGTTTTTCTCCATGTCACTTGGTAGAGTCCTCGAGGCTCTACCGTTAACCGCATTAGACAGTTGCCCCACTTGTGTTCGCAAATCCTTCATCTCCATACACATATCCTTTATCATACCCCGAAGTTCGTTGAACGATGTATCAGACTTTTTCATGTGAGCATCTAGTTTCTCATCGATTGTGGGAGGTCGCATTTGCACTTGACCTTGACCTTGTCAATTGAAATTGCCTTGCCTCGGGGGTGGGTTATTGAAAGGTGGTCGTGGAGCTTGATAGATCCCCGGTTGTGCGTTTTGTGCGGAGTTGGGCCTTTTTGGAAAATTCTCGGGTACATGAAAGTTCACCCGAGGTTGATTGTGATTCCCCACATAATTGACGTTACTAACCTCCGGTTCCAAATTCACTACTCCTTCAACCACTTCCTCAACACAAGCAACCTTTTTAGAAGATGAGGTCTCTTCATCGTCGGGGTAAAGCTCGTCTTCTCGGGCCAACTGTTCTATTTTGTCCCATACACTTTGACAGTCTAACCCCAGGAGATCTCCTCCCACACCCGCGTTGAGTCTATGCCGAATACGTGACCGAACCCCATCATAGAAATGGAGTACTTGTTCATTCAACCCAAAATTATGATCGGGGCATTTTCGGAGCATGCCCTTATATCTAGCCCAAGTCTCGGCTAAAGACTCATTGCTCCTTTGCCTAAACCCTTTTATATTACTCCGGAGCTCATTGATTTTGGAGGGTGGAAAGAATTTATTTAAAAAGGCATCGACCAACTCATCCCATGTCGTAATAGATTGCGGGGGTAAGGATTTGTACCATGTTGTCGCCCGATCCTTTAATGAGAAATGGAAGACTCTTAGATTTGCATCAAGATCCCGTGGGTGATATTGAATGGTTACAAGAGCATCGTCTATAGTCTCTAAATGAGCGTGAGGTGATTCGTCCGGTTCTCCATAGAAAGGTTCTCCTTGAACCATACTAAAGATGTGAGCCGGAATGTGGTAGTTTGGTGCGAAGAAATTAGGCAAGACTACGGGCCCCGGAATGGTATGGACCCTAGATGGTAAGCTACCCCGAACCGATGGTAATTGTTGAGGAGGAGCCGCTTGCATGGCTTGTAGAACACCTTGGAACCACTCCCTGTTTTCCGGTAAATTCATATCGGGAAAATTTCCATTCGAGTTTTGGTTGAGATTATTGGCCATTTCCCTTGTTCGCCTGCTAGCCCGAAGAACTCGTTCAATTTCGGGCTCCAACTCGTATAGAGGCTCGCTTGAGGAGCGGGTCATGCACCACACAAGAACCTAACAAGTAAACACAAGAATGAACTTAGAAGAGCACGAAAACAAAAGGAAAGCAAGTAAATAAAGAAAATACTAAAATTATGAAAACGTAAAAGAAAAGAAAACAAAAGCAAAATGAAAACCAAACACTCAAAATAAACAAGTCCCCGGCAACGGCGCCCAAAACTTGACACGCTAGAACCTAACGTGCTTTGGATAGCAAGAGTACTAGTCGCGATAGTAATAAAAGTGGACAAAAATAAGTCCGGGTTGTCGAACCACGGAGACTTGGATTTTTAGTTTCTCATTTTCAAAAAGACAAAAGACACTTAAAGTAAAGCGGCACTAAAACAATTAAGTAAATGAAGGACCAAAGGAGGGAACAAGCTATGGATTAAACTTCACGTATGATAAAATAACCAAGGCACATGCTACAACCAAATCTACTCGTCAATTTATATGGGTTACTCCTCGAATTATTAGACTCCTATTGCTTTGGTGGAAACTCCTAAATTAATTATTACCCGATGTCTCGGCTCATAATAATCCTATGATTAGTTGACGGTTCTCTAAATATGTCTATCCAAGAATCTAATCAAAACTCACGCATTAACGTTCTAGAGCTTTCCCGAATAAATCCGGCTAACAACACCCAGGAATCTTTACCTATTTCTAGGAGCAATCCCTCATTTGTTTCGGGTGATGTGTTAATTCCCTTGCACCCTAATCTATCTTCTCTCGAACAACTAGATTAGGCAAGATAGCAAGCATACGGTGATCAAACACATGATTGGCATAAAAGCATAGAATTAACACACAAAGCAATAGGAGAATTAATACAAAAAGTAACTTCACATATATTGACTCATAAATTGGCCTTCACATGGCCTTAGTCTCACAAATTTAGCTCATAATCAATAACATAGAAGATCCTAATGTAGTCATATACATAATCATAGACAAGTATGTAATGAAAAACATATGAAAACTCCCTATATTGCTTGATTGATGATGAATCCGAGTCAAGAGCTTCAATCCCAAGCTAGATCTCCTTCTTAGCCTCTTAGAGTTGATGAAGAATGGCCCAAAACCCAGCAAATCGCCCCTAATCTCCCAGATTTCGAACCCTTCAAATGAATTGAAAACTCCTATTTATACATTCCAAAATCTGTTATTGCGGCGCCTAGGCGCCGCTTATGTGGCATTATTTCTTGGGGCATAAGTTCCGGGGCGCCCAGGCGTGGAGATAAGTGGCGCCCGGGCGCGCGACATGTGGCGCCTAGGCGCGAGTCGATTGGCGCCTAGGCGGGCGCTTCAGAACACTGATTTTTCTATGCCTGGGTGGCGCCTGGGCGCGGTAAAACTGGCGCCTAGGCGGGCGTTTTAGAAGCCAGAGCAAGGTGGATGAAATATCCAAGAAAAACGCAAAAAAATCATGGCTCAAAATCATAAATTTAACATCAATTTTATCATGCTTCAAAAACACGAAAAACACATCAATCATGTATTCTATTAAATACGGAAATGAGAGATTGACTCTGATACCACTGTTGGGCTTTTACATATAAAACGCAGCGGAAATTTAAATATCCCAAGTGGTTCATCTCGATTTCATGTATTTAAATCGTGTTAAGAATCTATGTACCTTTCTTCGCGTAATTGGATTTCTGAACCAACTTTTGTGATCCTTCCTCGAACAACAAATCTGCTACTGTCTCTAAATCACCATACTGGAATTAAAGCAAAAAATCCTTGTCTTCTTACTTCTTGTAGACGGCTAGAGAGAGAGTGTGTGTGTGGAAGACTTTGACTTGGAGATAAAGTTATGATTGTGGCTTGTTATTATTTTTCACTAAGTGGTATATTTATGCTACACTAGAAAAAATAATAACCTAATTAACAAAGCAACATGGAAGCCCACTTTGGGCATTTTAAAGCCCTTTGGGCTTAGCCCAATTGTGTTTAAATATTTAATTATTTATTTAGTTAATATTATTTATTCAATAAATAAATTAATCAAATAACTAATTAAATCCATGTTAATTTTATAATTAATCTCCCTAAAGAAATTAATTTACACATTAACTTAATTAATTTATAAAATCATCTATGAATAATTAATCAATTAATTGCAATATCCAATATCGAAAAATTCTCTCAAGTCAATTCCATGATTTTTTTTTCTTTTCCAATTCCTTTATGCGCAACTCTTTAGGTTCGTCTCAAAAGGCAATTGGGAGAAAACCAAAAGGATGTGGGTAACACCCAGCCAGTCCCGTGGCCCACATCGTATCTCAATTGAAATGAATGAATAGGATCATTCCAAACCTTTCACGCTGTGAATACTATACGAGTATAAACCCTTTATTCATATATCCCAGTCAAGTGAGAGTCATGGTTTAGTCAAACTCACAGAACTTGACCATATGTTTAGCTCATAATGAATCGAGGTCATTGAGTATACTTTCATGTCTAATATGAATATCTCTAATGCTTTGGCCAAAGTCTTTTTGACCTCATTCATTCATGACTGCATAGGATATTTAGCTCATCCACTTATGAGAGAATAAATCTCATTTTGTTAATCAGTTAAGACTGCTACTTTCCCATCAAGTCGCACTTCGAGGTCGACCCCACCAACGGGTGAATTGGATCTAACTACTCTAATGACAGACTTGATATCACAAGTACATCTTCAACATGATTCCTCAAGTCTAAGGTTCATGCGTACCTATCACAATTTATCAGTTTTGTCATTGACTGTCAGTGAGTGAAAACCCATGTGACAAAATTGATGCAAGCCATATTCGAACACATCAATCTAACTGAGGTGTCTATGACATAAGTTCCCACTACCATTTCCATAGTGTTCAACTGACACTTTCCGTCTAAACTTATATTATACAAGTCTTTATCTAGTATTGATGTTCAGTTAATACTTTTTTCGACTTGCGAACCAATTTTAGATGAGAAGGATCAAACCCTTCTAGTGCCATTCTCCCTAACCTATAGGGAGTAGAATTTACTAAAACCTTACAAATGCCAATATGAAAACAATAAGAAAATGCCTTTTATTATAATAATATTGTTTAATTACAAATCAATGTCTTATAAATCTATCCTCTTTATGGCATTTGAGGGCATACACACTAACAACAATGCCCTTCTACTTTGTCCATTGACCATGATAGGACTCTTCCCATGTGGAAACATATTTGGAATTCTAGAGTGCCACCTAGTGGCGGATCCAGAAAATAAGGTCAGTGGGAGCACTAGGAATTTTACCGTGAGCGCGGTACAGTACGCTATATTTATGGGGGAAAATATAATAACTAATTAGGTTCAATTACAACTTTTGACATAATTTATACTTTTATACCTCTTTTGTTATAGCCAGAATTTTGGGTTTTGGGGGGGCGGGGGGCAAACTCAAAGTAAAGGGAGAAAACGTGATATTTTTTAACTTTGGGGGCGAGAAATTCAAATATAAAAAATTTTGTAAAGTAAAAAAATAAATTTTCAAAATTGTGGGGGGGGGGGGGGCATTTAATAATTTGAGTGGGAGCATTAATGTAATTTAGAAATTAAAATTAAAAAGTCTGTATATATTTTTTTAAAAAAAGAAATTCAGTGGGGGCACTGCCTCCCCCCCCTAGTTACACTTAGATCCGCCCCTGCGGGCGATAGAGAGAGAGGCAGAAGAGTGTCTGTGAGTGAGAGGCAGAAATGAATGGGATGACTTTCTTTAATTTTTAACTTTCTAACTTATTTAAAGTGAAATTAGATATTCAACCCCAAAATTATTTGAAATTCCATATTAGCCCCCACTATAAATAAAAATTATATATTATTTGTAAACTCTTTCTATTTTTGGCTCGGTTCGGTTAACCGAGTTCCAAAACCAAAATTGAAATAAAAAATCTTGAAAAATAAAAACCGAAACCAAACCGACGGCGGCATAAATGTAATTAAAAAATTAAAATTTGAAAATATGTTTATATTAAGGAAAAAAAAATTCAGTGGGGGCATGCCTCCCTCCCCCCCCCCCCCTTACCTATAGGTAGATCCGCCCCTGGTGCCACCAAAAGTCCATCTTTTTGCATAGCGTGCATGCCGGGTGCACTCCCGACATGGCACCTCTTTCTTCTTCATCATGTTGATGTGCCAGATTGGTGTCCCATTTTCCTATCAATTATCATGTACTTTTCGAGTGCTCGTATGCAAGGGTGGTTTGTGGTGCATCCCGGGTATTTCATGACACTCATTATCGTTTTTAGAGACATACATGAGGTCAAGCTTAGACAACTTTATAACGATCTCGAATTGGATGACTTCCATCTTTTTTCTTGTCCTTGTATTTGTGGTACAATAGAAATACTACTTTGATGGAAAAACATATGAATCAACCGGATATATTACTTCTTATGCTTGCTAGAAATTTCTTGGAGGCTTTTAAGAAGGCAACTTGAAAGGTTGTTCTTCCCGCTCAACCGACAAAATAGTCCACTTGACAGCTCGTCTTCATGTTATTTTAAGGTGAATCTTGACGGAGCTGATTTGGGGGACCCCCCGCAAACTAGGGAGGGAATGTAGGACTAAATGAGTCACATGATTGACTCTAGAGCATGCCAAAACCTTAGCAGCAAATAAGTGAGGGGGACTGTGTGTAATTTTCTCTAGAAGATATAAAACTTCTTTGACTTTTTTCAAGTCGGTTTTATTTTCTTTTGTTAGGGCATCTATTTTTGCTCAATTTATTTAGATGTATGCTACTTTTGAACCTAGAATCTATACAAGTGGCAATAAAATGAACCACATTTATCATTTGTGAATTCCTAATGTTCGATGTCTACCTTCATACCATTCTATGAACCTTGTAAGCATCATTGTCACACTCAAGGATGCTCCTAATGTGGATTTTTCACTTGGTCATTTCTTAAGAAAAAAATTAGCATGAAAAGGAACTGAGTTAAATTCTCTAAACAACTTTTTCTTTAATACATGTGAATATTCAATAAAATGCCCTTAGATTAATAGAATAAAATTAAGATGTAGAAGTGGTTTTGGTGGCAATATAAGAACATACGTCTCTTGCGTAACATGAATGGGTAGAAATAGAAATATGATAAAACGTGAGGAAAGAGTAAAGTGTTTGGAGGTGGAAGCGGTGTCGTTGCGAAGTGAAGCCGCGAATGTGCCATCTGTATGAGCAGTGCTCTTCGGCTCAAAGAGGCGGCGCCATACCTATAAATACCTAAAACACACCCACAATCAAGCTCTCTTTTTCTCTCTACTAACATCGCTCCCCCAAGAAGAAGAAACACTCATAACACACACACACAGATATAGGAATATATTTGTGTGTGTATATATATATACATACAGGTAGAAAGAAAGAAGGACGCTGCAAGCATGGCATCATTGGTATTGCCAGCGACGACGCCGTCTTCATCCTCATCTTTGGCTTCTTCTTCGTTGTTCTCCGGCTGCTCCGTCACCCGCTCCGGCGTTATTTCCCGACGAGCTTTTGCTCCTAACGCTATCGTATGTTTCTCGGTCTCTGTTTTCCTTTCTTCTGTTTTGAATATTCAGTGAAGAAAACAGTAGTGTTTGTTTTTATGCAAATTAATTACTCGTTCCCTCCCTGTCAATGTCAAGCTACAGTTCTGATGTTAGTACGATTAACGAACTTTCAAATAGGGCGAACAAAAAAAATAAAAATAATCAATTTTGTTTTTGGTTTAAAAGTCGTGCGGATGTGAAACTGTTTACTGTTTAGATTGGCATGGGAATTTTTGATTATTTGCGTTTTGGTTTTTTTTTGGCATTAGAAATGTGAGGTGACAGAACCTGTGAATGGGAAGCCTTGTGTTCCTGTTCTCAACGACCAGATATTTCCAAAGTTCTTGCAATCGAGACGGCTGGAGAATGCGGTGAACAGAAACAGTAATAACAAGATCAAAATCTTCTCTGGGACAGCAAATTCTGCACTTTCTCAGGTGAAGACCTGACTCATTTGAGTTGAATTTTATTTTTCTTCAATGAATTGTGAATTTTGTATTGATATTCTTGTTTGCTTGCGTTTTGAGTTCATATGTGTACATAGGAGATGTAGCTATCAAGTGTTGTGACCTGCGGAAGTAATTGAATATAATTGATTATAAGTGCTCTCTTGCCTTTGGTATTCACAAGATGCAACTTACGATTAAAGTGATTAAACTAAGATCCAACGTAAAATCACTTGGTGCCCAGTTCAGTTGTCAAAGCTCAAGGCCTTATATACCAATTAGTGCCAAGTGATGTAGGTCGAGATCAGTACGTGAATACTTTCTTAGCTTACTAATCGAGGATGAATATCTTGAGAGCCCATGCCAAATGCTTAACCCAGTCTTTGTTATTGATGCTGAGGCTGCACACGTGATATTTTTGGTTGACTTAAATGTAAATGGTAAGGGGTCCATACTGTGTGAGTGGTTTTCAACCAATAGGGTAAGTTGGTTTTGTTGCAAAAGCAAAATTGGTAGACTTGCTTGAAAACTAATACCTATTATGCAAAAAAAAAAAAAAAAAGAAGGGAAATAACTTCTAGTAAAACCAGTTGCATTCTGTAGCATGCGGCTTTTGCCTGACTCAACAGGAAATTAGCCTTATACACGTACAATTCAGAGAATTATTGAGATCAACCCCTTTGTGACCAAAACAAAAGAGTACTTCTTATGTATAAGCAATCAATTCTCAGAATCTGAAGTGCAACAATTGTCCTCATTCACCTTTGAAGACAATAAAAAATCATTGGAGGAATTTACCAAAACATGAGGTGGCTGGATTCCATTCGTATTAAATTTTCATGATGCATATTACTTGAATTATTTAATATATGTTTTATTGGATTAAGATGAAAGCTCTGCGCCTTAAAAGATGAAGGCTCCTATATTGAAGAAAGTCTTTTTTTTTTTTGGGTATGGCAAAACGCTAAATGGAGTGGGTTTCTTAGCTTGTAAGCTCTGAAAAGTATTCAATGTGATACGAACTTACCTCATTTGTATTGTTTCTATTATCCTCTTATCTGAATTACCTCATTATGTTTATTTTCTTATGTCAATGTAGAGCAGGGGAAAGTCTTGTTTGCTTGTATGAAAAAACAGCTAAAAGAGTAGGCAGTTAACTTGCAAAAGTGTATGAACTTACCTCATTTTGTATCATTTTTTGTATCCCATTCTATGTCAAATTTACTTTATTTTTCTTTTAACTGGTATTCATCCACTGCAGAGGAATACTGTTTTCTTCTATTTTGGAAATAAGATGAAAGAACGAGATATTTTTTCTTAAATTTTGGTTCCACTTTTCTTAATAATTTTGCCGCTCTGATTTTTTTCCCCTTCTGCTGACATAACATGTAAACTGCATTCTACATGTAAATGAACAGAGTCATGGACAAAGTAAGGAGAACAAAGAAAGAAATGAAACCTGAGTAAGAGTTTAAGTGATCAAGGGCGAATTCACATTTATTCATGCATGTGATTTAGTGTAATTTTATGTTTTTTTTTTCTGTTAGGCAGATTTCACTTTTTCTTTTTCAAGCTCTTAGATGGTCATGCTTTTACTTCTCTATGTTAATTGACATAGTGACTTTGTGTTGCTCAGGAAATTGCCTGGTATATGGGCCTAAATCTTAGTAAAGTCCACATAAAACGGTTTGCTGATGGGGAGATTTATGTTCAATTGCAAGAGAGTGTACGAGGTTGTGATGTGTACTTGGTGCAACCCACCTCCCCTCCAGCTAACGAAAATATTATGGAGCTTTTGGTAATGATAGATGCTTGCCGAAGGGCTTCAGCTAAAAATATCACTGCAGTGATTCCTTACTTTGGATATGCTAGAGCCGATAGAAAGGTGAGCTAACCAGATTTTACATGTTAGATGAGTTTTTACGAACGAATGCTTGATGGATAGAGTTTCTTTTGAGGGACAAACCTCAATGTACTGGTCTTGACAGATAAAGTCTATCATGAGTAGTACATTTAATAATTAAATTGTCTTACAAGGGTGCTCTAGAGGGTAATAAGGTGGGAAATGTCAGCAGCATTCTAGTATTTCACTATGTTTAATTTAATTTTTAAAATTATTTTAATTTTCATATATCTCTCTTCTCTATGACTAGACCCAAGGACGTGAATCCATTGCTGCAAAATTAGTAGCCAATCTTATCACAGAATCAGGTGCAGATCGTGTTCTAGCATGTGATCTCCACTCTGGGCAGTCCATGGGCTACTTCGATATTCCAGTGGACCATGTACACTGTCAGGTAAGGCTTATTTTCTTTTCTTCTTTATTATTTGCTTTTTGTTCAATTGTTGCTCACATCATCTTGTTTCTTTTATGCAAAAGCCTGTCATCCTCGATTATCTGGCCAGCAAGAAAATATGTTCCAATGACTTGGTAGTGGTCTCACCTGATGTTGGTGGCGTTGCAAGAGCTAGAGCTTTTGCAAAGAAGTTATCTGATGCACCTTTAGCCATTGTGGACAAAAGGCGTCAGGGTCATAATGTCGCTGAGGTAGTTTTTCAGCTAGCTGTCTTTTCGTATTTCTGGCCTTGATATGCATTATAAATAATGGATTTTCGTCCCTTTCTATCCTTGATATTTACTGGACAACTGTGAGAATTTAGTAGATCAGATCAGGGAGATGATTGAATTGGACTAAGATTACCCGAGAAGTTTATAAGTCAAAATATTTGTTCTTGGTTGTAAACAGAATCTGAGGGTAATTTTTAGTAAAGCTCTGTCTTTGTCCACTTCTCCAGTGCGTCATAAGGAGTTTCTGATTATTAGTTGCAGCATTATTCTTATGGTTCTCTTACTTGACCTCATCTTCCTTGAACTGCCTTGGTGCAAGGGCTCTGCCAATTTGATACTCGACTTTATAGTGATTAAATGTCTTCCATTCTTAGCCTTTATTCTCCTTCATGCTTTGTTTTCCAAACAAAATCATGCAAAAGTGCACTTCTCTCCACCATATCTATCGTGATAATTTATAGGCATTTAAAGTTCAGGAACTTCATATTCTTAATGCTTCTATTTTTACAAAATTTTTTATTGCATTTAGCTCTAACTTGCTTGTGATACGCACCTGATTTTTGAGTTACTAGTAACTAGATTGCTGTTTTAGTCCTATTTAGTTCCAGTAATTACACTACGACGCCCTTGGGTGTAAGATTGTGTCCAGTTACAATTAAGGAATGTCCTCACTTAAAGTCTCTTTCATGGTATTGGATGTGGCTTATGTTGTAGAATGACGTGGATTTCATGGTGTATTAGTTCAATAGTATGAAAAGAATCAAAATGCTGAAATAACTGAAAATTGAGGAATTACAGCTTTAAAAAGAAGAACAAAAGCAGAGGGGAGAGAACATCAGAGAAAATTTAGTGGAGAAGTGTGCTCCTCACTCAGACAAGCTTTAGGCAAATTTACACAATAGTATTATACTATTATGGGATAATTACATTGACTACCCCTCTTATCTAGTGTAATTACAGTCCAGTCCGCTTATTTGACCACATAACAAATACCTTCTTTTTATAATAAAACCTTACAATCGCCTCCTTCCGTCTGAAAACTAATGGAATTTGCTGACATCATCAAAAATTATTTTCTAAATTTCCTATTTTGCTCCTGAGGTGGTGAATGTAATTTTTCGTATTAAAGAAGACGTAATTGTAACTTCCAATGTAGTATTAAATATGCGATTTCGTTAAAAATTTGGTAACATCTTGATAATGAAGTGCGAATTCGGATTTTTGTCAATTTAAATGTTTTTTAGAAAATGAAAACAAATACCGAATTTCAGTTTATTTTTGGAGCAATATCATAATTCAATGCATATGAATCTGATTTAGTAAGTCACCAAAAAATATCAAACCAATTAGTAAATTAAAATAAGTTGAAAGAGAACAAATATATATATATATATATGAGGTTATAATAAAAAGGGATAATTGCAAAAAATCCCCTTGTGTTAATGCGAAATTGCAAAAAAACACCTATGTTAACGAAATAGGCTAAACACCACCATGTGTTATTCAAAAGTCTGCAAAAAGTCACTTTTTGTTAAAAAGATAGAAAGAAATATGTGTTTTTTGGCTGAAACAACACTGTTTTACCTTTTATTTTGTTTGGAGAGCGTATAAATGACAAAGAAGCATGTCATTAAAGGTGAAAAACATGAAAAAGACGCTCGTTTTTTTTCAAAAAGTGACTTTTTGCAAACTTTTGAATAACACATGGTGGTGTTTAGCATATTTCGTTAACATAGGTGTTTTTTTGCAATTTCGCATTAACACAGGGGGATTTTCTGCAATTATCCCTAATAAAAAAGAAAATTTAAAAAATAAATATCATGGAAAAATATATAAAAAGGGAAAAAAGGAAAAAACAAGGTAATGAAAGTTATTCGCGGGGTTTGAATATAAGATTTTATTATAAGAGGGAGGTGTCTGTTATGTGATCCAAATAAGAGGACTGCATTGTAATTACATTGAATAAGGAGGGTGTTAATGTAATCAGCCCTTTTTTAATTATTTTTTATTTTTTCTCAAAACAGGGGTAACAATGACATTTTACACTTTCCGTCATGCTTGACTGACGGCCGTTAGTCAGAGGGGGTTCAATGTTAGGTTTTATAAGAGGGGGGTGTTTGTTATGGGCCAAAAATAAGCGGGCTCGAATGAAACTACACTAAATATTAGGTTTTAACCCTAGTATTTAAAAGGTCCAAGATGATCAACTCTGTTAATATCAAGCAAGATATTACACTGTACCCCTGAACAGGAAACTGCTAGTTTGTCAAAGTTAAGACTACTGAAAACGACAAGAATCCCCGATAAGATCCTACATGTGATAAAATTCTAAATAAAACACAAGGACCTAAGCCTAACATGCATGACTCGCACACTTTTAAGTGAAAAGATACTAAAGTCAATGTTGTAGTTCTATTTAATTGTCTAATTTAAGCGAAGGACATCTGAACTTACTTTAGGAGATTTACTCTTTTACTTTGACATCCGAATCAGTACCAAATTGTTGCCACGGTACTTTTGCATGTATAAGAGATACATGGGAACATTATTTGTGGAATAGGTGTTAGTAATTGTAGGAGAGAGAAACGATAGCAGCTTCTGGATCTTTATGCATTAGATATGTCAGGGATTAGAGAAATGTTATGTGACATAAAATAAGAAATTAGCTATATCAACTATTATTGTGGTTCGAGCTCTCCTAATTGTTGCATATTTGCATAAAGTTTATTCTAGACAAAACACTGTTTGCTTGCATCACTTGTAATATTTCAAATGATTGTCCACGTATTCTTGTAGCCCTTATAGCACAGGCCATAATATGTGTTTAAGATGGATAAGGAAGTCGTTTCCTTTTGAACATATCAATTGCAAAGGCTAAGTCTCTATATATCATCTACATAGAACGAAAAATGAGACACCTTTTCCATATCGGTTGTGAATGATCTATTAAGTGTTGGGATCCTACTCGTCAACATCAGTTTAAGCATTTCGAGCCAGTTCCACAATCACACTGAGTGGAGTGGGCTATGGGCCATGGATTGAATGGGTATTCGTATTGGAAAATTTGTAGCGACCTGTATTACACCAGTTAGCTCCTACTAACAAGATGGCATAAGCATTTGACAATTGGTTAGTCCGAACAACATTGAAAGGCCAGGAGTGTGGCCAGTCCTCGCAGCAGATATTTAGATAATGGTAAAGTAATTTAAGTGAATTTAGGCTGCTGCTAGGAATTCTATATATTGGATGGTGATGGGGTAAGTTCTTGTGCCAACTTGAATCAATAACTGATTATGAAAATTTACGGACATATTTAATTCCGCTAGTATCTTTAGAAAGTTATGAAAAGGTTTTTCTGTTTGTTCTTTCTTTACGTTTTGTCGTGATTAGTTTTTGATTTCTTGGTTCCACAATGTCCATAGGTAATGAATCTGATTGGTGATGTTAAAGGAAAAGTTGCAGTTATGGTGGATGACATGATTGACACAGCAGGTAAGTAGAGTCATATCTAATTGCATAATACTACTTATTCATGAGCATGACATAAATATACTCTGAAATATTGCTAACATAGTAACATTAAATTTTCATGCCAGATGATCATGAAAGTTGTCATCTAGCATATAATCTGTTAAACAACTAAGCATTTTGATAAGTGACATACTGGATGTCTTTATGCTGTACCTGTCACTCGATGCTTAGAAAATATGTTTAGGATTGTGAAATGCTAATGATTGAGACAGAAGAGATCTGTACTGTAGTTGTGTTGTCTGTTTATAATCTCTCTAGAGTAATTAAGGTAGTGTTTGGATGGGAGGATTCTAATTTGAGGAAAGGAATTGGAGAAAGTTTTCCAGATATCTTCGCATTAGGTGCATAGTCGTTAATGGTGAATGGGCGGCACGGCGCATAGGGTCCCATGGCGCATGGCGTTATTGAAACTCAGCGCATAATATATATCAATATCTATATCTATTCTATATCTATACTTCTATAAAAGTATGGATCTTGGAAGATGTTTCTTCCAACTGTGAAAGGACATTAATGCCTTTTTATTAATTTATCTTTTCCTTGCATTATAAATAAATAATTAATTGAATCCACTATTAATAAAAGTGACCTTTAGAATACCCATAAAGTTAATTATAAAACGATGAGTGTGACTCTTCTTTTACTAAATCGAGCCATTATTGATAATTGTGACCCTTAAAATACCTATAAAATCAAATGAGAAAACATGACTATTACTCTTTTTTAACTTCACCATATCTACTTTAATTTTTGTTATTGTTGATAAATTGTTGTGACCTTCAATATAGTCAAGTCTCATGCAAAGATGCTTTCTTCTGTCTGTTCTAAGGGAGGCAGTAGGCTCATAAATGCTTGCTTTGTCCAGCATTACTCTATTCACCTTTCTCGGTTCAAAATCCTAAAAGATGATGCAAGAAATTAACAAGTTGATGCATGAATTATTTTGTAATGGCCAGACAATGAGAACAGCGTTCACTTTGTTGGCAGTGTTTTCAAAGGCAATCCATATGTCCGCAGACAACTAATTGATTCCTTATCTGACCGTTTGGCACGACTCTAAAAGATCAGTTGACCAGCGCATAATCAATGTATAGTTGTAAACATTTTCCATAATCTTGGTATAGCCTGGTCAATGTATACGTTGATTATGCGCTGGTCAACTGGTCTTTTCAAGTCGTGACATACGGTCAGATAAGGAATCAATTAGTGGTCCGATAAGTTGGCTGTAAAAATGAGAGATCAGCTAGCATAATTAGTGAAATTTGGTCCGGTAAATTGTTGTAAGAATGAGATTGGCAGATGCATCAGGCTAGTAATATCCAAATGTTATGATTCTTCTTCCTTTCCTGTCATCAACTCTCCCTTCTCCCATAGTAATTCTCTTCCCGTTTTCTATGTTTTCTTTTCCCTCTTTATTAGTCCAAACTCCACCACCGTCTCTACCCCTTGGCCTTGGCTTATGCAATGGAATACACCCCCTACCTTAGCAGTTGTCACCACATCCATTGTACTTCTAACCCCCACCGGCATTACCTCTCCAGAATCACTTCTCTTCCACTAGATCCAACATTACAAAGTGAATGTGCAGATTCCGTACAGAACGCGACTCCTTTTGGTATCAACTGATCAAGAGCAAGTACAGGTATGACTTACACTAGGATGTTTGGGATGTCTTCGCAGGTTAGAACAAGTCCTTTTTGATCTACAAGTTCGCATAAGGAAATCCAACTCGAACGACATACCCCAGCCAGATTAAACTACCATGATGAAGCTCGAATACGTGGAGAACCTCGCATCGGGTTAAAGTAAATCTGGCTTTTCTCAGTTTTGTTCTATGCATCACTCAGGCACGGAGGAAATGGGATTAGTCAAAGACTGCGTTTGGTAGTGGAAACTGATCATACATACAAAATTATCACTTAAAATCGTATATTAGATTCATGTGAGCTGAACAAACAACGTATAAGTATCTTATAAAACATGGCCATAAGCCATGAGGCATTTTGGCCGAACTTGAAAATATAGGCTATAGCAGATGGCTCTCTAGTCTTTATTTGGCTGTTAACTGCCATACTTGCCTATATGGCATAACTGTGAGAAACTGGAAGGAGGATCCATTTTTTACTTTTTACTTTACAAATGCTTAAGAATTTTTCGCAGATACAACTTTGTGTTTAGTAGTTTCTGGTGTTGTATCAGCAAAGTATTCTTCCAATTTCATTTTAAACTAATTGATCATAGTTTAGTTTACTATTCATGCCAGAAGACTAATACAGTTAATTTGGTGGTTCTCTGTTAGGAACTATTGCCAAAGGTGCAGCTTTGCTGCACGAAGAAGGAGCTAGGGAAGTCTATGCGTGCAGCACTCATGCTGTTTTCAGGTGATTATTAACATTTGTCTTAATCAAATAATTAATAATTATCTTGGTAAATCTGTCAATTTATTAAGGTTTTGCATGCGTGCATAGGGCCGTAACAAGTTTTAACTTTTAATTTTCTCAAAAAATTATAGATTACAATATCACAGATGCATCATAATAGATTAAATTAATGACGTCCTCTCAAGTGTTGGACCTGCGGGATGCCCATACACTAATGGGCGTGATTGTCCCGGACCTGGAGTTGAGAAACTCCATAAGAATCACTATCTTTTTGGCATGCATAAATATTCGAGAGAAATAATCTATTCGATGTTTGTTTGCAACAGCCCTCCTGCGATTGAGAGGTTGTCTAGTGGCCTATTCCAAGAGGTCATCATCACAAATACTATTCCTGTAACAGAGAAGAACTATTTCCCGCAATTGACAGTCCTATCAGTCGCTAATCTCTTGGGTGAGACGATTTGGCGAGTTCACGATGATTGTTCCGTGAGTAGCATTTTCCAGTAAATTAGGAAGCGAACGTGGTGAGGAGAACAAAATAGAGTTTAATTATTTATCCGATTGACTGCTGCTAACGGGAGACTTCATTCCTTGAATTCACAGTCTTTACTTGTCACTCAAATTAGTAGAACCACTTGACATTGGCTGAGTTTCTGTTTGAGCCAAAACTAATTTTTTCTGATATGAGAAATCCTTGGATATCTGATTTCTGCAAAAATAAAAGTCATCTATGTATATGACTATAAAGCTGGATGCACTTGCAGCTTCTTTTATGTCTTGTAGAGTTTTCTTCGTTGAGGTGGGAGCTCTAAATTGGTAATTCAGTCCTTGTTGCAAATTCAAATTCAAATTCAAATTCTGGCTTAATCAATAACAGTACTTGCATACGTCACTTCTCTTCACTGTGTTCTATTTTCTATAAAAAAAACATCTTGGTTTGTTGAATATTAGGCATGAAAAAGAAATAGATATGAATGAAGTCTTTATACATTAAGCATGAAATTAAGGTGATTTAGCTATTATGACTTTTTTTTTTTTTTTTTGTATTATGGAACAATTTTCTTCGAACGAGTAAAAGCAGAAAGGTGGACTTCTTTTATGGGAGAAATTTCTATTTTAATCCGATAATTTTGCACTCCACGATATTGTATGCTTTAATGGGTTATCTTGGATTTGATGAGTGGATTTAGTGGGCAAATTTCAAATGACTTTAGAATGAAATCATTTGAAATCCACTATAGTGATTAAGAAAATAACTCAAAATAAGTATTAGGGGATTTGATATCCATTGAACAAATAAATTGATGTGTTTCGATTGAAAAATTTGAAAACAATGAATTTCAATTTCATCATCAAAAACATTGAATTTGTTTCGATTAATTCGAGTTACAATGGATTTCAAATTTATTGGTACTCATTTTGATCTTTTTTTTCACCAAATGACACCAAATTGGAACTCATAGGTGCACATGAGTCGAGCGCGAGACTAGCCTAACTAAATTGCTTTGCTCGAGATCGAAATATAACCATGATTAATAAACATATTAAATATATTTATTTAATGTTTATTAATAAAAATAATATTTTTTATTAACAAACATATTAAATACAATCATGATAACTATATATATAATATTATATATTAATAAATAAATTTATTTTTTTATAAGCTCGCGAGCCTTCAAATGAAGTATAATCGGCTCGAGCAGGCCGGCTTCACTCAATATCCACCGCCTAATTGGACTACATTAGATCAGCCCAGAATATTTATTCCATCTATAAAAAATAAGGTACTGAAATAAAAATATGTGCGAATGATTGTAATTTTTAAACTGTTAAATATATAAAACAGCTATTTTCTACAAAAAATTGAAATACAAACAAATACCAATTTAAAAAGAGTAATTAATTTCTACTTATTTTCCTGAAAAAGAATTCCAATTTTCCTCTTATTCGCGGAAACAAACAGAGTCTCAAGTCTCAGCTTAGGGTTTTAAGCGCCGACAGCGCTATTACATTTACATACATGTCTGTCTAGGGTTTCTGCCAATTACATGAATCGCTATCTATATATACTCTCTCTTTGCCTCCCCAACCTTCACCTCCCCAAACCCCCTATTTTCTTCAATTTAGTAAAAATTCATCTATTTTTCCAGTAATTGTATATATACATATATATATATGTGTAATTGAATCTATATGCTGTGACGAAGACTATTTCTGTGCCGGAGACGCTCAGTCGTCGGTGACGGCGCAATACCTCTAAGAAGTTCTGAGCTCAATATTTGTTTTTTCAAAATAAATTTCGCGATTCTCTTTTGTTTTCCCCTCTTTAATTTTGTAGCTGAATTAGGAAAGAAATCAGCGAGGTGACGATAAAATTCATAGTCTGTCAATCCACTGATTTAAGTGTGATGTGAATTGTGAATCCCGACAGGTTCTGATCGCTGTTATTATTTCTTCATATATATATATATATATATATATATATATTCGTAAAAATACATATAAATTTTGATGAATATTATTGTTTGGGGGATATCAAATCAAATCAAAGGATGAATCTCATGTGAAAATGGGTAATTTGCGTCTGAATTATCATTGATGTTTAATCACCTTGGAGAACTGATGATCCAGCCCCCCTTCATTTATTTTTCTTATTTTACTTGTTTATTCCAATTTTGAAAGAAAAATTACTAAATGATATGGACCAATTAAAAGATTTTTTTTATTTTTAATTGAAAAGTTTTATAGTGAGTTTCCTATATGAAAATTCATTATTTATTGAGTTTTTTATTGCATCTAATTTCAGTTTCGAATGAATTTTTGATCCTTTATTGCTCCCGTGGAAGCTATTTTTTCAATAAATATTGTAATTATAATATTCGACCTTTTATTATCAATTCCTTATATCCAAATCCAATTTTAAGGATTTACTTTTTTTAGTCTTATAATGTAATATTTATCTGATTTTTAGGTTAAATTCACATGGAACGGGCAATTGCTTATAGTAGAACAGAAATATGAAGTTGGCTGCCATCCGTTGTCTTGTCTTGTCTGGATGGAGAGGCGAAGCTAGGATTTTATATTGGGAAACTAATACCAAAATCCTAGGGCTTGTATGGTATTATTTTCATTTCCAATTCTCAATTTTCAGGTTAAAAAATGTAGAAAAGTGAATTTTCAAATTTTTATTGGTTTTTGTGTTAAAATGAAAATATGTTTGGATGAATGTAATTTTGTGTGAATATTTGTACGAAAAAACGTGATGAGAATGAGAATATGTTTGGATGAATGTTTTTTTAGATATAAGTAGAATAAAAGATTGTAAATTGATTTGACATAAAGTAAATATTTTTATAGTTAATAGTGTAATTAGTTAGTTGTATAGTTAGCTATATTTATATATACACATATGAATATATATATATACATATTGTGTATATATATTGTGTGTATATATATATGCGATTTAAATAATTCCCATATATATATGCGATTTAAATAATTCTCATAATGAGAATAATAATATCATTGCAATGCATATAAAGGCTAATTGTGAAACTATACAATATATATTGCATGCAGATTGGTTTACTGTCTAATTGTGAAACTATACAATATATATTGCATGCAGTTTGGTTTACTCATGTGACACATGCTTACGGTGCTTAATTAGTACAACATATATATTATTTTTTTCATCAAACATTTTTGTATCAATTTTACTCAACATTTAATTCTAGTATATGAATATTTTCCTATTAATATTTTTCAAACAAATTTTTTATGATTATTTTATTTGTACCAACAATGATTATTCTTAAAAAAAAAATCCATCCAACACCATCATGTTGGGGTTTAAGACAAAGCCCACAAGAGGAATGCTGTGTACAATATTGTTAAAAATTAATATTTTTTATTCTACTATATTATGATTAATTTGTTTGTACCATGAGTATATATGTTTATCCCCTTGCAATTAAGAACCCATGAGTATATATATAACTACTAATATATAAATTATCCATGGAATTGAGAACCCATGAGTATATATGCCTTAGCATGACATAAACGATCCAGGATATCTATTGATTGCAAGATAACATTTGACATCAAATTTCATTATACAATGAAATATAATGAAAATCAAATTTTAGTTAACCATCTAACAATACTTGAAGATAGCAAAAAGCAATAACAACAATCTTAAGAAACTACATCCGAAATACATGTCATAAACCCATTTCAATAGTTTTCATGCATACAAATTAATCAGTCCAAAATAGGCCACACTTCATGTGAGGTAGCTGTGCTATATGTACTCTCTGACCCACTCGAGAACAAACGACGTGGCCTACGTCGGCGATTCATGGCATCCTGATTGGAATCAATAGGCCCCACATGGGATTGATCATCGCCATCCGGCATGGTAATTGGTGCATCACGTGGAGCGAGTCGCCTGCTTTGACCTGCTGGTGGTCTGTTCGCGCGAATGCGGGCTGTCAGTCCAGTGAGAATGCGACGGGGTGGGCTTGAGTTCTCAGTAGATGTATCAGGTATGACAATTGGGTTATCCAAAGCTCCCCTATAGTCTCGTCTGTTTCTAATATTGGTAGTTCTTGACGCGGATCCTCGCGGAAAATGCCTTTAATGATTTCCCAATGCTTTGGAGGCTCATTATAGTAACGGTCGGCATCCGGGTAAACCTGCAAAAATAAATACAAATGAACTCATATTATCAATCAATAGTTACACAATTAATACACAGTTACTATATAATTAGTAACATAGTAATGTATAATTATAATGAGTATAAATGCATAGTAATCATAGTATAGATGTTTAACAAATCTTTCTGTAATCAAAAGCACTTTCTTCATTTTGCTCATTTTCTAAGTTTGTATAATTAATAAAGAAAATTGCAGTTGCAGCAGCACTGTAAGGCCAAGAAACAACTATTTTTCATTTTATTTTTTAAGTTCATTTCATCAAAAGCATAACATACAAATAGACCAACCAACATGTATATCATATACATGTATATGATTATAAACATAATTAGAGGCACCCAATAACAACATAAACTAAAATTAAACAAACATTCAGATCTAAAGTCTAAGCCGTAACCAGAGACAAGCATTTGAGTAGGTGACCATATAACAATGACCCAAAAATAAAACAAAAACAACAAACATCATTCATTCTCAAATATTCATAAGCCACCAACTCAGACAACCTAAATGACACAAAAAACGACACTTGAAGATAGACACAGCAGCTAGCAGTAGCTCAACGGATTATATGAAAATAACAAAAATAATATTGATAGAAAAAAACATACTTACACGGTCAATTCTAAAGCGCTCGTCATACGGGACATAGACAAAGTCATTATCCTTAGTATAAACCATGCCCTCCGCAGCAAGAATCATGGAGAACATGTGGAATAGTCTCCTGAATTCCCTAAATTTCTCCATGATGAGGTCGGGTGAAAATGGCTGCTCAAAATGGGTGACCATTTTCTGCTGGACATTGCGTATAGCAAATTCAATAGACAATGCGTCCCCTAATGGAGCACGATCACGTTCCTGTTTCAGAAATGTTAGGAATTTCTCATCTTCAATACCACCCCACTTATGCACGTTGCGCCACCCGTATGCAGATGTCCACCCAACCGATACATTTGAGTTGCTCATATTATAAATGCTACATTTAATTTCAAGTGGTAGAATTATAATTAGATGTATACAAAGACATACAGATGTTCACATCAATACTACTTTGAGCATCAATATTACGGAGAAAGATCGAAACACACATACAAAGTCTTTTTAGAATATAGCAAATTACAAAATAAACATATGAAAACAAGCATATCCTAAAGAAATAAAATGCATAGCACATAAACGATTACACATTCTGATTTTCACCGAGTCTCCCACATCCACCTGGCCATTGCATCGCGAAATTGGGATTGTGCATCAATTTCTTGTTGTGAAGCATGAGGATGATGTTCTTCGTCGTTTTCCGAGTCACTACCGGATTCAGGATCAAATTCTCCTGCATCTGCCCTTCTACAGAAATCATCATCCACACTATGCTTACGAATAAAATTGTGGAGGACACAACATGCTATAACTATTTGCACTTGTCGAGTCAACGAGTAACGAGGCATTGCCTTCAGCAATGGAAAACGAACCTTTAACAGTCCAAAGGATCGTTCAATTGAATTACGAAGGCTTGAATGTTTTTTATTATAGAGCTCCATAGGTCCTCTAGCAACTTCATTGTTTCTGCGAAAGTTCGGTACATGATACCTTGTCTGACGGTATGGTGCAAGAAATGGATGGAAGTTGCTATATCCAGAGTCAACGAGGTAATATTTACCTAAGTTTTTTTAACAGAAAAATGGTTCAGATAAAAATAATTAATGAAAACTTAAAAATTATTTAATTTTTCAAATTGAAGGATCATGTAAACTACCTTGGGGAGGCCAAGGGAAGTTGTTATCATTTGTCAATGAGTCAATTAGGACGCGCGAGTCGTTTGCGCTTCCCTCCCAACCAGCATTGACATAGGTGAACATCAAATCAAAATCACAAATAGCCATTACGTTTTGACGAAGTTCGCCTTTCCTAGAACGATATGCATTTTGCCTGTTTTCCGGAACCCAAGCTGACACAAGTGTACCATCAAGTGCCCCCACACAATCCTACATTATCTATATATGTTAAAAAAAAAAAGCTTTCGAATGCTTGTTAATTTAAAACATATATAATTGTATCTTATTGTGGTAAGTTAACAATTGAGTTGATACCTTAAAGTAAGGGTATAATTGTGGTTTATGAAGAATCCTTGGATGAATGACATTGAAATCGGGAGGTCGAATTATCTCAGGAGCCAATTTCACCAAAGCTTTAACTACACGCTTGAAATGCCTTGAGATTGTCTCTAGAGAGTGCTGAAATCGTTCAGCAACAATACGCTGCCTTTCCGTTTGGGCTACCGTAAGACAGAATATAGCTACAGCTTCTTTAATGCTAACTTGGCTATTTTGAGTGTCTTTTAAAAATCCCCGAACCCGAAGAAGATCACAAATGGCTATGAATGTGGGCTTTGTCAGTCTTAAGGAATTTTTTATTCTATCAGGATGACCCGCTAGTAATTCCCCAAGCCAATCTGCACCTTGCAAACGGGAATTATACATTGGCCTAGGGGGGTTAAAATAGTCCCGACATATACATTCAGATACAAACAAAAATTCCATCCCCCCATCTGAATCTGAACTAGAGTCGGTATCAGTAGTATCAGGTGAGTCGTAACTATCATTTGATTCAGAACTATCTGCCCCATCATCAGCCATATCACCATAATTTGACATATGGGACTGAGATAAGTTGATTTCTGATGGATCCATAAATTCAAACAAACCAGCGCCTAATTTTCCTACATTGTTAAAAAAATTTAGGAAGCAATGATTGCTAAAGAAAAAGAAAAATTCAGTATGCATTATATCTTGGTTGCACCTGGGTCTAAGTACAAATTTTTTTCACATAATACCAATGAATTCAGTATGATTTATTATAACACCATTATATCAATGCTAGTAAATATTGGGTTGCAGTAGCCATCAATATAGAACATGTATAAAAAATTATACAGACCCCATCACTAACATACATAGCTTACCTCTGTTAATTGATTCTTTGTGTTTGTCTTGTATTTTAATTATGATTCTTACAAAAATATTCATATTTTTAGGTTAATATTTTAATAATCGTGCTATATATAATATTTAATTTATTATGTCCTATTGTATGTAATATCTTCACGCATCAAAAAGAGGTGAGCCCAAATGAATTTTAACAAAGCAAAATCAATACCGTACCATGATGCCTTTTAAATTCATCACCGATTGAAGCTGACTACAAAATACATGTGCACCAATGTACACAATTTTTGAGTCATCAACAAATAAAACAAAAGTACATTTGCTTTCTTCAATAATTGTTCGTAATAAAACTAATAATAGTAGAACCTAAGTAATAAAAATTATAACATCAAGTTAAGTAGAAGACAAACAAATTACTTAGACATCTTGGTTAATGACTCAAGCCACGCATTCCTCTCCACCTCACTTTGTAGAAGAAAAATTTTACGGCGCATTTTGGACATGAACTTGTCCTGGGCAGCCACCACAATATGAGCTGGGATACCCTCCATTTTCTGAAGGATATCCATGCAAGACTCAATACTGTGAGTCGCGTAGCTGTTCATCTTGCGCACCTTTGCATTGTTAACGGAAGTCCACGCATCTAATGCATTGTCAATTATGGAGCAGCGAGTGCTTTTAGTTTGCTTTGAGGTTGCACCAGCGAGTATGCTTGGGCCAACAGAGGGGGTGGGAGTATCACTAAGGTTCATTGAGAAGTGACTTTCAACATTCGCTTGCGAAGAACCCCCATATAACCAACATCTTTTTCTTGCTCGTCATCAGAGTCAATGGGGTCCATCGCAGAGGAGCGTGAACAAGCACCTGTGGCTATAGAGCCGGAGAACATCTCCGTGCATAACGGGTAGTGAGGAAGTCCTTTCTTCCTTAGATTTGCTTCACCAGGATTTTTCTAAAAAGAGGAGATAAATGACACATATTAGTGTCATGTTTTTGGGCTGATTACATTTAATTAATATTGTATTATAAATAAAATTTTACTACCGTTATCCATTCAGCCCAAAAATCCTCAGTTGCGGTGATAGTGCAAGTGACTCGATCCCACCCCAAACCAGTTTTTTTTGTTATCAAGTCATGAAACTTCCTCCACAACATCTTTAATCTATTCGCCTTCCCTTTTAACTGGATAGGTTTGTAAGTAACTCCAGTTCTTTCTTGCATCTCCTTACTAATATCACCCCATATTTGCATAGTAAATGTAGTCGTAAGAAGTTGTGAATTTTTGAATTTCTCATACATGCACTCAATAAGAGCAGCCATGGTAGGTAAGTCCCATTTGCAATCTTCAGTCCTATTTCGACTTATTGATGCCGTTTGACTCATCTATATAAGTGACAAAGATTATTTATATATATATGTATGTATGTATGTATGTATGTATGTATGTATAACTAAGTCATTATCATAAACATAAATATAACACTATATATGGCAGCCCCTTGATTGTTTAAGCAAAGGATAAATATCAACATTTTTTTACTAAGTATGTGAACTTCCTAAGCTTTATATAAGTTTAACTAGCCTACGGGGTGAATGTTACTTATATTACTGTTAACAAATATGTACATCTATTAAAAGAGGCTACCTACTGTTTTTTATTTAATCAAGTATACCACATTAACAAACAAAAAATACATATAAAAAAAACATATCATATGGAAAAAGAACATATCAGATGGTCTTTTACTATCAATATATCATACAAAAAATCTCAAACTTTTAAGTGAGAAACACATCCAATTAGCAATAATATTTGACAACACAAAACATAATAACAAAGAAACAAGCTCGACAGCGGTTAACAAGCTGCAAGAGGTGCCAAGTATATGCAAACTAAACATTAAAAAGTTCTTCAATTCCTATAAAATATTAGCATATGCATAATTAACTCAAATCACCATAGTTCCTTCAACGATGCTAATTATGGGACCACTCCCCCAAGATTTAACCAGTAGGCCACTTACGAGGTCTCACGCTGAAATTTTTATTCTTAATATCCACACACAAAAGCACATACACACACAAATATATATATATATATATATATATATATATATATTACCATATCAAGATTGTAACTTTTCACTTGAGCACTTGAAACGGCGTATCTTAAACAATTTGCTTGATGATTGCTATTAACCAAACCCCACCTAAAGTAGCGTACCAAAGCTGACCAATATTCAATCAGAATTTTGCCTCAAAAGTATTGATCACATCTATGTATATTTATATTGAATGAAATGGTTAAGTACATTAAAACAAATTATATCCACAATTTTAATAAGATTTGGGCTTAAAATCTTACCAACTATTGAAATATAAGAGAAGATAAATAGACGTAGATGGAACACATTCAACAACACATTCAGCAGCGAAGAAACATATTAGATGGAAAAAAGAACACATCGACCGAAGAAACATATTAGATAGAAAATAAAAAAAATCCAATTAGCAATAATAACAACATATCAGATAGAAAAAAAATTCAATTAGCAATAATAACAAAACATAATATGGATGTAAAATTCACAAAAAATGCTATATCCGACACAAAACCCCCCAAGCCGACATCGAATTTGTCGGATGGGTGTGGTTCCTGTCACGAACTAACCGGATATGGAGGTTTCAATATTGTCTTTTCTACCTTCGATTTTTTGGGACCGGGAGAAGGGAAAGAGTTTTCGCCCGAGCTTTCCACCGTAGACGCCGTCCCTGCTGCTTGATCTACTTCCAATTTTGTGTATTAAAGGGGTGTGAATATTTAGTGTGAAATAAATAATCATCAAATACTAGTATATATAGATAGGATAATAGAAGTGGTTGCATAGTTGAATTGATGGGATGGAGGTATGATGACATGGGAAATCTGAACGGAGAGAACGCTGTGGAAGAAGGCGGATTCTCCCCTTCTTTTACGCAAAAGAAATTTTTTTGCAGAGAGAAAGCTGTGGAAGAAGGCGGATTTCCCCCTTGTTTTAAGCAAAAGAAATTTTTTTGCAGAGATTTGAGAAATAAAATCCCAAGTTTCACGGTAAAGGACCCCAATTCTCAGGGTTGTGCTGGTGATATTTTAATAAGTTTTCATAGTTTTGGGCTTGGATTCTCTAAATATTGAGAAAAAAGAAAGAGAATTTGGGTCAATAATTTGGGCCAAACATGATTTGAGTTTTAAAAAAATTGAGAATTGAGAATTGGGTTTTGAAAATAAAACCATACAAGGCCCTAGCTTCCCAATATAAAATCCGTTGTTTTGTTTTGTCTCTCCATTTTTTGGTATTAGTTTCCCAATATAAAATCCTAGCTTCGCCTCTCCATACAGATAAGACAAAACAACGGATGGCAGCCAACTTCATAATTATATGGATGAGAATTTTTGTCATAAAATCCTATATTGGGAAAAACTAATACCAAAACAACGGATTTTATATTAGGAGGGGCAAAATTTGAAAAATCGAATAATCTTTCAGAATTTGAGGGGTAGTTGCCCCATGGGGTACACAACCCGTCGGTGGATTTCAGTGAGCAGGGGAGGGGGGGATTTGTTAGGATTACGGGTTCCCGGGGTTATGGGGAGGTTGAACGAGAGATGTTTTTACACAACCCGTGTTGAAGGGCTACACAAATCATGAATTCTTGTGTTGAAAGGGTACACAATTCATGAATTGTTGTTTCATCTGTTACGATAGGTGTGTTGCCTGTTTTGATGGAGAGAATGTCTTCAACATATGTGGCACGCTCCTTCCCCAACCCTAGGACGGGGTAGTGGATAATCTTCCAAAATGGGCGTTATGTTACATTAGTTGATATATACATAGTTTTTCTCATTTAATATTGCAGCTTTCATGTGCTCTGTCGTGTGGCGTGGGTAATTCTTACTCTTTTGTATATCTTCATAAGCTAGTAAGTAGTTCTAGAAGACTCATGTACCTTCTAGAACCAGGAGTCTTCGAACTTGTTGTGTACGATTACCCAAATGGAGAAATCTAAAAAATAGGGTTGACTTCTTCACCGTCAAATAATTCTAAAAAGAAAATATGGTCACGAAATCTTTTCTTGTAGTGATCATAAGCATTATTTGTCCTTCAAGTTGAAAGGGGTACGTGTAGGTAAATTAATTTATAGCCAATGTAATAAAAAAAATATTTTTTATATTAATTTAAATTTTCTATTTATGTTTTAGAATTTTAATCAAAATTCTAATTTCTAAATGAGATATTCAAATAATGGATATCCTATATATATATATATATATATATATATATATATATACTTATAGCAAATCAAAAAAGTCATGTGCTCAAATTATATCCTATAATTGTTGCACTTTTTAAATCATTTAATGCAAATTAATTCCATATGAGGAAGAAAAAATATATATTAAACAATATAATATTTTAAAAATATGTATATGCATATAATTTCCAAGTGTGCTATAGCACACACCACAGGTTGAGTGGGTGCGGGTGGTGTTACGCCACCGACCAAATATATATGTGTATATATATTGATATTATATAAACATTTTCTATTTGAATTAGATTGCAAATCAAATTATATTCTATAGCAAATTGACAATTCAAATCATATCTTAAGTGAAAGAAGTAAATTGCCACCTCGTCAAATAATTATAGCAAATTTTTCATCCCTACAACTATAAGTAGGGGTTTAAATTCAAGAATTTTACACATCAACATTTGAGTAAGAAAGATTTCAAGAACGTTTTAAATATTGACTTGAATGTCACTAAGAACGCCTTGCACCGCCTAGAGTGTTTTGAACGTCACTTAGAACACCTTGAATGCTGCAAAGAATGCCTTGAAAGCTCTAAGAATGTCTTGATTCCTGCCTAGAACGCTTTGATTGCCGCATATAAAGCTTTGCACCGCCTTGAATGCTTCTAGGATTTGAGTTCAGAGAATTTCAGTATATTTCTTGAAACCTCTCTTGCTCAAATATTGGTATATAAAATTTTTGAATTTAAACTCCTAGTTGTAATTATATGGATGAGAATTTTTGTCATAATTATTTGATGAGGTGACGAAATTTGATTGGTCATTAATAATTTGATGACAATTTATTTCCTTCACTTGAAGATATAATTTGAATTGCTATAGAATATGATTTGATTTGCAATGTAATTTAAAAGAGAAATATATATATATATATATATATATATATATAAATTATATATAGATTTTCTCTTATATAAGAAAATAGTTTGTATGGAATGATTTAAAAGGTGCAACAACTCTAGATTAGATTTGTCATAATTTATTATTTGAATTTCCATAATATATTAGGCACATGACTTTTTTGATTAGCTATATATATATAGGGAGAATTACATCCAGACCCTTTCACAATAGGCCTAATTATAGATTACCCCCTAAATTTTTTTTATTACTCACACACCCCCTCTAGTACCAAATGTTTGCATCTGTCCACTGTCGTTAGGGCTACCCTAGGTTTCCACTAACTTAGAACTTGTCTGGACGAAATTGCCCTTGTAATAAAAAAAATTAATTCTAAAATAATAAAAAATTAAAATTTTTTTAACTGAAGTTGACTACATTCTGAGGACGATAATACCCTCAGGCATGGCAAAGTTATTACAGTATTATATAGGGGCTTCATTGTTACCTTTAATTCTATAGAGGGGGTGTATTTATCAGATTTATTTCTGAAGATTATATAGTCATTTTATTTTCATTTTCTAGCCAGTTTTAGGTGTTGCCTATATATATTTTCATGTTTTTATTGAATAAAAGAAGATGAGGGTTTTTGAAATAACTTCTTACATAAAAGGTGTGAGTTAGATATGATTGTCTAATATTTTGGGATTATCTGAAACCAAATGACATTAACAATTATACAATTTAACTTACCCTTTTTTGGCATTTGGACGTTTGGTCATTTTCGCGCTCTTTCACATTTTCTGATTAATTTTATATTTTAATTTGTAAATTAATTAGCTAGGGTTACAACAAATAAATTTTATGACAATGAACGCCCTTTCAAATTATGTATCTTACAAATAACTCCCTTTTATAGTTTGGTTCTTACAACTCGTTCCCACAATCTTTACATATTCGTAAATTACACCCTCGTTGATTACCCAAAAGCATTGAGCCACCTTTTACGAATGGCTAATTAGTTTACCAAAAATTATGTACACCAATTGATACAAAAATAAAATTCCCAAAGCATTACCAATATTGTTTGTAAATATCAATAAATTTGCAAGTCTTTTCTCCCAAAACATTCACCGTTAATTTGTTTAACCAATGTTTCTTCATTGACTAAGTATACACATAGATACAAACACATCAATCTCATTCAAGTTTGCATTCTTTTCTAACATGTCCATCACTTCCAACCTGTAGTCTATCTTCTGATTCATGTAATTGAAATGTCATATTAAGGGTTACTAATTCTGGCAATCCAAACAGGGTCTTCACATCACTGACCATGTTATTATTAGAATTGAATAAATGATAAATTCACAAGAATAATTCTTGCCCAAGCTTCCAAGCTCAAAAATACTCCAAATTATTCCGCAAACATAAAGAAAACCCTAAACAAGGTTTTTAAACTGTTGCTAACAAAATAATCAAGACTCCTAACAAATTGGAATACTAAACATAAAAATAACAACTAAAGGAAATAAATAATTGTAAGCAACTAAGCATTCTCTCCCGCCTTCTACTTGCGTCACGAATAAACTCGCAATGGTGGTGCCACATCTGACGCCACATCAGCCTCCTCTGCCTGTCAGCCTCGTCTCCAACTTGATTGATAACAGACCATGTTAGTTATGCCATATTGGTTAGGGTTACTTATCAATCATTTAATGCGTTTTGAATTTATTTCCTTTGAAAATAAATGCCCGTTGGATTGCATTTCAGTCCTCCATGACCTGAGAATGTATTTCAGGTGAATCTAATCTTGAATCGCTTGAGTGAATTGAGCGCTTGGTTCAACACTCCTGGAACATTCCTTTAGCGTTAGCTAGGCGCTAAGAACATTACCTTGAACGCTGATTCATAAATCCTAAAATGGTCTTTAAGCGTTTGATAGATGCTTAAGACAAATTTTCATCTTCACTTGACTTCAGACGCTGATCTTCAACTTTATCTCTAATAGACTCACCTAGAATTCTATTAGCGACCCGGTATCTAATATTTAGTTTAAAATCTACAAAGATAAAAATTACAAGTCTAACAAACTAAGAAAAACTTTGTGACGCTAAAACCTTCAAAGAAAAGACTCTAAATCATTCCGCTGTGCTAACCCTGATTAAAGAACTGAACGCTTAAACATGAGTGGTTATAGTATTCAAATCTTGAGTCTATGTTAATTTTTTCAAACAGTCTTCTAGTAAACACTTAGCTAAGCGTTTACATTTTCAAGCGTCCAAATCAATTTTAATACGAAACTTTTTGAAGTCGAAAAAGACTTCACGGTTTATTCAACCCCCCTCCCCTTCCAGACCCTTTCGTATGCACATTTGGGACCCAACAGTCAATGTTGGGAAGCTTATGTTTCTTGCCCAAGTAGTTCACCTTAAGCGTATACAACTTTTTAGACATACCTATACAATCACTAAAAAACAGAATTACATTACACTAAAAATAAATACAAACACATTTCAGTAAACCCTAACTCCGCATTAAGGGTTACATTTGTTAGGAATATGCCCTTTATGCCATCGATGAATTAGATTGTTTAGGGCATTTAGCTTTATGTTGAACAAACTATCTTTAATTAATAAAAGACATTTGTTTTTGTTCATATCAACTTTAATGACATTAATAAAGTATTGAACAAATAAGTCCCAAGTGATCAAGAGGGAGCTTCTACTTCTCATGGCTTGAGGAGATTGACACTAGAAGTGTCGGTTCCTTGATTACTTAAAAAGAGTTTGGAAGTCGAAGAGTCTTAATTGGGTATCATGACCAGACTTGTATGACACTAAACGAGGATTCATGAAGATTGTGCTTGTGACACTAAACGAGTTATTAGAGTAGTTAGATTCAATTCACCATAGGTGGGATCAACCTCGAAGTGCGGGTCAGATGGACAAGTGGCAATTGTTGGGTGATTGCCAATATGAAATTCACTGTTTTAAGTAGTAAACGAGTTAACATCTTGTGCGATCATTGGTAAGTGAAATTATAGTCTTTGGCCAAAGTAGGAAAACTAACTTTTGTGGAACATAATGGGTAGTTTGGTAATTTCATCTTACCATGATTTATGGAGCACATCATCAAGTCCTATGAGTTTGACACAAACCATGACTCTCACTCGATCTGGATGTTACAGTGAAGGGCTTATACTCACATGGTATCTGTGACCAAAGGTTTGCATTGATCTAATAGTTTTGATATCAATTGGGTTTCAGTGTGAGTCCATGTGACTGGCCAGGTGACATTCACATTCTTGGTTTCCTCCAAATGCCAATTGAGACGAACCTAGAGAGTCGTTTTTTCAAGGAATTAAGCGAAGAAACTCTTTCGTTGTCAAATAACATAAATTAGGTTTGGTCATCTGATAGACAAATTAATTTATTTGATTAATTAGATTAATGAAAATAAATTAATAATAAATAATTAGATTTATTTATTATATTCATCCTATCCTAAATTAATTATTAGATCAATTAATTTAGTTGATTATTAATTAATATCAGATTTTATTTAGATTAAAATATGTTGGATTTAATTAATGATTGGATTAAGTTGAAAGTCAATTTAGCCCATTAGGATTGAATGTAGGCGTGTATTATGGGATTAATGTGCTCAAGTAATTAATTAATTCCAAGCCCATCATCCCATATAAATACACTACTTAGTTGAAAAAATCTAAAATTCTCATAATAAACTTGACAGCAAAGAAAAGAAGAGTAAAACTCTCTCCCCCTTCCTTAGCTGTCAGTCTTTACTGAGCTAGAGGAGGAGGATTTTTCTTCAAGTCTTTTTTTCGACGTGATATATGATCTAGGATTGCTCTTACCATGTAGATCAAGACTTCGAATTCTACAACAAGATTAGTAAATCGATGAAATTTGGTTTTATTTTTTTATTTTATAAAATCATTAAAACCCAAAAAAGTGATCCATTTGTGAATCCAAATATGTTTTTAATTTTGTTGTTCATGAATCAGGATTCACAACAACATTTACCTTCTAAAAACATACAATAATAAGACAACATTATTTAGAAAAAACCACCCAAAACTATTGTAAGGTTTTGGATAAAGACATTATTAGCAGAAACGCTAAAACCTTCTAAAAACATACAATAATAAGACAACATTATTTAGAAAAAACCACCCAAAACTATTGTAAGGTTCTGGATAAAGACAATATTAGCAAAAACGCTAAATATGTAAAACCGATTTGTCAAAATTAGGTTTTCGCCAACCTAATTTTTCACTCAAAACAGGTTCGAGATACAACAAAAACATTATATATTACAAATCCACGTCATATTTAACAAGTATGTGAATGAGTAAACACAAAATCTTACCTTCAGCTGAAGAATGACACCGAAAATCAAATGGTTATGGAATTCTAACTCCGATCGTCTCTTAGATAGTGAAATGACACTCTTTTGTAGTGGTTGAGAGCAAATGATCGGTCAGAATGTGAGCGCTTTTTAGGATTTTTGTTTGGTCCAGAGCAAATCACAATTTTCAGGTAGTATAGAGATATTTGACAGAGGACTGCGTTATCGGGAGGGAGTGAGAGAGATAAAGAAGCTCAGAGGCCTGGAGTGAGAGGGAGAATTGAGTTCTTAGAGTTTCTTGGTTTCAAACTGATTTTAGCGGGAAGGCGACAAGCATACATAGATATTTTATCTATGGATTCAAAAAAGGGTATTTAGGTAATTGCACAATCAACAAAATTAAATTTATAACAAATACACCCCAAAATTACATTAAAGGTAACTTTTAAGCACCTATGTAATAACTTTCCCACACCTGAGGATATAATTGTCCCCAAAATATGATCAACATCGATTAAATTTTTTTGGAATTTTTTTTTTTAATACAAGGGCAAGTTTGACTTTTTGCCAGTTCCGTTAGCCCAAATTCCACCTTGTAAGGTTTTGGTAACTAGAGGGGGGTGAGTAATAAGAAAAAGGTTGGGGGAAGGGGTAATCTGTAATTAGGCCTATCGTGAGGTAATCTGTAATTACTAAATAATATATTAGATATCAATTGCTTGACTATTTAATTTAGTAATTAAAAATTGATTAACTTCCTAAAATATAAATAGAAGAATTTAAATTGATATCTAATATATTATTTTCGACATATCGCCATTTCATTGGCTACAAAATTAATTATGCCCCCTCGAAACTTATTCATGGACTATGCTTGAAAGCGTGTCTTAAAATGAATAAAGTCATGAAACTACTTCATTTCTTGTAATTAGCTCTTACAGAATGTGTGCACCAAAGAGTAAATATAAGGCTAACTGGATTTCAAGTTTGATAGCCCAATTGGCTTTTCCACTTCTGAAATTAACCTTTTTCTATTTTTATTCTTTTGCCCTTTTAAAATTGTTCCCTTCATGAAAAATCGCTCCATCATCTTTTTAGTAGTCTCTTAGTTGGTAAGTCATCTTCCTTTTGATTATAATTGGTAAATCATACAAAATATGCCCTTTTTCTATGCCCCCAAGTATCTATTGAGCCAGCCTATAAGTTAGCGTACCAATCAAATGCATGACCCTTCAATGATCGGATAAATTGTTTAACCATGTGCTAGGACCCTCTTTTAGATAATCTTGATAATGATACTAGGAACCTTGTTAGACCCCATCATTATAATTTTATTTTAATAGGAATCAAGTTGTAAAGATTGGTTTTTAGATGAGGTAACTCAATGGGTTGCAGGTGTCTAGCAGAAGTTGAGACAAGTTATGTTTGTCAGCATAACTTAACTGCTAAGGTGATTGTCAGAGTAGACGAATACTTTACCGTTGAAGATTAAGTCACGTCTAAGATCAAGATTATGAAATTTGAGGCTGGGACAAGACAACTAAGCATATTAGTAAAGACGTGATAAATTTTCATTGGTGAAGTATATCCAGCTCAATCTAGTACTGATGACTTCATATAATTCAAGAAAAACGGATCAGTTCTGTTATGCAAAGAACAAGTCAGTACGAGGAAGGACACTAGAGGAATTGCAGCTCATTTGCAGGCACTATGTGTACAACCTGTACAATTTGCAGATTGTGGATAACATCAAGAAATTCAAAAGCTGCAATGGATAGTATTCCGAAGTTTATAAATACCAGAAGGTCTGAGGACTAAAGACTACTATTTAATTGATTAACTTAGGCAACTCCAAAGTAGAAGTCCAAAATCCTATAAGTCCAGAATAGTCAACTCACTTAATGTATTAGACATATTCTTTCATAGATTAGTCTGAGTGATAGAGAAAAGAAAACTATGTAAAAACAACATTGAGAGAGTGTTGTGCTGTGTAGGCTAGCACTTAGAGTTAGTATTGAGCTTTGTGTAGGCTGATACTCAGCAGTCGACTTTTGTGTAGGGTGTAGCTGAACTGATCGAAGTTTGGGTAGCTTGATTAGTTGAGTAGAAGGCTAGATTAGGGCTTTGCATACAACTCTGAGAATATCTAGTAGATTAACTCGTGAGTGGAGTAAAGTGGACGTACAAGCATAACATAAACCTTGGAACCACTATAAAAACATGTGTTCTTTACTTTCTGCCTTTACTTATTTTATAGTGCAAGCATTGCATATCTTTTCCAAGGCATTAAAGAACAAGCTTACTGAAAATGTTTTTCAAAAGAGATACATTTTCGTTGTGCTCACCGTTAGTTAACTTAACTTAGTCAACTAGACACCTTCATTATTGATTGTGTTAAGTTGAAGGGTTAGGTCGATTCATTTAATAGTCAACTCATCAAAATAGTCTGTGCAAATTGAGTTCATCCAAGACATTTAAAGGTTTTTGAAACGAGCAAAAAGGTTTATTCCTTAATGCATCTTCAAATTATCGATTATTTGATTGCATGGCTTGGCGAGATGACTTGTATCTCTCGTCAAATTTTTCCTTAATGGCTCCCATGATGAACTCCTTCAATCGATCAGATAAAGCGTGGCTTGAAATTTTGTGTCTGGTCTAGTTTTCAAGAGAGTTTGAGACTTTTACTATAGATGAGATCAAAGCAAAGAGAAAATCAGGAAAGAGACAGGAGATGGATTTGAGGAGAATAGACTTAACCATTGTAATGAATAGATATGGTATAAGGTTAAAAGTGCTACAATTGACATACGGTTGGTTAATTTTATTTGTATATGCACTGAGATGACAATATAGTACTTAAAGACGCTTATATAGTGCATTTTACAAACATTAAGCACTTGGTTACTAAATCTTATCCTATGTGGATTTAGGTTTATGGTTACATGAAATTAAGAAGCATTTGAAATTCTATAAGATCATTGGAACTTGACCTTTTGAATTGTTCTTGGATTTGAGTTTTTGACTTAGTTAGTATCTCAATAATAGATACATAAAATGGTGTTAGATATTTTTTAAATGGTTTAGGGGTGAGTTATGACCATTTTACATTGATTATTTGGTCATAATCAATATGTGTTCATTAGTAATGTGAGCATCTTCACATACACCTTTCCATGCTTAGTTAAATCATAATGTACCAAGACACGTAGCTAATAAGAGAAACTCTCTGAATTTATCTTTTGTAGTTGAATGTCAACTTGTGGTAAACCACATGTGATCATTCAGAGGTTAGTAAGTTGATCTTTCATTGCAGTTAATTCAATTAGACTTTTGTGATTAAATAAATGTCAATGTTAGGAAATGACTCGTATCACATACCTTGATCTTGTCTGTTCAATTTCTCATAATATGTAACAATTGAATATTTCTTAAAGATTATGGAGAGAATCAAATTGATATTCTTTTCAAACAAGTTTGAAAATTCAAATCAAAGGGAGAATGTATTTGTGTCCCGAAAATATATGAATGATTCAAAGGTATATGTTCTAAGTGAACATGATGAAATGTGAAAAAGATTTTTGGAATATAAAATTTCAAAATTGTTAAACCTTTTCTTAGGTTTGGTGATTCAAATAGTGGCTATGTGCCTTATAGATCATTTAAGAGAATTGTGTTCCGAATTTTTGTGGAAGCAAATTTATCAAAGTGATCAAGCTAAAAGTCGAATCATAATTTGTGACATTTGCTTAAGTTTACTGATTCAGATAGTGACTAGGTGCCTTATAGTTCACTTAAAAAAAAATCAGTAAACATGTGTGACAACAATAACTCGTGCCAATTGCTGAGAGGGGATAGTTTTCTATGTGGCAGCAATAGGCCTTGTGGTAAGGTCGTAGTCAAAATGTGTCCTACAAACGTGGTGCCGGTGATGGTGACAAATGCTACGACCGTAGAAGAACATCTTGCTAATTTGACAAACATCATTCAGGTACTCGCTAAGCACGTCCAAGACCAAGATTCTCAAATCACGAAGCTGATGAACAAGGTGGATGGTACTAATGCTAGCCACATAGCGGAAAAACAACTCGAGGTTCATGAAGATGGTGAGATTTCTACAAAGAAACAAACAAGTAGAAAGGAAAGTCTTCGATTAAGAAGCTTCAAGTCTCATCTGATGGGTTGATTCATGTTGAACTATGCTCCAACAATTTTAGTTTAGGAAAACCAATTATAAACGCTTTAAAAAAAATGAGCATAAATTAAAAGTGTTCAAAAATCTTCATCTTGGTAGCCAACGCATGAGAAGTGATTTCAGAAAAATAAATAAAAATGATGAGAATTTTTCTTGACCATAAAATGTTTTTTTATAATTTTTCATCATTATTACTTCCAAAAATCAGGGGAAATATTTTTTACCTCCAAAAAAAGTCTTTTAAATTTTCAAAAAACCAAAAATCAATTTCTTTACGCACAATTTTTTTTTTGGCCAAACACGGCACTAGAAAAGCATCGCTAGGCGCTGCTAAGACACATGGAAGCGGGTGATAAGTTCATGATATACACATTTTTTAGTCCCTTTAAGTATTGTTTTTGATCTATCTTTACCTATTTTATACTCCATATACCTTGATTCCTTGTTGGTTGTGTTTTTGTAGGATGAATTACGAGTTTAATCCAAGAAAAGTGAAAAATTACACAATTTACCCAGCTGACACTGTGAGTGAAATTTTTCTAACACCTTGGTGTCAAAGGCTCAAGTCACTGCCTTAAAAGATGCACTTTCACCGTGGTGTTAAACATTTTTCGCCGCGGTGTTGACCAGTCAACGGATTTTCACCGCTTTGTTGGAGATTTTTCACCGCAGTGTTGCACCGGCCCAACTTATATAAAGACACACTTTTAGGTTAAAATACGGATTGGAGAACCACTTTTGGAGATCTAAAGACCTAGAAACACAACACAAAGGTGGAGAGAAGAGGGGGAACAATCAAGAACGCTCGAATAATCCATCTTTGTCTAAGAAGATGAAAAATCCATGCAAGATCCATCAACGAAACTACATTAGGGAGTTTTAATTCATCTTTTTAGATTTGTTTTGTTTAAACATGTCTTTTAAGTTAGATTATTACTTTCTTTGAAAGATTATGACTTAAT
Organism: Buddleja alternifolia; assembly: GCA_019426215.1. Classification (NCBI taxonomy): domain Eukaryota; kingdom Viridiplantae; phylum Streptophyta; class Magnoliopsida; order Lamiales; family Scrophulariaceae; genus Buddleja; species Buddleja alternifolia. The sequence continues at coordinate 7,972,035 of CM033399.1, read as the reverse complement.
TCTTCTTTGACTGAGGCTATGTGAAGGCTGATTACGATATTTGATTTATGAATTTTATTTTTTCGTATTAATTTTGTATGGGCTATGTGTTTAATATTTATTTTTAATGTTTATGATTGCTTGATCACCAATCATATGATTTTATGCTTAGTTTTGAGACCGAGAGGTGATAAACTAGGGATGCAAAGAGATATTAAACATCACAACGTAAAATTGACTAGAGATAGAATCGATTTCCTTGAGTGTGCTTTCTGTGAAAATGGGAAATTCCATAAATCATATAAATGCATTTTTGTTATTTCAATTTTCATATAAAGATATAGGAAACCATTAACAAGAATAGAATTGCTATGCCAAGAGATTGGGTGGTGAATATTTTAGGGGATTTCGCCTTAGCCTAGATAATCTAATAATCCGATAAAATAGAATTAGTAGTCAAATTGAATAATTGGTCGGATCGTGTGCCTTAGTCGCTTTTCTCATTGATATTAATTCAAGGTTTATTTGTCTTCTTTAGTTGGTAATTTTTATTTAGTTCTTTTTAATTTTAGTTAAAAACTCATCATCCAAATTCGATTGGTATAACTTAGAATAAGAGGGTGTTTAGCTAAGCTTATATGCTCCTCTAAACATCTTATAAGATGTTTTAAAGCTTATAAGCTCTATAAATTTGTTTGGTAAATTATTTTAAAAAATAACTTATAAAACTAAAAAATAATATGTTTGGATCTTATAAGCTGTTTTTAAAAAAGTAATCCAACCCCATCTTTTTTTAAACATCTTATAAGATGTTAAATCTTATAAGCTCTTAAAATATCTTATAAGATGTAGGAGCTTATAAGATGTTTTGGATAAGCTTAGCCAAACACCCTCTAAGTAAATTAATTTTTCAGTAATTAGATAATTTAGTCCCTATGGGAACAATATTCGGACTTAGATCCATTATTATCACTTGTGCGGTGTAGTATACTTGCTAGAAAAATACGCATCAGTGGGAGGCAGCGGCACACGCGCCTCTTTCTCGACGTTTTTTGGCTTCGAGATTTCGACTAGCCCCCCATTTTCAACTATGGAGAATCCAACTGTGGTGTCCGTTTTATTTTCTGAACACTTTCGGCACTCATTTAGAGTACATGCAATAGAGGCACGAGTGGGACGGGTCTTCGGTTACTATTCATCGTCTTGAATAATTTTCAGATTTTTGTAGAAATGGGTTTACACGATCGCAACTTTGAAAGGCCATATCTCTCTTATTTCTAACTCATTTTGGACAAGCGATATATGGTTTGCAAGCCCTCATCACAAGGATTTTAACCATTTAAAAATTGCTATAATGTAAATAAAAGACGGTCCAAAAATAAGTCTAAAGATACTGAAAATTTTGCCATAAATTTTAATATCTCATCAAATGTAAAGCTTGGTGTTATGTAACTTCATGAAATGTTTATACATGGTGTAAGCATGCTGAAAATCAACTCATAAGACGGACATTTCACAATTCTACCATGGATGAAGCCTATTTCATGCAAAAATGGGAATCATCATTCAAAGCATAATTCCTTCACATTTTCATGTGCGAACAATTCTGGTATACATCCAAACTCGCTCTAATACCATTGACGAAAATTAATCACATAACACATGTGAATTCAACATATAAACATTTACACAATTGAGATCTTTACATGCTTGTTTCACAGCCTCTCCCACACGGTTTTGATACTCCAAAACGTCCACAATCTCATTAAGAGGGAGAGAGATGCTTTCCACAATTCAAGTGCTTCAAACCGGTGAATTTCCAATGCCAGGTTCACTTTTTATGCCTTTCTATTTTACTCAAAATATGTGTTGCGTTATCTTTCTTGAGTTAGTTATCTTTTTTAATATGTAAGATATTATAGCGAGAGAGAGGGAAGGGAGTTGGGGTGGTTTTTTTCTACAAAAAACCACTCCCTCCATTTTTACTCTTTCAAATTAATATGGGTAGAGTCAGCCCTCATGGGCGACCCATGATCGTTTCCAATTTTCTACACTACTTATTCTTATTTAAGTAACTATCTCTCATGGTTGAATGAGGGATGAGTATTCCCATTTCAAGTGAGAATAAGTAATTTATGAGCTATGCAATACCGCTACTCTTAGTTATATCGAATTGTAGGATTAAAAGGCGAACCAAAGTGCTCGATACTCGATTTGAGATTGAACAATAAAAGTTCGTTTAAGCTCGATTCGTTAATATATTAAACCAAGTTTGAATAAGTTTTTGTGTTTGATAAGTTTTGAAATTTGGTTCTAGCTCAACTCAATTAATGAAAATGATAAAATATGTAGAAAAAATTAAGTTATTTGAGTTTTACTCATGTTCGATTTGATTAAATATTTGAACTCGACTCGAGTAACAATCGAATCAAGTGAAACACAAATTTTAAAGCTCCATAATAATACAAAAAATTTGAACAAAAACTTGTCCGCACTAGCTCAACTTGTTAAGAGTCCTACCAAATTGTCAAACAGGAAATGACATTAAATAAGTAGAAAAATGGGTCATGGAATCTTCATTCCCCATTCAAATTTTCCGTTGAGATTTAGGCGCTGACAGCGTAATAACATGTCTAGGGTTTCTGCCAAGTAAACACATTACACCACAGCACTATCTATCTGTATACAGTATATATATATATATATATATATAGATATATATATTCTCTCTTAGCCTCCGCAACCATCCCATCCCCATATCCCCTATTTTTCTCAATTCAGTAAAATTTCATCTATTTTCCAAGAATTTCTTCTTTCTTTTTTCAGTAATTGTAATTCTCTGATTAAATTTGCTGTGACGAAGACTATTTCTGTGCCGGAGATGCTCAGTCGTCGGTGTCGGCGCAATACCTCTAAGAAGTTCTGAGCTTTACCCTTTCTATATTTCTTTTTTTCTAAACATAAATAATTTCGTGATTTTCTCTTGTTTTTTCCACTTTAATTTTGTAGCTGAATTAGGAAAGAAGTCAGCGAGGTGACGATAAAATTCATAGTCTGTCAATCCACTGATTTAAGTGTGATGTGAATTGTGAATCCCGACAGGTTCTGATCGCTGTTATTATTTCTTCATATATATATATATATATTCGTAAAAATACATATAAATTTTGATGAATATTATTGTTTGGGGGAAATCAAATCAAATCAAAGGATGAATCTCATGTGAAAATGGGTAATTTGCGTCTGAATTATCATTGATGTTTAATCACCTTGGAGAACTGATGATCCAGCCCCCCTTCATTTATTTTTCTTCTTTTACTTGTTTATTCCAAGTTTGAAAGAAAAATTACTAAATGATATGGACCAATTAAAAGATTTTTTTTGTTATTTGAAAAGTTTTATAGTAAGTTTCCTATATGAAAATTCATTATTTATTGAGTTTTTTTTTATTGTATCTAATTTCAGTTTCGAATGAATTTTTGATCCTTTATTGCTCCCGTGTAAGCTATTTTTTCAATAAATATTGTAATTATAATATTGGAGTTTTTAATTCCAATTCCTTATATCCAAATCCAATCTTAAGGATTTACTTTTTTTAGTCTTATAATATAACTAGAAAGTATCATGTGCTCTGCACCCGGTGATTCGATGAGAAGTTAAATTAAAGTAAATATGTCTAGTTTATTGGCAAATTACTAACTGGTTAAGAATTGATTATTTGGCAGTGTCTATCTTATACTTTTGGTCCAAAATAACACCAACAATCCCTTAACTCTGTCATTGTTATCTTTTTTAGTCCCTTATCTCTCAAATGCACCCAAATAGCTCCTCAAATATATTATTTGTCTCACTTTAGTCCCTCGTCACTCAAATGCGCTCAAATAGTCCTTCAACTCTCAAATTCATCTCATTAAAGTCACTCGAGTTAATTATCTTTTAAAAACTGATGAAACATTAAGGCATGTGACTTACAACATGTTAGTACAGGGCATTTTTTAACTTTTCTAAGAATTTTTCTTTCAAAACCTCCTACTTTTATCTATTTTATTTTATATTTTCTAATTATTTTAGATTTAATTTTTTTTCCCATTTTACCCCAAAACCCTAATTTTAACCCACCTTTTCCCTCATCACACTCGCCTAGCTCAATCAACTCTACCTTCCATCTATTGTCTATTTTGCCACCACTGCCACCCTTCTCAAATTGCGCCGCTACCCCCCCACCCTTTGAAAATCAAATGATGTTCCCCCACCTTTGGAAAATCAAACACCAGTACCCCCACATTCTGAAAATGCCTCATCCTCTGCAAATCCAACATTGCCTCCTCATCCACGCTGCCTCCTCTACCATCTACAAATCGCCCTCCTCCTCTTCTTTCTCCACCATTTGCAAATTCTTTTGTTCATTTCATCTTGCTGTTGCTGCCCTGTTACCCGCTTTTAGTTGTTGCAGATGGTTGGTAGGTAATTTTGGAGAAAATACGATTAATCTAAGAGTTGAGGGATTATTTGAGCACATTTGAGATATGAGAGACTAAAGTGGAAAAAATAATAGACTTGATGGACTATTTGAGTGCATTAGAGATATGAGAGACTAAAGTGAGACAAATGATAGAGTTCAGGGACTATTAGTGGTATTTGGTCTAACCTTTTATTTATTTGTTTTGTAAGCCTATGTCATCACCAAGTGCCTTTAACTAAATCTATCTCAAAAATTAAACTTATGATAAAAGGCATAGACCAGATACCACTAATAGTCCCTGAACTCTAAGCCTATATCATTACCATGTGCCTTTAACTAAATTTATTTCAAAAATTAAACTTATGATAAAATAATGTTAGTATTATTTTTAGCATGTTTATGCAAAGATTATTAGTTCATATCTCTTTCCTGATTTGCCACAACATTACATTTTTGTGTTTCGCACAAGTAGATTCATTTTTCTTTATTCTATTAGTCTCTCTAATAATGTAAAAGTATATCATTTCTTATATTTCTACATGTAGTAACACTAAATACATTCTTTATCATGAGATTATAAAGATAAAATAAATGCAAACAACATATTGCAATGAATACTCATGTCTAAAAGTTTCTTGTAAATAAAATAAAGAATGCATCATATTTTCACTCAATCCCCTTATTTGATTTTATTTTCAAGTACAATTTTGCATTTTTTGTTATTTTAATTACTTTTATTTACATATGATTATATGAACTACTAAATTTATATGACTAGAAAAATAAAAGGACTTCTACATATAACATAATGACTTACTTGTGCAAGCATATTGTAGGTTTAACCTATCTATCTTCATATACTTCTATTTAGGTTTGACCAAATTGAATTTGAGCTAAAAGTTGGACTTCTAATGCACTATTATTTGGTGTGATTTAAATTGCTTAATCATTCTAGCTAATTTTTATAATTGACTATCGTCCATAAAAATCAAAAAGTAAAGAAAGAAAGAAGATGATCGTATATACATAAAAGTAATTAAAAAGGGGCACGTTCATCTTTTAAAGTTGATGGATTTAAATTTCCACATGGTGGGACATTATTATCAATTAAACAAATTAAAAAGTAAGTGGAATGCTATTATAAGAGTATGAAGTGTTGATATCAATTTTATAAAATAATTATAAACATCATATTACATAAAAATACTCGTGTTTTGAGTTTTTTTTAATTAAGTACAAAAATATCATATTTTCACACTAAAAGTACTTATATGATTTTATTCTTAGATATGTTGTTTATATATTTTTTATAATGCTAATAGCTTTAAGTACGTACAAATTTTCAGATATATGTTGATAATTCTATTATACAAATTAACTTGTTATATAAAATGACAATGAAAAATTAATAAATATTTTATATAAGAAAATGATTCATATATATCCCAGAATATGCGTCTGTGTCTCACATTTATTAGAATAAGGTATAATTGTTTAAATTATCTTTTTAATCTTCAAATCAACTCACTCAAAGTATTGATCCGACTCTATAATAATTTACTGCTAATTACCAAATATTAAAAATATTTATCGAATTTAAGATTATTAAAATTAATAATCAACTTTTTGTTTAAGTTGGAATATTGGTTGTGGGTGTAAAATTTTTCTTTTTCTTTGTTGGTGGTTGCAGTTAAAAATCTATTTTATTTTAGAGAAAGTAGGAATCTTTTTGTTTTTCTTATATTAATAGTGTCCCGCTACTAACATATTTTACTTTTTTATTCAATATTTAAAGAGTTTCCAACTACTAAAACAATTTCAAATACTACTAAATGGTTTCTTACTCCTCAATGGATTCTTTTACTTAATAAATTCAATTATCAACTATTAATTAATTATTAATAGTAAGGGTGGGTATGAATGTCTTTTCACAATGGAACAAACAATTGAGTTATTCACACATTTATATAGGAGTTAGATATTTATATGATTTTTAGGTTAAATTCACATGGAACAGGCAATTGCCTATAGTAGAACAGAAATATGAAGTTGGCTGCCATCCGTTGTTTTGTCTGTAATTATTCGTTTAAAATTAAATGGAACAAGGTGCGTGCAGTAAGGGACTAGAGGGAGAAATACTGGGTATGACTAGAAAATAGTACAAAAGATGGAAATCAGTTTCATTGAGATTTTATTTGATTTATGGGACAATGGAACAACCAACAATTGAGTTATTCACACATACGGGACAAAAACTGCAATTTTCCCGATGAGCATCATTGGCTATACAAAAATTGATTTATACGGTGAGTGGAAAAGTGTACATTTATAACAATGAATGAGAATGAGCACTAAGAAAATTTAGAGTTTAAATTAAGAAGAAAAGGCCCTTTATTTCTTCCGGATGTTGGTGGATACTTGAGGATACGTAGGTTAAATTCACATGGAACAGAAAAATCTCTAATGATGCAATTGCCTATAGTAAAGGAGTGCAGACTTGCAAAATAAAGCTCTGGATCATCGCAGGGATAGATCCTCTAAGTCATTAGTTTGGTTATGGTGTTTCTCAATAGATTCAAATTGTATTATATATTTGAAGACGAGGTCTCTATTTGTATTTAGGGATAATTATACTCACATTCCCTCATTTATTATAGAATTACTAAATCTTCTCGTTTTTGGTAAATTACATAATCTCTCTTATCAATAACAGAAAGATCACAAATTGACTTCTATGAAATCATAATTTCACCCCTTCAATATTTAAAATTAAATGGAAAAAAAAATGTCAAACTTACCCCCTTGTGAATAAATTAAAGCAGCAATTTAACTCCCTACGCACTTCACGCGCGTGTCATGAGATTGGTGATCGAATTTTTGTAAGTAAAAGACTGTTTTGTCCCTGATCTTACAACCGCCGGATCTGATCTACTAAAATCAACGATTCATATTAAATAATCTTGTTTTTATATAAATACACAAATTTTTTACTATTTTTAATATTTTGAAAATTATCAAAGATGTTTAAAAATATATATTAATATGATATATATATAAGTGTGTGTGTGTGTGTGTATATATATATATATATATATATATATATATATAGGGTATGGATCAAATACATCCCTATACTTTAGGTAAGATATAAGACCCAATCTAGACCATTTAAACCATTTGATCCAAAAGTCCATATTTAAAGTCATTATTTCAGTTTTTATCTTTAATTTAATAATAATAGGGGCATTTTAGTCAATATGTCTAACAAACTCATGCAAATATCATGCAAGATCAAATCAAATCCCACTGATTGCGTGACAGATTCTTTTAAACGTAAGTTACCTGCAATTATGAAGTAAAAGTCAATTATCATCAATCAAATAATTAAAAAATTTAACATATTGGCAATTCATTTGTATGTTTCAAACCACAACCATACGACAGAAAACATCCTTGCACCCTTCCTTAGACATAGATTAGTAATCTACAATAGTATGTAAACCATTATATAATAGTATGTAAACCATTATATAATAGTATGTAAATTATTATATAGTGTGTGTTTATAACTATACAGTTACAATCTTATAAATCATTATACGGTATCTTATAACACAGTATACAGTATCATATTAATCAATATACAGTATTATATAAGTCATTATATAGTGAATACAATAGCTAATTAATCCATTATACAATAGTTAATAAACAAATATACAGTAAATACAAACAAAGTAAAGTTTGGAAATAATGGAAATAAATAAAAATAAAAATAAAAATCCAACTAAAAACATAAAAACTAAAAAAAATCTATTAAAACGATGGAATTTGGGCCGGAGAGGGTGGTGCTCAGCATACTTATGATAAGTATCTGAGTTGTTTTTAAAACAACGTTTCCTTCGAGATTGATGTAGAGCTTGAGGCCAAATTCCAAAAACAGTTTTTGCCTTTCGAAAATTTAAAATATATATCTTTTTATTATTTTTTAAAGCAAAATACAGTACATGAATGGTGATATACAGTGTGGTATTTTAGTGACACCACAATTAGTGATTTTTTAAACTATCATACAGTAGCTTATAAACCATTATACAGTAAATACAACGGTGATATACAATGTGTGATTAATGATATACAATTAGTGATTTTCAAACCATTATACAGTATGTTAATTGTATAATATTTATTAGCTATTGTATTCACTGTATAATGGGTTATATGATTCTGTATATTGTCTTATATTTTACTGTATATTGTGTTATAATATGCTGTATAATACATTATACAATAGCTAATACACAAATATGCAGTAAGAGGAGATTGATATTTCGCGATCGAATTTTCAGTTCGCGAAAATCTGTCATATTCATGGCTATTTTCCGGTCGTCTTCCCAAGCTAATTTCCAGTCATCTTCGAGCAGCGACTCTTGCAAATTCCAGAAGTTCAATATTTCAGATTTTGGTTTTTTCAATCTTGATTTTCCAGAAATTTTCAGAATTTCAGAAATTTTTTGGTGATAATCGACCGAAATCGGAGGTTAATACGATTCTATAAATTGCTTGCGTTAATCGTGGCCTGAGATTGAGAGATTGAAGTGAAGATTTTCGTGGGTATCAGATTTGGAGAGATTGTAGGGGATTTTCTGTTATATTGGGTAAGTGGATGTTGTATAATCTTGTCATTTTGTCTATTATACCCCTAATCTTTATTTTTCAATTTTTACCACCTGTTTATTCCTTATTTTTTGGACTGTTGGATTTAATTGATCCAATGGTGTATATTGGGTCTTAGATCTTATCTAAGAGAGGGTATGTATTAGATCTTGACCCTATATATATATTTATTTATATATATATATATATATATATAAGTGTGTGTGTATATATATCTCTGCCAATACAAGCCCTCCACTAGCACCGTTCCTCCACCGCCACCGCCGCCGCCGCCGTGCCACTGTTCCGTACTTCGCAACCACTTCATGCCCAAACCATCACACAAACCCACCACCATCTTCACCATTTCAGCCCCAAAACCATCACCATCTACATAATTTCAGCCTTAAAACCACCACCCAAAACACACTATTTGAGCCCCAAAACCTCCACCCAAGCCCAACCATTTAAGCCCCCAAACCTGTAATTGCATCCCCACGCCACCTCCCCTGCAAATCGGTGTTTTGTGGTGCTGAAAATCTGGATATGGAACGATGGCGAAGCGTAACAGTGATGGCGACGAGCTCGAACGGTGGTGGAGTGCCAACAGAAGAAGTTTGCTTTGTTTCATAAGTCAGGTTTAGGGGGCTTGGAGTGGAGCAGCAAAGGAGATCTTCAAGATTATATATACTTGCAATCAGTTGTTTCCGTGAAGAGAGTAAAATTATAAATCAGATTAAAGTTAGGACTTAGGAGGAGGTATAATCACATAAAAATCCAAAACACAACAGAATCTATCGAGAAATAGACAAGAATACAACAAATCAAACAATTATATAAACCAAATATATATATATATATATATAGAGAGAGAGAGAGAGACAGAGAAGATAAAGATTTAAAGAGAGACTATGATATGCTCGTTGGCAAATTATGTGATGAAATAGGCCAATTTGATTAAGTTTTTAATTTTCAGCTTTTATTTGTTTAGAATTAGAAGAGGACTAGTGGTTATTATCACCTTTTAATTGTTTAGAATTAGATAATTAGTAGTGGGACTAGTGGTTTTTAGCATTATGGGTAGTGGTTTCTTTTTTTAAGGGTATTAGTCTTGTATTTATATCTACAACTTTGTTGATGAATGGGAAGAAATTGCATCTTGTTCTAAAAATTAGTCTTCTTCTTCTCTCTTGTTCTTGGAGTGCTAGTCCACACTCACATTAAGGGATTTCTTATCAAGTTTTAGTATTGTAGTTTTGGAGTGTTAGATCCCTACTCATATTTGGGATCTTATCAATTGGTGCTTTCATTCTTGAACCATGTCTCCATGCCGTGATCCCCATCCTCCTTCACTTAACAACCAAATCCGTACATTAAACGACAACCTTCAAGCTTTGCAAAACCGTTTTGAAGCTGTCGATGCCGCTGCAAAGAAGTAAGCAATCGAGAACCAAAAAAGCTATGCCGAAGACACTAAACGCCATGATTCCCAGATGCAACTCCTATCCTACATATTTCCACAAATAGCCGCCCCACCACCTCCCACAATCTCCCCACCAGCCCAAGTGACTAAAAAATTTGATGAAGATCGTGCATGGTTTGATCAAAGGTATGAACCTTTGATGGCTATTACTGCAGAATTGAAAACCCAAATTTTGACGCCATCAACTCAACCCGTCGCTGCTGTTGCAAAATTGCAAACCCAAAATTTGGCTTCCTCAACTCAACCCCCCCTCCAATCGCCAACACCACAAGCTTATCCTCGTTTTTCCCAATCGAAAAATTCATCAAACCGCGGCAGCCTCATCTTGCTCCACCCGCCAATCTTACTCAAACCATGACGCCCCAAACTCCCTGCTTCACCCTCAACTCCATGACACACTCCATTAATCAAGATAAAAAAATAGTCCGACAAGCACATAAAGATAGGTTGGATAAGGAATTCAAACCGGAAAACTTGGTTTATGAAAAATTGAAAAACGACCATCAACTCTCAATCACACCACTCGACCTTAGTAACGTATCCAAACCTCCAATTCCCCATCCCATCCACACTAAACCACCCGCCCCTCCGTATCCTACTTTGTTAAATATCGGATGCACTGAGTTTGGATAACCACGCTGCAGTAAAAAAAAAAAAAAAAAGAAGCAAGTCACGGGCCTTGAGGACAAGGCCCTTTTTGAGGACAGGAGTATTGATATGCTTGTTGGCAAATTATGTGATGAAATAGGCCAATTTGATTAAGTTTTTAATTTTCAGCTTTTATTTGTTTAGAATTAGAAGTGGACTAGTGGTTATTATCACCTTTTAATTGTTTAGAATTAGATAATTAGTAGTGGACTAGTGGTTTTTAGCATTATGGGTATTGTTTTCTTTATTAAAGGGTATTAGTCTTGTATTTATATCTACAACTTTGTTCATGAATGGGAAGAAATTGCATCTTGTTCTAAAAATTAGTCTTCTTCTTCTCTCTTGTTATTGGAGTGCTAGTCCACACTCACATTAAGGGACTTATCAAATTTTAGTATTGTAGTTTTGGAGTGTTAGATCCCCACTCATATTTGGGATCTTATCAGACTAGTACAAGGGCTGCAAAAGTGCAGAGCTCCAGATTTGCTTCAAATTCAAATCTGTAAATCTGCAGATTTGAAAACACTTATATATATATATATATATTTATATATAATAGAAACAATATAAAAAACTAGAGTTAATGTTAGTGTAAATATTTTCAATAGGCAAGGGTATTTTAGTCTTTATAGAATTTTTTGTAGGCAAAAATATTCCAGGGAGACGGTAAATATCGTTTTAGAAATGACAAGGGGGTTCTTTGATAAAAAAAATTCACAAGGGGCGGGTAGATAATAAGATCGATCATAGGGGGGTAGAGTGTATTTTACCCTAAATAGTATATTATAATTTGATTGTTCGACCTACAAGTATCATGCCTTGATATGAATGTGATTCTCTACGTGTGTGAAAATAAGGCTATTTTCATCAAAAACTTCATCAAGAGATTGATGTGGATCTTTGCACTGTAGATTCGATATTGATAGTTTTGAGATTGGATGGGCTTATTGCAGTAAAGACGTCGGTCCTGACCATCACTAGTACCACCAGCTCGACCATCAACAACCAAGGAAAACCAAGAGAACAAGAAGAGGAAGTCAGAAACATATGGCGATAAGAAGACCATCTATACTATATGATGTGGGTGAAATTTACATATTGGGCCAAGCTAACAAAGTCCAAGGCCAATGGGCTGAAAATCTATTTAATGGACGGACTGAGGCCCAAGTAGTCCTCCTTGCTGAGGCCCGGGTAGTCAGCCTTGCTGAGGCCCAGGTAGTCCGTCTTGCTGGATCCGAGCTGGACTTATGGAAAGTCTTTAGCCACAAGACAAGACCAATGAAGATCCGTCTAATAAAAGAAAGTCAAATATCTAATCTTAATTAATGAGATCATAGTTAATACTAATTACCATGTGTATTCAAGGAAGGCCAAAGCTATAAGGAGGAGATTGAAGACAAGAGTCAATCAATATTCAATCAAGGACCAATCAATCGAGGACTTGCCATAAGAAGAGGAGTATATCAAGCTAATTTGGGCATGATCCTAGCTGAATCCGACCTGATCTAGGGGCTTCCATATGAAGCAAAGGAATGAAGCTAGTTTTAGGCAAAGCTACCTTATTTAGTAGCAATCACTATCTACAACTAAAGAAGGAAGACCAAGCATTTATGAAGCTACCAAATAGAAGAAATGGAAAGATGCTAACTTTTCTCCAGCTGCTCGGACCAGCTACCCAGGTCAGCTACCCAGATCACCTACCCAGGTCAGCTACCCGGATCATCTACCCAGGTCAGCTACCCGGATCACCTACCTGCCATAATTAAATAAGGAACGTAGCAAGCTTTATTCCAGCTGCCATGATTAGTCCAAGCCTTCAATACTTGTATAAATACTCTCATTCAAGATGAATAAAAGGAGAACAACTTTACTCCCCGTGGACGTAGGTCTCATTGACCGAACCACGTTAAATTATCGTCTCTATCACAATCTTTTACATGCTTTCATAATATTACTCTCTCAAATTATTCATCTTTTATATCATTTGCTCAATTGTCTTACGTAATATAATATAAATAATGTTGGTGTGAATCAGACACACATCAATTGGCGCCGTCTGTGGAAAAATTGAGTTCAAGACATGAGGTAATTTTATTTATTTTATGTAAGTTTTTATAATCAAGTTTTGATAGCAGGTAAAGTTATGGCGGAAATTCAAGAAGTTAAGAGAAACGAAGAAAAAAAGAAGATGTTACTTTGCCCAGGCAAAGACAAGCATGCACCTGAAACGCCGTCTATTCGAGCTAGGCGGTTGATTGACGAAATCCAAGAATTGCCACTAGAGAATACAACTGAAATTCTGGCTGAAGAGCAGGAGGTTGCCCAACAACCTGAGATGCAAGCTGGCCAGAGAGGAATTTCTCTACATCAAGCCTCTTCTTACTATCTGACGGAGGAGCAACTACAAGTGATGGTAGATGCATTTATTAAAGCTGCACTGAAGAAACCAGATCCACAGGATCCAAAGAGAGCTGGAAATCTGGCTGGAGAGCAGAAGGCTTCCCAGCAGCCCGAACAGCAAGTTGGCCAGAGGGAAATCCCTCTAGAGCCTGTGTTTTCTTATACTTTGACGATTGAAAAACTATAGGTAATTGTGGATGCGGCGGTTAAAACAACTATGGAAACTCTAGATCCACAGGGATCACGAAGATTCAAAGAAAAATTAATGTCACAGGTACCTAGAAAAGTTCATGCAGCAGCAAGAGAAGGTGGCATGGGTGATCTTAGAACCACTCCCGAGATGAGCTGTGGCAAGAGAGCTGGAAGAGTTGAGTTCATAACTCAACCCGAAAAGCAGAAAGAAGGAGAACCCCACAGGAAATATCTTGCCCCAGAAGGAAGCCCAACACGGCGTACTAAATGGCTAGAGGAAGAAAATCAGGATGGTTGGGTCCCACCACCTAAACCTCAGCTGAACAAAGTGCAAAATGAAAATCTGCATTTCAGACAGGAAGTAAAGCAACTATTTGGGGCAGCCACTATAGCAGGTGGCCGTCGCAGGTACCAGCCCGATGGTTGGAAAGAAGGTGGGAAAAGCCACAAAGATGAGGCTAGTAATTATGAGTCGGCCCGTTCCCTGCTAGACGTGCCAGATAGGCAGGACCGGCTGAGAGAAAGCCAAGACAGGTTTGAAGCCATGACCAAGAAAATGGAAAAAATAGAAAGAAGGATAGCAGGAGGAAAACAGCAAGAAGATCGTGGAGTTCCTTTTACTGGAACTATCATGGGGGAAGATTTGCCCAGAGATTTTTGGATCCACTCCATCCCGCCCTATGATGGTACTTCTGATCCAGAAGATCATTTGTACACTTTTAGAAACTATGCCTTGTTGCACAGGTACATAGGTGCAATCAAGTGCAGAGTCTTCCTGACCACACTGACCAAGCTAGCCCAGCTATGGTTCAACCAGCTAGCGGAGGGGTCCATTAGGTCCTTCCAATAATTCAGCAACAAGTTCCTTAGCCAATTTGCTAGCAGCAAAAGACGTGAAAAGACCCCACTAACGTTGTTCAACATCAAGCAAAGTGGGGATGAGATGCTGCGTTCTTACGTAAAGCACTTCAATGCTGCCACATTGGAGGTTCCTGCTGCTATAGCCGAGCTGAAATCCAGCGCCTTTACAAAGGGGCTACGGAAAGGTGACTTATTCAAATCATTAACCAAGAAACTAGCTAGGAGTTTCGACGATCTGCTTAGCAGAGTTGAGAAATATGTTCACATGGAAGATGCCCAGCTGATGAGACGAGTTGAGCAAAAGAAGGATAAGAAAGAAGAGGAGCCTGCGAGCTACAAAACAGCAAGGGAAAATAGCTACCTAGACCTGAGAACAAACATAAGTTGAAGAAGTTTTTGGGGCGCATAGACCCTCTGGCTATTTTACATATTTGTTCTCATGAATAATTTGGATATCGTAATTTTTGAATGTCTATTTCAGGAGGAATGTGAGGCTACTTTTGTAGGGCAGAAAAATGCAAAACCAGCTAAGTATCAATAAAACTCTGTATTTATTTTTCCTTGCTGATTTCTTAGTAAACACTTCTGAAAATGCACACAAGCACTTCATGCATTTTTGCACAAAAGTGTAGTCTTGGTGGGAGCTGGTGAGTGACGGTAGACTGTAACTAGGAATGCAATACCTGGGTGGGATACCGGTATCCGTTTAAGGCAGGTGCCATTCGCCTACGGATCTGGCAGGACCTACGCCTAGAAGAAATAAGGATGGATGTCATACCGAAGAAATAAGGATGGATGGATGGATGTGGCCCCGGCCCATACCTAAGAAGATATAAGGTAGTTTTGGAGAAATAAGGTTGAGTGTGACTCCTATCCACTCCTTTGGCTAGGGTGAGGCCTGGGGTCCATTCCGACGCCCAGGTGATATAAGGCGGGTAATGGCACATGGAGAATAAGGAAGGATGACGCGGTGACACCCTAGCCAGGTTAAGCCCGTGATGACTAAAAATATGAGGGACGGGACGGTGCATGGAGTCATAAGGACAGCCAAAAGGATACAAAAATGTAAGTATAAAAATCATGCATGCACAACACTAAAATTATACCTTATTGCTGCCCAGCTGAAAGGCTACAGCCTTGCTGTACAATATGTGTAATGGCAGGAAAGTATGCATGTCATTTTCAGGGACCTAAGTCAGCAAGTTATTCAGGTAGCTAGGATAGCTTGACGATCAGCAAGCTAAACCAGCTCGACAAAAGAGGTACTAGGCAAGTAACACACTTTTATTTAAATTTGCTTGTTAGTATTCCCGATATACTTGTTGATAAATTGGTACATATTTATCTTATAATCTTGTTATGTACCTAACATATGCTAATGAGATAGATATGTTAAAAAAGTCCCAAGTCTGGGCAGGCTTGTAAACTTTTGATTTCAGGAAAAATAGGGAAATACACATTAGATTTGATAAATACTCAACACACATCAAAATACCAAAAAAGTAAGTATCATATCTGCTAGTCTAAAATATCTACGATACATGTATACACATGAATACTTGCAGGAAAGTGAGTACATGATTCATAAAAATAGTCAAATCCTCAAAGATGGGGGCAACATCGTTCACCCGCCTCGTAAGGTAGGTAAAAAACAGCAACAAAAGAAATCATTTCCAGCAGTTAGCTTAACAGCTGGATGCCAGCAAACCTGACCAGCTGGAGATTTAGCAAAAACAGCAGGGCGATTTAACCAGCTACGACGATCCAGATGAACTAGCTCATCTAGGGCAATCCAAAAGCTTTTTGCCCCAACAAGGGCAACCTAGAAGATCCAGCCAGCTCGTGGAGAGCGAGCCTATTAGCTATACAAGATTAAGAAGATCCAAGAGAAGGAGCTTCTGAAGAAGCCTCTAAAGTAGGCAACCTTTTCCTATCCTATGTCGGGTCATGACCTGAACGGGGTGGAGCTGACCAGCTGGAGATTTAGCAAAAACAGCAGGGCGATTTAACCAGCTACGACGATCCAGATGAACTAGCCCATCTAGGGCAATCCAAAAGTTTTTTGCCCCAACAAGGGCAACCTAGAAGATCGAGCCAGCTCGTGGAGAGCGAGCCTATTAGCTATGCAAGATTAAGAAGATCCAAGAGAAGGAGCTTCTGAAGAAGCCTCTAAAGTAGTCAACCTTTTCCTATCCTATGTCGGGTCACGACCTGAATGGGGTGGAGCTGCATGATCTAAGCAAGGTGAGAAAGTATTTCAGCGCTCAAGTTATTGAGCTCAATATCAACAAAGAAGACAACTTGATTTTTGGGTAAGGGTTCCAGCACCCTATTCAGTCCAAATTCCATATAGAAGCCAGCTCAAAAATCACCAAAAATTGAAGTAAGAAGTCCATTAGCTTGGCCCATACATAATTCTTAAACTCTTACAGGTTGACAAAATGTCAAACTTTAGAGTTGAGGGGACTATTGATGTGAGTGAAATTTACATATTAGGCCAAGCTAACGAAGCCCAAGGCCAATGGGCTGAAAATCTATTTAATGGATGGGCTGAGGCCCAGGTAGTCCGCCTTGCTGAGGCCCAGGTAGTCAGCCTTTCTGAGGCCTAGGTAGTCCGCCTTGCTGGATCCGAGATGGACTTATGGAAAGTCTTTAGCCACAAGACAAGACCAATGAAGATCCGTCTAATAAAAGAAAGTCAAAGATCTAATCTTAATTAATGAGATCATAGTTAATACTAATTACCATATGTATTCAAGGAAGGCCAAAGCTATAAGGAGGAGATTGAAGACAAGAGTCAATCAATATTCAATCAAGGACCAATCAATTGAGGACTTGCCATAAGAAGAGGAGTATATCAAGCTAATTTGGGCATGATCCTAGCTGAATCCGACCTGATCTAGGAGCTGCCATATGAAGCAAAGGAATGAAGCTAGCTTTAGGCAAAGCTACCTTATTTAGTAGCAATCACTATCTACAACTAAGGAAGGAAGACCAAACATTTATGAAGCTACCAAATAGAAGAAATGGAAAGATGCTAACTTTTCTCCAGCTGCCCGGACCAGCTACCCAGGTCAGCTACCCGGATCACCTACCTGCCATAATTAAATAAGGAAAGCAGCAAGCTTCATTCCAGCTGCCATGATTAGTCTAAGCCTTCAATACTTGTATAAATACTCTCATTCAAGATGAATAAAAGGAGAACAACTTTACTCCCCGTGGATGTAGGTCTCATTGACCAAACCACGTTAAATTATCGTCTCTATTACAATCTTTTACATGCTTTCATAATATTACTCTCTCAAATTATTCATCTTTTATATCATTTGCTCAATTATCCTACGTAATATAATATAAATAATGTTGGTGTGAATCGGACTCACGTCACTATATATATATATACATATACACACACCAAATATGTTTTTGGTGTAGGAAAAAATGTGGCCTGTCATTTATTTATTTATTTTATTTTTATAATTAACCATACTTGTATTTACCTTGCCCACTGTTCACACTACAAAATAATATGGATCTTCGAATTATAAAACCCAAAAGGCCCAAATACGGGGAGATCATCAAAGAAAACGGTGGGCCCACAAATAAATGAGGTAAGGTCTGTTAAAGTCAAGAGATAACAAGACATGGGTCGAAAAAGCCCAACAGTCGAATTTGAATAGTAAAGGGAGCCCAAAAGTCAATAAGTGGCATTGAAGACGCGCCAAGTTGAGGATTTTGAAAGAGACGGTTTAAAGCAGTTGAAGGCGATTCCTAAAAAAGAAGAATGTGGGTTCCATCGATCGGGATATAGGCGGCCAGAAAAAGAAAAGGAAAAAACAATCAGACAGACTCTGCAAAAAACTTCATTCTTTCAGTAGTTTGTAGCAATCGTAGATGTAACTAGATTTAGTTTAAATCTAGAGTAACTAGTCAGTAGCATAAAGTAGTTCGTTAGCAGCATTGTAATCAAGCACTCTATTCCTGTATCCAGAAGAATTAATCCGAGAATTCATGGAGGTATATTTTTACTTAAGTTTTTAAGTGTTGATTAATTACTCGAGTTTTAGTTTATCTCTTAATTTATTGCGAGCATTGCATCACGAAAATATTTGCAAGACTGAAACCACCATTAGCACATATAGGCAGGGGTTATTAGATAATTCTAAGTTGTGAATTATCAAGGGGCTTGGATTGACCACTCAAAATTCTTCCCTAGTCTAGTTTTTTAAAAAAAGATGAAACAAATTTAGGCGACCACAGTGGGAGATAGTCAAATTTGACTTCTCTAAATCTGTTATAAGATGTCAGAAGATTCTTCTAGAGAAGAGTCGAATGACGATCTTGAAACACAGCCTGTGTCTCGACACAGGATTAGGGTAGATAAGATGTATGAGCAATTTGTTAAAGTCATGAAACAGACTTTAATGGGTGCACGAGACGATCAACGAAGAGAGTTCAATGATCAGTACCGAGCACTAGCTCAACAATCTACCGAATATTTACTGCAATAGTGCAAGATATTGCCGTGAATGCCCAAAAGGGCTTAGCTCGAGAGGTTACTCGAGTGGTAACTGAGTTAGGAGAGATATTCAACCAGACCTGCAATGTCTTTCGAGGATGGTGAACAGCCATGTCGTTAATGCATTGGAACCACTAATCGAAAAACATAACGTTCTAATAGAAAAAGTATCACAATTGATCGTAGTAGAACCAATAGTTCGAACAAGACACGTGAATTTAGGAGAACCTCCATCGGGTTATCCTTGAGAAACTAGGAATAGGAGTAATCGTTTTGAAGTTGGCCAGACATCGAACACATCCCCAGTAAATGAACATAATTTTGTAAACCCATTTATGCCTGGGGGGGCAAGCAGGAATGGGACAACAACCTTTTGTTCAAAACATGAGTCCACCTCCCGGTATTCCTCGAAACATGAATTCGAATAAGTTTCAACCACAATCTTCGAGACTAAATTTTTCGATCCTGTCAGTCGGTTATGGGCAAGTACCCGGTGATTACCACACTAACTACCGCTTTAGTAGCTTCGAAATACCCACAACAATTACACAAGGGCAATACCCTGGGGGACAGGGTCAAGTGCCAGCTTATCTAGGAGTTTTGAATACTCCTTTCCCTATGGGAAACTCTGGGTTTTCGAATCCATCCATGGGTCAAGGAATTCACACTTTTTCGAATAATATTCAAGTACCATATGCAAGGGGGCAAGCTGTGCCCAATGCCCATATGAGAGGGAATATTGGGGGACAATTCCCTAATCCCGTTCAGACTCAGATCTAAATGATCATCGAGAGGATATATGGACCGGGTTTTCGAAGAAACCACCGACTATTGCCAGGAAAACCATATCTTAATTGGATAGACAGAAACTTCCCTTTTCCCCAAAATTATAAGATTCCCGATTTCACCCTATTTTCTGGAGATGATTATGTCTCTGCTCTCGAACATTTGTCTAGGTTTACGTGCCAATGTCGAGAAGCCTCGGATCAAGATTTTCTCAAACTAAGGCTTTTTCCTAATTCGCTGACAGGATCTGCCTTTAATTGGTATGTAAGCCTGACCCCGAATTCCATAAGTAATTGGGACGAGATGCAATTCTAATTTCAAAACCATTTTGCTCGAACAGATCCGGGGATATCGATGAGTGATCTCGCTAAAATAAGACAGAATGTAGGAGAATCAGTCGAAGAATTCCTAATACATTTTAAGAAAGCAAGGGTTGAATGTCACCTTAATTTGCCTGAAACTGAGTTTGTACAGTTGGCCCAACAAAACATGACTTTCGAATATAGGTTAAGATTCGACGACATGCCTTTTGTTGACTTTAGAAGTTTAGCTGAAAGTGCCATAAGATACGAAAACATACTTAAGGAGGAAAATAATAGAAAGCACTAATGCTTTAATGCCTTCGAAATTGGGACTCCATGGATGTTCGAGGAAGCCTATGAGGTCGACTTAACAGAATTCGTAAAAGGGCCTCCCTATCAGTGTGGTTCCCTCTAACCTAAAGATTGTATGGCGACTGGGTCATTAGAAATGGAAAAAGAGAAAAATTACTCTTTTGACGTAACAAAAACCGAACAAATTTTTGATTGGTTATTAGCTAACAAAAAGTTAAAATTTAAAGGAAAACATAGGATTCCTTAAAAATTTGAAATAAAAGGAAAACCATATTGTAAATGGCATAATGCATTCTCACATGACACAAATGACTGCATTTTATTTCGAAATTTGATCCAGGAAAAAAAAGATTTGATAGACCTCATTTTTCCTGACACTACAAAAACTAACATAGATGAAGATCCATTTCCCATTTTGAATCTTGAAATTAATACTATTGAATGTTCTGACTTGCAGGTCACTATCGAGACTAAGGTGGCTATAAGAACGTTTAACAGACTAATTGACGAAGGAAAAGAAGTAGAGAGCCAACTCGAGGCAAGAAGGGAAAAGATGTCCCAAGTCGAAATAGGACAATCTTGAGTAGAATTTGCGAAGTGTAGTAATAAAAACTATTTGTTTTGTATTATCGATATGTCCAAACAGACTGGTATCGAAAATGTTTTTAAGAATTTAGCAATAGGGAAACTTGATTCGAATTTATTCTCGTATTAGAATGGTTTATTTGAAAATGTTGGCTCGAATTCTACTGCATATAATCTTACTAGACCAATAGATCATAAAGTGGAAAATATAATCGAAGAGGGAATCTTGGAACCTGATGAAGATATCGGGCAAGATGTTCAAGATCCTTTAGAAGAAGTTAATCTTGGCACGCTCGAGAAACCCAGAATGACTTACATTCATTCGAAAATAGAGCAGAATGAAAAGGAAGAACTAATTAAAGTTCTGCATACTTATAAAGACTATTTTGCTTGGGCTCATCACGAGATGCCAGGAATAGACATGTCTGTAACTAAGCACGACTTACCAATAAAACCTGGATTTAGACCCATAATTCAAGCTCCGAGAAGGTTTTTGCCTAACTTAATAGGACCAATCAAAGAGGAGATCGAAAAATTGGTAGAGGCCAAGTTCATTAGACCTATCAGATACGTAGAATGGTTGGCAAATGTGGTGCCAATTATTAAGAAAAATGGCAAGGTTCGGGTGTGCATTGATTTTAGGGATTTAAACAAAGCCACGCTAAAAGATGAATATCCAATGCCAATGGCTGACATTTTAATTGATGCAGCAACTCGATTTCAATATATGTCTTTTATGGACGGGTACTCGGGCTATTATCAGTTGAAAATAGCCGAGGGTGATAGGAATAAGACAACATTTCGATGTCCAGGTGTCATAGGTACCTTTGAATCGACAGTGATGCCCTTTGGCCTAAAGAACGCTGGGGCTACTTATCAAAGGACCATGAACTATATGTTTCATGATCTTATAGGGAAATCAATGGAGATTTACATTGATGATATAGTGATCAAAGCACAGACACGTCAGGAACATGTTAAATCATTGATCGAGGCCTTCGAACGAATGAGGCGTTTTAATCTAAAAATGAACCCTTTAAAATGCGCTTTTGGAGTGAAAGCCGAGAATTTTTTAGGTTTCTTAATTCATAATCGAGGAATTGAAGTAGATCGAAATAAGTCTAAAGCAATTCTAGAAGTAAAACCCCCTACAAACAAGAAAGAGTTACAACGATTTTGAGGGTAGGTGAACTTTCTGTGAAGATTTATATCAAGCTTAGCAGGAAAGACGGAGGCCTTTTCCCCACTTTTGCGATTAAGAGAAGAAGAGGATTTTATCTGGGGAAGAAAACATCAAGAAGCTTTAGAAGCAATAAAACGATACCTCCCTCAACTGCCAGTTTTAATTCCTCCTCGAAAAGGAAAGAGGCTAAGATTGTACATATCAGCGGCAGACTGCTCGATTGGATGTCTCTTGGTTCAAGAAAACGATAGAGGATTCGAACATGTCATTTTTTTACTTAAGCAGGCTATTAAACGAAGCAGAGAAAAGGTATTCATCTATTGAAAAATGGTGCCTTAGTTTATATTTCGCATCTGTTAAATTAAGACACTATTTCTCCCCATATAACATAGAAATAGTATCCCCAACAGACGTGATCAAATTCATGATGGATCAACCTTTGGTAAGGGGAAGACTAAGTAAGTGGAGTCTAAGTTTAATCCAGTTCGATTTGGTTTATGTGCCTCAGAAGGCTGTAAAAGGACAGGCATTGGCCGACTTCCTAGTTGATCATCCTTCGAAAACCGATACACTGAACAACCTCGAAATCGAATTTATGGACTTGGTACCGTGGACACTCCATTTCGATGGATCAAGTACATGAAAAAATGCGGGGATTGGACTATACATAGTATCTCCAAACAAAGCAGTCACCAAAATATATGTGAAAATTGAGGGTGAATATACAAATAATAGAGCAGAATACGAAGCTCTCATTTTAGGTTTGGAGGTTTTACTCGAAATGAATGTTAGAAATATTGAGATAAAGGGTGATTCCCGATTAATCATAAATCAAGTGAAGGGAATATTTAAATGCGTGAGCCCATTGGCAATAGCCTCATTTGCCCGAGTACACGAACTATTGAAGAATTTTAATACCGTCAAAGTCACCCATGTACCAAGAGAAAGTAATCACATAGCGAACGATTTGGCTCAGATAGCTTCAGAATACAAATTAGACTCTATTTTGCTCGAATCAGCAATCTGGCTCGAACCAAGATCGGTGTTACCTTTTGAACAGAGACACATATCGATTAATAAAATAGACATTTTGAAAGAAAAAAGCGATTGGCGGTGCGCAATTGTAGAATATCTTAAAAACACCACAAAGGAGGGTTCTCATATAAATTAAAATTGACTGCACATCATTATTTCTATGACGGACAGGAACTATACAAAAAAGACTCCCAGGGAGTTTTATTAAAATGTCTTGATCTGGAGGATGCCATGATCATCATGGCCAAAACGCACGAAGGAATATGTGGGGTCCATCAAGCAGGACAGAAAATGAGATGGTTTATACACAGATATGGGTACTATTGGCCAACAATGTTAAGAGATTGTATAAATTATGCCAAGGGATGCAGGCAATGTCAAAGGTTCGGTAAAATATTGAGACAGTCTGCGGTCGAATTGATTTCAATAATTAAACCATGGCCATTTAGAGGATGTGCTATGGATATCATTAGCGAAATCAAACCTGCCTCTTCTAAAAAACATAGCTACATGTTGGTAGCAACAGATTATTTCACGAAATGGATCGAGGCTAAGGCTTTCAAAGACATCAATTCGAAGAGAGTAATGGAGTTCATTAAAGAAAACATAATTACTAGATTTGGGATCCCTGAATCTATAACGTTTGATCAGGCTAGAGTCTTTAATAGCACCGAGATGCTTAAATTCTTAAATCAATTTGGGATTAAGTTATTAAACTCAACACCATACTATGCCCAGGAAAACGGGCAAGCTGAATCATCAAATAAATTGATTAAACGTTGCATTTCAAAAATGATAGGGAATAACCCTAGAAATTGGCACGAATTGTTAATTGATGCATTATGGGCTTTAAGAACAATCAAGAAGGATAGTTTAGGAATATCTCCATTTCAATTGGTTTATGGCCATGAAGCTGTTATTCCTATAGAGATTAGTATCAAATCAAAAAGAGTTTGCGAACAAATGCATTTGATAGCGGAGCAGTATATCAAAAATATGAACATCGAGCAATTAGATCATGAAATATTGCAAATTATGGCTTTAAAACAAATCGAGCTCCAAAAGAAGAAGATTGAAAAAAGTTACAATAAAAGAGTAAAGTCAAGGTCCTTCGAAATTGGGGACTTAGTATGGAAAATGATTCTACCCGAAGGGTTAAAAGATCATTTTTACGGAAAATGGTCGCCTAAATGGGAGGGACCCTTTTTAATTTCAAATAAGCTATCAGGAAATTCATTTAAAATTCAATATTTAAACGGGAATGCATATGGAAGAGCATTAAATGCGAAGTATTTAAAGAAATACACACTCAGTATGTGGAAAGAAAACGAAGCAATTATATACAAAAGACTACCCGAAACGGGCAAAAATTTCTTACAATTAAAATAAGAAATATTAAGGTACATCATTCGAGCTTATCTAAGACTTAATGAAATACAGAGCTGGCCAATACATCTAGGGCGGAATCAAAGGTGTCTCTCTTGAGAAAGGCGGGTTTGACTACTTCTTCAAGCTCGTAGGTCAACCAGGTTATATGATCGTTCAAGGTTGATAGGTCTTTGTCGACTCGGTCAACTGAGTGAGTCAAACGATCCCTTTCGAGTTGAAGATTAGCGATCTGAGCATCTAATACTGCAATTCTAGCCAAGAGATCCACTCGAGAATTCTCTAGAACAGCCACCTGATTATGAAGTTGATCTATTTGCTGGGCATGGCCAAGGGACACCTCTCCTTCGAAGGGATTTATGCCTTGATCGATGATGGCAAGAAGTTTGACAAGGTTGTTTTCGAACACTTCGCGCGCAGTTCAAAACATAGGCAACCACTGATCAACCATCCTCGAATCCGCCTCGTCAAGAAGGAAATGGAGCTTTTCTAACAACTGGGAATCAGTCAGCCTGTGCCTGATGTCATGAAGAGCTTCGTGTAGAGCAACTTGAGAAAATGTCAACGGAGCCACACTACCTGAGGATGAAACCGCGAAATTAAACAAGGAACTTAAGAAGATAACAAAATATCATATGTATGATTAATAGACGCGAACCTTCGCACGGGGGAGCAAGAGCCATAGAGCTCGAAGGACCAGGGTCCAGAGTCGATCCAGGAAGACTGGTGTGGGGAGGAGCATCCTCGAGCTCTTCTATCTGAACTGAAGATGAAGCAGGCAAAGAGCCAAGGGTAAGATGAGGTCCAAGGGCAAGATTTGTACCAATGCCGTGGAGGATGGATGAATCCACAATAATAGTAGACATTCCTATCGCAGTGCCAAAAGAAAACCTCATTGAGGATGACAAGCTAGGAATGCCTATGTTTTCGAAGAAAGAAGGCCCTATGCCTAAGTTTTCAAGAAGGGAATGCCCTGGAAGGAATTGTTCATAAATATATATACAGATATTAATCTTCTCTCAAAAAAGATGAATGTACGAGCTCATGTACCTGACATAGAAGCCCTCGAAGGGCCAGGGGTAGTACCGATGATAACCTCTGGATCAACATCCACTCTATGTGAAACTTCGGGAGTGGGAGAAAAAGGTGAGGTGTCAGAAGGAGGGGCTGCAACAAAAAAGGCACCAACGTTGTTGTTATGAAAGAAACCTTGGAATAATTTGGCTAAGGAATATAAAAATGAAATGTATACCTTCGGGGTTGCTCGTTTGGAGATCGCCCTCGAATGGCACATGCTGAGTTCCAGGAAAAATTTCGAGCGAAGCCTCCTCAAGATTGGCCTCAGAGGTGTCCATAATGATAGCCTCAGTGACTGACGTGCCAGTTCGAGAACGACAACTCCACTCGAAGAACCTATGCAAAGAAAATACGCAAGTATGAACCGTTTTTCAAACGAAAAGTAAATCAATGAGATAAAAAGTCATCCTAAATTAGGGATTTACCTGAAGATTCGAGAGTCCCTTGCAACCGAGAACATTTTCTACTTCTTAGTTGAAGAGCGTATAGATCTATGTCATCCTCTTCATCTTCACGGTCGCCAAATGTTCGAGGGGCCTTTTCTTTAGAAGAATGGAAGCCAGGGGCTCCCGAATGGTGATGGCACCCCTTTTTCGAGAAGCAGGAGTTGGAATGCTTGGGAGATCAGATGCAGTGGATGAAGCTCGAAGGGCATGAGATAGGGCGACAACTTTATGAATTTGGGGATCATCCTGTTCGAATCTCCAACCCGAAGTCAGAGCATACGGGATGATGTAATCGTTATCCTGCGGGAGAAAGGCAAGAAGTAGAAACAAAGGGTATTCGAAATGAGAGAGACTTAAGAAGATATGTAGTTACTTCGTTCGATAAAAGGCTCGAGAGTTGGGCCATGTTCACCGTGCCAACGCAAAGCCTGGTAATATCAGCAATTTTCTTTTGAATAATTTGCCTCGAGTAACTACGCCTCAAGACAGCATTCCATAATTCCATGAAGCACACTTCTACTTGAAGGACTCTACAGAAAATTGGTACAAAACAAGAGGGAGTCTGGCAGGAGGCTTGGTGTCGAATCAGGGCTTCAGCCTTAGCCCGTTGGCTGTTTGATATGTGAAATTGCCTGTTGGACCAGGGGGATTCATGGTACCCAGGAACGACAATGCAAAACACTGGGTTATACCAAATTGCCTCGAGCAAAGCTACAAAACAAAAAGCAAGAAAGTAGGCGAATAAAATTAATGCATTCAAAATATAAATTTTTTTACCTGTGGATTGTAAACTTAAACTCTAGGGGTATGATCAACAAAAAGGAGGTCTCGAGAGGACATGACAGACCTCCAGTATGGATGTTCATCAGTAGAAGGATTGAGTGAGTCAATTGTCATCATCCGGTTGGGCAATGCAGCGTGAGATCAATGAGTACTTACTTGGTCGTACCTCGTCTCGAAAAAGGGACACCAAGTAGAGATGGAGAAGGGATTATAAATGGCAGCTAAGACCATGAGATATGAAGTTTTCTCGAGGAGAATCAACAAGTTCACACAACTTTCCCGTAACACGCGCAATTCGAAATGGGCTCAAATCGAGGACCAGAAGTCTTCTTCGAAGGCTTGTGCGCTTCATTTCAAATTGAGTCTTCGAGGGCTTGAATAGACCTAATGTGTAATAACTCAGGGTAATAAAGGAATATCCAGCATGTTAGTAACCAGAGGGGGCTAGCTAATTTATTGGCATTCGAAGGGTCGCGATGAAGATTGAACATCATGCGATAGAATTGGGCCAACACCAAGGAGGCTAATTCGATGGGTCCCATGGTGACAGCAATATTAGCAGATAAATTAAGAAAAGTTTTGTTTACCACACAACCGACGTTCATAAACAACTGGGAAAAAACGAAATTAGAAAACAGTACCTCTTCGAAAGAAGTAACCATGTCATCAGAATTGATAAAGTGCCTAACCAGAGCTGTATAGGCGATGTTAGCACCTCTATTTTTGCCATGGGGCCTCAGCCAGGTTTCGGTAGACGCCAGGAGAGCCCGGGTGTTAGGTAAGGTTCGCCGGTAGGAAGAGTCATGCCCATTGGAGAAAGGCCAGTGATCAAGGCTACGTCCTCCAAAGTGATCGTCTGGAAACCCCGGGGCAAGACGAAACAGTTGTAAGAGGGATGCCATGAGTAAGCCAAGGCATCCGTAACCACCTGTTCGAAAGCGAGAATCGGGTAGCAAGCTATTCGAATAAGCCCCATTAATCGATTGCCTTCCCACTTTCTATGGAATTGCCTTAACCTCTCGAACCAGGGATAGGCATTGACCACTCCAATCCATCCATTGGTCGGTTTAGTCCTATTCGTTCAACCGAACCTATCGCTCACTATACATTGAAAAAGAGGAGCGTCATTCTCCAAAGCGGGTCAAGTCCCGAGTAAATCGGGATTTCCCTCAGAAGAAGGCTCGAATGCTTCGGGTTGAAATCGTGGCCCGAGACCCACATAGTTAAGCGATTGGCTAGAACCGAGCAGAGATATTTTTTCATCACGATAGTGAGCTTCGAAATCCTTGATGATTTGAAACAGGTCTTAGGTGTCTTCACAATCCAAGACATTTGCTCGAGAAACCAAACGAGAAATATCGTGAGATTTCGCCATTAGAAGAGTTTTCGAGGAGAAGATACGAACTCGAGGAGCAGTGAAGAAGATGAAGTTTTCGAAAAGCTTGGAACACGGCTTACTCAAAAAGTGAAAGGGAGAGATTTGATAGCATTGTAAGTTGGCTGAGAAAGGTAATTGGATATTTATAGCGTTTAAGTACCCCGAGCACAAAAATATGCACCTACTACTTAAAGTGAAGAGGAAGAGTCTCGTACGTTTTTTACCCGCCAAAAAACGAAGAGCCTCTTGAAAAGGGATGTGTCTATAGAGAGTTTTAAGTGTCCAATCATGAAAAGACACAACTGTTAATCCATGAGGAAGGCGAAAAGTTCAGGTGACTTTAATGAAGGGCACGATCTTCCGTACCCGCCAGAGTATGAAATTATCGTCAACGAAGGACATGTACATTAACACACATGAACTCAAAATGTACATGTGTATTAGGGGGGCATTTGTTCACACTACAAAATAATATGGGTCTTCGAATTATAAAATCCAAAAGGCCCAAATACAGGGAGATCAGCAATGGAAAAGGTGGGCCCACAAATAAATGAGGTAAGGTCTGTTAAAGTCAAGAGATAACAAGACATGGGCAGAAAAATCCCAACAGTCGAATTTGAGTAGTGAAGGGAGCCCAAAAGCCAATAAGTGGCATTGAAGACACGCCAAGTTGAAGATTTTGAAAGAGACGGTTTAAAGCAGTTGAAGGCGGTTCCTGAAAAAGAAGAACGTGGGTTCCATCGGCGGGGATATAGGCGGCCAGAAAAAGAAAAGGAAAAAACAATCAGATAGAATCTGCAAAAAAACTTCTTTCTTTCAGTAGTTTGTAGCAATCATAGATGTAACTAGGTTTAGTTTAAATCTAGAGTAACTAGTCAGTAGCATAAAGTAGTTCATTCGCAGCATTGTAATCAAGCACTCTATTCCTGTATCCAGAAGAACTAATTCGATAATTCATGGAGGTATATTTTTACTTGAGTTTTTAAATGTTGATTAATTACTCGATTTTTAGTTTATCTCTTAATTTATTGCGAGCATTGCATCATGAAAATATTTGCATGACTGAAACCACCATTAGCACATATAAGCAGGGGTTATTAGATAATTCTAAGTTGTGAATTATCAAGGGACTTCGATCGACCACTCAAAATCCTTCCTTAGTCTAGTTTGTTTAAAAAAGACGAAACACCCACATTTCATGGGCAGTTCCGACTCCTTCAGAACCACTTTCCAAAAATACCAATAGATAATTTTGCTCTTAATTAGATAAACCTCTAGCCTCAGCGTAGCACTTTTAAATGGAAATAATGGTTTTTGAGTATGAAAGATATTTATCGACGACACTGTTGAACAAATCTTAACAAACAATCTAAAAATGCAATGATGGATGAGGTATTTTTCGAGGCGAGAATTAACTCTATCCTTAACACAAAATTGCCCCGGCTATAGGTGGTACCGGCTTTGACAAAACGTGTCCTAAGATACAACAAAAACTTTTCTGAAGATTGAACCACTTCAATTTTAGAAAACAACGAACTTTACTAAATTGCTGAAATCTCAAGAAAAATATGAAGATGATATGAAGAACTCAAGAACACTTTAGAGAGAATGTTTTGAGTTTGGTGTGTCATTTCAGAATGCTGGAGGACCCTTTTTGTAGGTGAGAACTCAGACAGAATTAAAAGGCCAAAATTTAATTCAGCCATTATTATTTCTATAACAGCAAACAAAATCAACTGTTATACAAAATGTGGTTGTTGGACTTTTGAATGCATTCAAAGGTCCTTCTAGAAGGTTGAATTAAATTAATTCGAATTAAAAAAAATGTGGCCAGCATTTTATTAATTCAAATGGGTTTTAATAAAATCAGATTTTCAATTGTTGGATTTCCCTGTAGAGCTCAATTAAACTTTGTCCAAAAAGAATAATAGAGAAGTCCAAGCCCAGGCCCGAGTCCGTGGTCCGGTCCGATCCACCTGACTGCCCGAGTGAGGAGCTAAGAAATTGGGCCCAAGCGCAATTGCATAGCTCCTTCCCCTTTCACACAAAGGCCCAAAGTGGATGACCCAAGGGCCAAATCCTTGTCTTGAGGTAAGGATTTATAAATCCAATTAAATTGTGGTTTATATCCTATGTGGGATACACAAGTTCAAACACCTCACTTTAGCACTTAATTTTTCATTCGTTACAAGTCTGAATTGAGAAATTCGAAATGGTAAACTCATCTACTCGGAACGTAGATTAAGATTATCCAATAATATTCCGTATCCCGGATACTTACGGTGTTCAAATTTCATACACAAAAGTGGTGGAAAACACGCTTTGTAAAACTCATTTTATCCAACAGACACAAACTTCAATCTGATGACTGATGAGTGCTACTTCAAAATACTGAAAGGTAAATGAGAACGAATGCTTGGAATCAAACGGCATATTCTTATTGTTTTGTGATTTTATACTCATATTGCATTTGAGGGTTTTTAAAGTGAAAACACCAAATACATTGAATATATTTATTTTGACATGATTAGTTAGGCCAAAGTGGTTCGCGTTAGTAGTATTAGTATACTGCATATTTCTTACAGATTACGTTTTTATTGATTTTAAAATTATTATTATTTTATTGTTGTAGAATCTTCATTGTCAAACACAACGTCCTTCATATTTTAGTTTTTAGAATAGATATGATTATTAGGCTCATGCGAATTTAGTATTTTTGGCATTATATATATCTTTTTTTTTTCACACGCATCGAGTATGTAGTAAGTACTAGTAATATTATTATGGGAAAATTACAAACAGAACCTTCACTTATTGTGTAATTACTAAAACCTTCCCTCACTTATTGAAAATTACTAACACACGCTCTCATCTTAAGGGTTTCTTACAATTACACCCCCTGCATATTTAAAATTCTTTAAAATTTTACCCTTGTAAACCTTATAAATAGACTCCTTGAGAGGGTGTGTTGGTAATTTTTAATAAGTGAGGGGAGGTTTTGGTAATTGCACAATAACTTAGGGGGTCTGTGTGTAATTTTCCCTATTATTATTGTTACTAATGAAAAATTAAGAGAACAAGGAGAGGAAGTCAGAAATATATGGTGATAAGAAGACAATAATATTATTATTGTTACGAAGGAAAACCAAGAGAACAAGAAGAGGAATCAGAAACAAATGGAAGACAACAATATACGATGGCTAACATTTTCATTTAGTCTTAACCTATTGATGTATATTTGGGCTGTATAAGATTTATAAGTGTTGCACAAATTGCACTTAACTCACGAATACAAACAGAAATGGATGAAGATTGAAAGTCGAAGCGAGAGAATTCTCTCTATCCTTAATGCTAAATTGCCCCGCTACAAGTGGTACAGGTCTATGCAATAGCGTCCCAAGATACAATGACTAAACTTTCTGAATTCGAACCACTTCAATTCAGAAACTCACGAACTCAAGAACTTGCTTAGAACTCTTAAGAGAAGGTTATCAGAAATGCAGAATGATATACATTTGGTGTGATTTTTCATTAAGTTGGAGGAGCCCTGTTATAGGCTCAGAAATTAGATAAATTAAATACGAGAATTAAATTAGTATTCTGAAACTGCAGCCCACGTTCGAATGTCCGCACCGGCACGTTCAAACGTGGAGCTGAAACATATTCTGTTGTTTAAGGTAGCAGAAGCGTTTCAGACTTTGCATTAAAAGAGTCAAAGTTCGAACGTCCATAAACGGCACATTCGAACGTTGGACCTTATAGAAGACTAATTCAAAAAATGAACGAAAATGTAGAAAGCGTTTCTTCAAACCTGTTTTAATCAGATAAGATTTTTTGCTGTTGGATTTTTTTGTTAATGGATCAATTTTGTGGAATTAATTTTTATCTAAAAAATTAATATGTTACAAGCCCAAGCCCAAGCCCAAGTCCAATCCCAAGGCCCACGACTCACGAACCAGGACCCGGCTTGAGCACGGGCCCGGTCCAGGCGGTGGTGCGCGTGCGTGTGGTGAACCGGACTTTGGCTAGGCCCTCTTCCCTTACAATCCCACAAAATTTGATATGACCCAAAGATCCAATCCTTTATCCCAAAACAATGGTTTATAAACCCACTTAACTTTAGGTTTTAATCCTATGTGGGATAAACACTTATCAAACACCCACTTTAATACTTAATTTCTCACTCGTTACATGTCTGATTTGAGAAATTAGAAATGCTAAATTCATCTACTCGAACCGTAGATTAATATTATCTAATAATATTTTGTATTCCAGATATTTACGGTGTTCGAATTTTTTATGAAAAAATGGTGTAAACATACTTTTCATAAATCAAATTATCCAACAATCTCCCACACGAATGAAATTAATGCAAGCCATGATCTCGAGAGTTCATTCGAGAATTTATCACATCAGAAGAGGTAGATTTTGGCTTTGAACCTTTCATGTGAAATATCATCGGATTTACTAGGCTACCCAATGAACATGATGTCTTAAATTGATTAGCCATTCGTGTAAACCCAGACAATGATAGTCACAAAATAAATTCTAAGTTGGAGTTCTCACTGTTAGGTCCATTTTGGCCATGGCACCTCCTTTTGAATTCATAAGTGTTTAATCTAGTTTGAGGCGGCCTACTCTTCACACTTATATAGGTGATCTCCTATCTAAGAGTATCCTACCATACTCCACTTCTTTTTATGAAAGTACAGGAATTATTAAAAGTCGGACTTAACCTTTGCTACACTTTGTAGGATGCACTTCTTTTTATTCTAGGCAATGGGTTTAGAGTTAGACTCCTACGCCTTACGAATTTTCACAACTTAGTTGTCCCATTGAACCAAGATCTTGGGATCTCCAGTTAACATGGTTGGGTTACCATTGTATCAATTCTTAATTTGTAGTCTTCAGTCTCATTCCTCTTGATAGGCAGTTTTTTAATCTCTAGGCAGTCATTTCGTCAAAGGATCAGCAATTTCTCCTTTGATTTTACATAATCACTGGAAATAATCTCGTTAAATTAGCTGCTTAATGGTATTGTGTCTATGATGAATATGTCTAGACTTACCATTATATATACTACTTTGTGCCCTACCAATTGCCGTCTGACAGTTGCAATGAATTAATATAGGGAGCACTGGTTTTTCCCAACAGGAAAAATCTTCTAAGAAATTTTGTAGCCACTCAGTTTCTTCATCAGCTTTATCTAAAGCTGTGAATTCTGATTCCATTTGGATACGACTCTGCAAGTTTGTTAGAAGATTTATATGATACTGCTCTACCACTGATTGTAAAAATATACCCATTCGTGGACTTAGAGTCGTTTGTGCTATGATACCCAAATTATT